>PYHX02000494.1:52690786-53290786 GCA_004302925.2 Cochliomyia hominivorax | reverse complement strand
TTTTTGTTCATAATTCTCCTCTACAAAATTATACTTTCTTTTTTGTCCTTTTCTCCAATGTTTAATGTTAAAAAGAGTTTTGTATGTTCTCAATTTTTTTGACATTGACAGTTACATTAAACACGCCTAAACATCAGTTTTATTTCATTTATTACATTTGCGTTTCCTTTCAAAATAATTAGCCAGACCCAGCAGATTTTTAAAACCATATGTACGTTACTTTTTTATTTTTGATCCACTTATACTTTGCACTCTGTTGACTTCACCCAGTTGGAAATCGTTAGAGTGTATGAGTGAGTAAATATGACAGAATTATTGTTTGGTTGGTTATGCGAGTAAAGAGTCCTGTTTTTTTTCTTTGGGCAACATTTTGTAAACTTGAATTTGTTTGAAAATCCAGCTAATTTTTTTCTTTCATTTGCTTTTGTTGCTGATAATTCTGTTTGGTTGTTTGCTTTCCTTTTTATATGTCATCATTAACAAAATGTCATTTTCATATTTTTGTGACGACAAAAAAATTCGAAAGTGTATGAGTTATGCGTGCGTATTGTTTTAGTCTTAAAAAGTCAATACAGAGTTTTGAAACAATTCTTTATTGAAATGGAACCATTAGAAAAAAAATTATTGTCGAACTGAACTGAATTAGAACTGAACTAGTACTGAACTAGAACAGAACTATAACTGAACTAGAACTGAACTAGAACTGAACTTGAACAGAACTTGAACAGAACTTGAACAGAACTTGAACAGAACTTGAACAGAACTATAACTGAACTAGAACAGAACTATAACTGAACTAGAACAAAACTTGAACAGAACTTGAACAGAACTTGAACAGAAATTGAACTGAACTAGAACAAAACTAGTACTGAACTAAAATTGAACTTGAACTGAACCTGAACTGAACTTGAACTGAACTTGAACTGAACTAAAACTGAACTAGAACAGAAATAGAACTGAACTAAAACTGACTGGAACTGAAGTAGAACTAAACTAGAATTGAACTAGAACTAAAATAGAACTGAACTAGAAATAAGGAAGAACTGAACTAGAACTGAACTGGAACTAAATTATAGCTGAACAAAAACTGAACTTGAAGCGAACTTAAACCAAATATATAAGATAAAACGTTGACTAGAAACTCAATTGGAAGGATAGTCGAACTAGAATGTGAATTATTACCTGAACTAGATTCACAATTAGAATCTGAATCTGAACCAGAAACTCAACAAAAACCAGAAGCTGAAGACAAACTTCAGCCGGAACTAGAAGCAGAACTAGGATCTGAAACATTATCAGAACTAGAATCTTGGAACAGATTCTAAATTAGAACTTAGAACTGAATATGACCAAAAGTTAAGTGAACCAAAAAAGAACAAGAACTTTATAAGGAATAACCTAAAACTCTATTGAAATTTAAATGAAATCGAAATTTTCTTCTCTTGGTATTTATTTCAAATCTTTAGTTTTTGATTTCGAAAGATTTAACATAATAATCCTTGTTCCCATTTAAATTCGCAACTATACAATTGATGGTTGTATTCAAACTTTATTTTGTATGAACACCAACAACAACAACAACAACAAAAATAACACAAAAAGCCCATGCAGATATTTGTATGCGTATGTATGTGTGAATATACAGCTGCATAAAAACCAAACAGATGTATGAAATTTTATAGATGCAAACAAGTAGTAAATGGATAAATAGATTCACATACATACAAACACATATTTATATATGATTGTTGCAAATGTGTATATGAATTTTATATCATTGTGTATGTGAGTTGGTTAACACGTCCTTCAGATTTGTAGTCATGTTTTTGTGTTTTATTTAAAACAAAAAAGAGCAGACCAAAGGAGTGAGAGCGTGTAGAAAGGAGATACGTAACATAAACAACAAAATAAACTGTAATTTTTTTACAGATTTAATCTAGAAATATACTCAGGAGCTTTTTTTCTATTTATATTATTTTTTTTTGTTTAAGTTGTATTTCATTTCATTTATTTCGTTTGGGTGCTTGTGTTTTGTTTGTATTTGTTTAACTGGTGTTTTGTTGTTGTTCTTGTTGTTGCAAGGAAACTACAAATACATAGAATAATTCATGCATACATTCGTATACATATACATTTATATATTTATCTGTATATGTATGTATGTATGTATGTATGTATGTATGTATGTATGTATGTATGTATGTATGTATGTATGTGGATTTATACAAAAGTTGATGGTTTTGTATTCATACTATGATTTTCATACAATGTTAACAAAACAAAACAAAAACTCTAGAATTATATAGAAGAAAAAAAACATAAAACAAGAATCCATTATAAATTTCAACTCGAATGCTTTAGTTTTCACTGTTTTGTTTTTCCTCTTGTATTTTTTATTTATTTATTTACGCCACGGATGGCTTCAGCGCTAAAGTGGTGCAAAAAAATAATATTGCATTTTGTTGCAAAAAGAAAACAAAATAATAAAAACGAAACAAAAACTTGGTCACCTTTCACTCTAATGCTTCCTTCCGCACACAAAATCTTAGCAGCTACAACAGGAATCAGAATAAAAACAGCTCAAAGCCAAACACTTGCATACTAACACTTTAACAAATACATCTACAATACACACAGAGATATACAAAACTCTATATATTCACAATTACCCATACATATATAGAAAAATGTAGAAAATTTATAACAGAAATAATGCAGCGTAGTTCTGCTGCAGCTTAATGCAGTATTATGCAAAGATTGTTGCCAGTCAAGCAAAACATCATCTAATGCCACCATTTGAACAAAAATTTACTTCGTTACTACGTGTAAATAGTTCTTATAAAACAAAGAACAGTGAACAGCAAAGCGTTTTTTGAAGAAAACTTTTTAAAAATTCGATAGAACTTTAGCGGAACTCAACTAGAATTGAAATAGGACTTGAATTAGAAAATAAAGTAATTCTGAAATAGAAGCTGAGTCTAAACTAAACCTTATCTGGAACCTGAATTAGAACCTGAAATGGAACCTCAACTAGTTCCTGAAGTAGAACCAGAACTATTTCCTGAAATAGAACCTAAACCTAAACCAGAACCTGAACTAGAACCTAAACAGGAACTTAAACTGGGACTTGAACCTGAACAAGAATCTGATCAAAAACTGAACTACAACCTGAACTAGAACTTGATCTGAAACCTTAAATAAAGTATTTATAAAATATTTGCTAATTATAACTAATTTCTTTCCATTTTGTTGTAACATCGCCCCACTGTGCTTTATTAGGACATACATTTTTTTCAAATTCTTTTGTGTGTTGCTATTCCTAATGTTGGACTCTCGTTTTCGCTCTCAGTTTTATTTTTTCCCTCTGATGAATTCAACATTTATACAGCTGAGCCCCTGTCTTTCATTTCTGTCTCTCTTCAATACTTTATTCAATTCAATATTTTTATTTTAAATATATTTTTTATACACTCCAACTTCAAAAATGGTGAAACAGGGTATATAAACGTTAGTCTACCACTTGTTTTTATTGCCATCTGAAGAAGTAATGGAAGAGTAATGTTATGGACCAATAACTCGGAAACTTCAAAATTTCGGCGGACAACATTAAAAGGTTTATCAGTATAGTTTGTATGTGTGTGGTGTATATGTGGAGGAGTTTATTTAAATTCGACACAGCGTGCTATAGCGTGCTTACTCAAGTGTTTTTTTCACACGTTTTAGCCAAGTGTCAGTTTTGTTTATGTCCTTATTTATATTAAAGTTGTTTTGTACTTTTTTCAAAGTAAATTTATTTTAGCAAATTTGCATAGTTTTTTCTCTCGAATATTTGTTGGTATTTTTTTTCACCGGAATGCTCTTTTATTTTTTTTAAACAATTTGTTTACCGGAATTTTTGTAACAAATTAGTTGTATTTTATTTTTTTATAAACAATTTATTTCACTAGTTTTAAATGGCTTCATTTTTTATGCTTAAATAGTGTTTTTGATATTTTTGCTGGATTTGTGAAGATACACGATTTTGTTTTTGTTTTTCTATGGATCAAGGTTTTATTTCGACAAAATTATTTTCGCGATTTTTTTTACAAAAAAAAAAAAAAAAAAAAATGAAAAATGTTAAAGTGCTAGAATTTGTAGGGATTTATTTTGTTTATCTATTTTATTTATTTAGTTTTTGGGCCATCAATTTGTAGTTTTAGTAAAGCTGTGAGTATTAGTCATTGTGTTTTTGTTTAAATCACCATTCAGTCTCATCATCCAAAATTCTTTATATTCGGCCGTTAAAGTATTTTTTATTTTGACAGTTTTTTACGATTTTAAAACCTGTCAAAACCATAACATAACAAAATTTAGACAAGCTTAAAAAAGCTCATGGCATTATCGAAAATATTAATTTTCTATAGATAAAATAAATTTCAATATTATTATTATTGTAAAAATTATATTTTTAAATAATTTTCATAAAAATTTTGTATGGAGTTTAAAACAATATCTTTCAAATTACCATTTTTGACCTTTAACCTCAGCCATCGACAACTGTCTAACTTATGTGCATCCATCCATCCATCCAATCATCCATCTCGCTCTTATCAACCACAAAGTCAAATTCACAACAAATGTTTTTTAATGTGTATTTTTAGCAATTTTGAAATATGATAATCAATCATCGTTCTCATTTCAAAATTTATGCGAATTTCGTTTATTTTTGGTGCTTTGTATCTTGCTGAGGCCTTTTTGGAGTAAAACGCAAATAAAATGTCAAAAACATTTGCAAATATGTACAGACGAGAAGCACAAATGCATGAACTAAATTCTTGATAGGAATGTGAAACAAAAAACCATGAACTTAAAATGGTGAATTCATGAATTTCCTTTAAGGAACAAATTTTTCGAAATATTCTCTAAAGAGAATAAATGTTCATTAATTAGTCGTAAATATAAAATTTGTTAAAAATAGTTCAGATTTCAAATCATCCAAGTTCGGATTTCAGCTCATCCAAGTTCAGAATCTTAATCTATTTCAGTTCTAGTTCATTTCTAGATCAGTTCTAGTTCTGTTCTAGTTCAGTTTTAGTTCAGTACTTGTTCAGTTTTAGTTCAGTTCTAGTTCGATTCTAGTTCAGTTCTACTTCAGTTCTATTTCATTTCTAGTTCAGTTCTACTTCACTTATGGTTTAGTTCTAGTTCAGAAAATTTTACTCTTTAGGGGAAATTTTCGAAAATTTTTGCTTTTAAGAGCAGACTTCCGAGAAAATTACTCTTTACAGGAAATTTTGCGAAAACTTTAATTTTTATGGGAAATTTTTTAAAAATTAACTTTTATTTATAAGATTTTTCTTAATTTGATCTTTATATAATATTATCTCTTTATAAGGAATAACCCTTTATTTATCTCCT
The DNA here is from genome assembly GCA_004302925.2 of Cochliomyia hominivorax. Classification (NCBI taxonomy): domain Eukaryota; kingdom Metazoa; phylum Arthropoda; class Insecta; order Diptera; family Calliphoridae; genus Cochliomyia; species Cochliomyia hominivorax. Next base: position 53,285,389 of record PYHX02000494.1, on the reverse strand, counting down.
TTTGGTACCAAACTCTCTCCATTTCTGATAAATTTTAATCACATTTCATACATAAATAGTAGTTGAAAATGACTGCAATATAAAGCAAATGCCCCGTAGCATATTTCAGTTATACTGCAGCAGCCATTAAATTGCAATGCATTTATTCCAATTTCGTTCACTTCATTCACCCCATTCATTCGCTCATTCATACATTCACTCACTCATTCATTCATTTATTCATCATCCAGCCACACATTTCTTATAATCTTTCTAGTTGTTTGTGAAAAAAATAATAAATATTTTTAAAGATTTTTATTTTTGTCGGATTTTTTCAACATTTTCATACACATTTACGATTAACACTCTCTTATACACTTTTACACACTTACACATGCACTTAAATACAAACAAAAAAATTACACAAAAAATGGCATAAAATAAAACGGATTTCCTTTTTTGCCGCCATTCAAGTACAATTTTTTTGTTTCATATTCTGCAGTTCCTTTTCTTTTGGCTTTTTGTATGAAAAAAGCATTTTTTTAGTTCAACAAATTCCAAAAAAGCTAAAATTCAAAAAGAGAAATTTTGTTGTACTTGTATACATTTACCCAAAGCTAGAAGCACAATTGCATTCACTTTCATTTGGAAAAGGAATAAAAAGCAAAAACAAAACGGAAACAAAAAAAAAAAGAAATTTTGCAGTGAAAATCAGAACAAAAAGATGAGAAAAGAAAGGAAAACAAAAGTAAAAATTTTTGTAAGGTTAACTAACTATAAAATAATGAAAGTTAAGTTATGGGGTTGATTACAGAAAACAAAAGAGAGGTTAGAACGAATGAAAACTAGTTGAGAAATGAAGAGAAGGGAGATGAAGCAAAATTACACACAAGATGTGTAAAATGTATTTGTGTGTTTTATGTATGTGTTTGTACCTTAGAAATAATGTGGCAATTTAAGAAGTTGAAAATTATTTAGAACCAAATTAAAATGCAATCAGGAAAAGGATTTTCTTTGTTTTATTACGATTTTAATTTTGAAGAGAGAAAGAGAGTTTTTGAAAAACTTTAAAATATTTTAGGGTGAATTGTAACAGAACTATTTGAATAATTTTGAAACTAAAGAAATATTAAAGTGTTTTATCAATTTTCGAGAATTTAGGTCTTAAAAAGAAATTTTCTTAAAATTTGAGATTAAGAGATTATTTTCCAATTTGCGTAATAGAGAAAATTTTTCTAAAATTTGTGTTATAGGGGAAATTTTCTTATAAATTTCAATGTAAAGAAAACTTTCTTCAAACTTTCGTATAAGAGAAATTTTTCTTAAAATGTGTGTTTTAAAGGAAATTTTCTTAAAATTTTCATGTTGGAGGAAATTTTTATGAAATTTGCGTTTTGGGGAAAAATGTTTTAATTTTTTTCGAAAATATGTTCTTAAAGTTCATGCTTTAAAGAATTTTTTCTTAAAAAAATTGATTTAAAAGAAATTTACTTTTTGAAGGAAATTTTCGAGAAAGAAAAACTATTTAGAGGAAATTTTCGAGAAATTTCGTCTTAAAAGGAAATTTTCGAGAAATTTTAAAAACATTAAAAGATGTTTGAAAGTGTGGTGTTTTTTTAAGCCTTTTCAGCAAAGTGACAGAAAGCACCTTTTCAGCAAAGTGACAACACTGGAAGGGTTTCCGAAAAAGTTTAGAATTTTCATCACTAGTAATTAACACTACAATTTTTCTGTCTGTAATAATGTTTTCAATCAAATAAAACTTAAAATCGTAAGTTTATCAACATATGTGTATATGTTTAGATTTTTCGATCTCACTTCTTATTTATAGAATATTTAAAAAATACTTTTATTACATTTTTTTTTAATTTTCACTTTATAAGAAAATATTCGAAAATATTTTATATTTGAATTTTAAAATCCTTTTAGTGAATATCCTTAAATGTTTCTTGCTTTTGTTAGTCATTTTCTTTATAGTTAAGTCTATTTTAATTTTGAAATTTAATCAAAATTTTTGAGAAGATTAATTAAAATATTTTTACAATAAATAAATGTAAACTTTTTTTGGAATGATTAAAATTGTATCCACAAAATTCTTCTTTTGAAAAGTAAATTTGAATTCTTTGAGTTAAAAATATTTCATTACAATTAAATTGAGTGCAAGGAATTGGAGTAAATGGAAAAGGATAATAAAATATAAATATATTTGACCAGTTCTGTTTTAAAAAAATGAAACATTTTGTTAATTTTTTATCTAAAATCCTATTTTTTCATATATAAAATGTCCCTCCATTCTAGTGAGCTTACACTGAACCAAATGTCGTAGATAATGTTAACGACACATTTTCGAAAAACTTTAAAGAAAAAAGATGTTAAATAAACAATTTTATTTTAATTAACAGAATTTTTCCTCAAATTTTAGCTTTAAAATATGAAAAAAAAAATTGAAAAAAAAAATTTCGTTAAAAAATTGATGAAAAATATTTCACATCAACAGTTATGTTAAATTAAAAATGACAGTAACGCACCGTATGTAAAATAACACACAAATTTATTATTTTGTCGTGGAATAATTTTGAAAAGTTTTTTGTTATTTACATTTATGAAAATGCAAATGATCAACAAACATGTAAGTAACTTTTCATCAGACATACAAACCGGTCGGCTCATCATCCCTTTGACATTGCACTATTTTAAGTTGTCTATTGCGTTTTCTACACTATTTAATTATCTAAAACTAACTAAATTCTTCTCAGTCCTGGATCTCGAAAGAAATTTCAAAAATCGACGTGTATTAAAAAAAGTAATTGGTACCAAATTCTCGCTGTAGCAGATCGATAATCAATATTTGCTTTGTACGGGGTCTACTTCTACCCCTACCGTCTTACATTTTGTCCAGTAAAACAGTCCCTTGAGGAGGTCATTGGACCAAATTTGAAAATTCTCGCTGTTACAGTTTCATTGATACTTTGTAATCAATATTTGCTTTGTATGGGGAGTACTACTTCCCCTAATCCTATCGGAATTTTTTCTGAAATATTTAATACTTAATATTTTATATATTAATTTATTATAACAATTTAACGTAATTCTTTCCTCAATTTAACTAAAATTTCGTAAATATAACTTAAATATTATATTTAAAGAGAAAAATGTACATCAATATAAAGAATTTATTTTTGTGAATTTGAATAATGTATTATTCAAATTGAATAATATTTATCCAAATTAACTGCATTTTTTAACGAATTAAAATAGTCATGCTGACAATTTTTCGTCAGTTTGAAGAATTTATGAAAATTTAGCGGAAATTTTATAATGATTAAAGGTTTGATTGGGCAATATATAATCTACTTTGGGTAATATAAGTCTACATTTTTTGTTGTATTTTTTGGTTCATTGTAAACGTGCCCTCTTAATTTATTCATTTCCTTAATCTCCATCTTAAATTGTTTTTTCCCTTTTTTATTATTTTTGTTTTTTCTTACAAAATTATATTATTTATTAAATCCACCTCTTATCAGCTCATTTCTAAATTCCTGTATTAATTCCCAACTTATCCTTTAAGAGAATGTTTTCATTTTTTTCCTCAAAGTTTATTGTTTCCGTTGTTTGTTGGTGTTTTGTCTTGTCTTCAAATCTATTAGAATCTAATTACTGTTGCCATTCGTTATTTAAGGAATAATCTTTGTGGGTGTGTGTGTGTCTGAGTGTTAGTGTATATTTAGTATAAAGACGAGCCGATTTAATAACAACAGACTAATTATAAATTGTGACTCTAATTGTTTTCGCATTTAAACAAATGTCGTAAACAGGCTGTATAACTCCATAAACCAAAACCCATTTACAAATAAGAGTTTATGTTGAACACACACATACACACTCGCAACAAATAAATACTTGTTAGGAGGGAGGACAAAATATTACAGTTTCATGTTCGAAGTGAACAAAAAAGTAGCTGCCACAAGTTGTTGTCTATGGAAAGCAACAAAATAAAAGGAAATTGTAACCCAGCGAAAAATTTAAATGTTTGAAAGAAGACTTTAATTTTTCATTTTATACAAAGTTTCCACAATTTAATAACATTATAATTTAGCGTCCAAAAAGTACCAAGAAATTTTCTTTTGTTAATTATTTTAATAAGGTTCATATTGGGTAAAATATTGTTTATCATTATTGCTTATAAAATTCTGAAAAGTACCACTGAGAGATCTTAAAAGTACCAAAGAAAATCCATTCTGTTGATTCTCATCCAATCATTGCTTCTTTTGAATAAACGAAATGTTGTAAGTTTTCTGGAAAAGTACTATTTTAAACAATAAGGTCCAAACTTCCTTATTTTAGAAATCAATTCCATGATTTAAATTTATAGTTTATTTGTAAACATTTTATTTATATTTATTTACTATTTATGGCTTTATTACAAGACTTTTCGATACATTGCTTTTCCGTTGCTATTTCCAAAACGAATTCTTTTCAATAAGAGTACCATGTTTAGGTACCTTACATATTTCTTAATGCTTCATATTTTTGAAAAGTACCAGATTGTATTAAGTTAATTTCTTTAACCACATGGACCATGTTTATATCTATTTTTCAAAATGTATTTAAAGAATTTGTAGTTTCGTACTTTTTGGTACTTTTTTGTAATGTAACTAAATGAATCATATGAATATCGATTCTTCAAATTTAGTCGAAATAATTGAAAGTGTTAAATTAGGAGGTTATTTTCAATTTCCGTACTTTTTTCCAACTCCCTACTTACATTTTCATCTGCTATTTATAGAAAAAAATTCACATAAAAATTAGTATTTTCAAAAGGTCCCAAAACAGAGTAAAAAACTTTTTTAGTGACTTGTTCTTCAGATTTTGTCTTTATTAACTTAATAATTAAATACAGAGAGTAATTTAAAATTTTTATCCCTTTTGGACCCAAAGTTGTGTTAAATCATTCCGCAGTCAAGTAAAATTAAATTCATTTGTCAATGAATAGAACACTTTAGTGATATTTATCCATAAGAAGTGTTAAATTATAAATTATAAAGGTGAATTAGGATACATTTTATTCTTCTGTCCGGGAATAACACTGAAAGAGAAACTTTTAAATTCTTATAATGTATCATGATCAATTTAAGGAAGTAAACTTAACTGAAAGATTAAATTGTTAAGTTATTTCACGAAATTGCTGCTTAAATGAGTGAAATCGCAGTATTAAACACCAGTGATGAATTTTTGATCCTTTTTCGGAAACCATTCTATTTCGGTCACTTTGCTCGAACAGATATTCCATCTCAGTTTAAAATCTACCACACTTTTGGTTACTTCTTTTGTGCTCTTTAAACAGCTTTTAACAAAAGCTCAATATCTCCCCTCTGGTCTTAGCTCCAAACAGTTTGAAAGATTGACCTCTCTTGAACATATACTACATTATTGTTGTTGTACAACTCAAAATCTTATTTACTATAGTGACAGGATCCAAGTCAGACCAAAAATAAGTGGACAGATTAAGAAGTCTTATCAGTAGAAGCAGCCACATATTTATAGGGCCTGTTGAAACAAATTATTGGATTCTCTTTCTTCAATTGCTATTGGTTTTCATCCCAAGAACTTTTTGGGAAATTTTTGACTGATTTTGGGTCATAAACTTTTTTTAAACATTACTTAGAGCATTAGCAACATAAAAAGTTGAAAAAGAATTTGCAAAAAATCTGTCATTCATTATGCAGTCAGATTTTTATTTAGAAAACTTGACTTCTATTATCGTGCTCCGTTTTTGGCCTCTAATTTTTTAGCAGGGTTTCTGTCAGGAACTTTTAAGCCCTGTATGTTTGTAAACCTGCATTAGCTTTTTTTAAAATTTTCATACCAAATAGTGCGAGCTTTTCTGTGAAACATCATGTAGACCATTCCTTCTACCCAAACTAGGTTTTCTATCAACGGACAAGATCTCCCGGTACTGCTTAGTAACGTTGAAAATGATTTGACGGCAGATCTTTGAAAGCTTGGCCAACGCTTTTAAGACCAAGTTGGCTTTTGTTGAATTAATGAGATTAAAGGGATCAGTACTCCCTACAGATGACATATTTATTGAGATGTCATCCTTGTCTAGGGAAAAGTGGGCCAACGAATTTATGTTTAACTTCTTTTAAGACCAGGTTGGCTTTTGTTGAATTAATGAGATCAAAGATATCAGTACTCCCTACAGATGACATATTTATTGAAATGTCATCCTTGTCTAGGGAAAAGTGGGCCAACGAATTTATGTTTAACTTTCTATAAGTTTTAATTATAAATTTCGTATTTGTCTGCCTCTACAATTTACTGGGTTCTCTTAACATTCTACAACTCTTCATAATTTATTTATTAACGTTCTCTCTTTTAAATTTCCCGCACAATGAACCAACAACTCTTTAATTTATAACTTGTATTTTAGACTTGTAACATCCAGTAAACAATTTAATTTAATTAAAACCTCCCTTATTACGAAACAGTTATCAGTTACAGTAAAAACAAACTTATCTTTTTGGTCCAATAACACCCATCTCTGCTAACACCCGGAAAAAGGGAGGAAAAACAAATTCAAATCAATGTTGTTGTTGTTGCTATTTTACAAAAACAATGCTAATTTTAACTTTTCAACTCGAAATCTTTTCTAGTGATTTTGTTTGTAGAAAAACACAAAGAGATGCGCACACAAATTAAATCTTTCAGAAACTATTTACTGAAATTCACTTTATTATATCCTACACCAATGTAGGTGGTTGAGGTATTATACGTTTGTGCTGATGTTTGTAACATACAGATAAAATTAAATATACCGTTCGACTCAGAATAACTATCTGAGTGCGACGTCCGTCTATATGCTTGGTTGTCCATGTAAACGTTGGGAACACTCTACATCGCATTTTTAGAGATATCTCAATAAAATTTGTTACAAATTATTTATTTGGCTCAAGGACGAAGCCTATTGAAACTTGTCTGATTTTTTCCAATATTTCAGGTAGCTCCCAAACAAATGGCCTCCCGAAATGGTGTTTTAATGTCATAGAAGACCTAAATGTTAAGCGATTTCAACAAACTAATATGTCTTGAAGGGCATATTTCACACATATACGTTGAAATTGTAATTAAAAAATTATCAAATTAAGATAAATACAATTTAAAATTGATGTTCCAAATTATGCGAGGGTCGGTACATCATTCTGAAAATGAAAAAAACTCATTTTCAAAGGCATAAATTTTACATAAATCTTAAGAGCAAATCATACAAAAGTCGTTTGCAAATTTTTCGCCGCTGTCATTTATAACCAACAATGTGTTGTAGGGTATTACATGACGGCCATGAGCAACTATAACATTTTAACTTGTTTATTTTGTGGTGTTAGACGGACTTACTCATCTGCCAAAAGCCGTTAGAACGATTTTGGAGGGCAGGAAATTTAGTTAGGAAATTAATATTATGAGTAAAATCTAAATAAATTCTATAATAAACTTAAATTTACAAAAATCTACCAAAAGTCTTATAAAATTTAACATAAACTTAGAAAATAAGAGAAAATTTTAGAAAATTAGAAAATGATGATAATGATTATAAACCCTAAATGTATGTTAAAGAAACAAATACAAATACTGGTTTACACACAAACATTTATTCAGAAATCAAAATAAATACTAAGAATATTATTATATGAGAAGGAGAGAGAGAGAGAGAAGGAGAGAGAAAGCGAAGGATATATTTTCGTATTTAAGGAAATATTGTGTGAACAAAAAGTTTGGCAAATAAGTTTGCGTGTTTCTGTATGTATGAGTGGGTGTGTGCGTATGTGTGTTTTCATGTTTATGTTAGAAAGTTGTAAATTTTAATTATGATTGTTTTACATCGACAGTATGTGTAAAGTTGTAAATGTGTGTGTTTGATTTCTTTTTTTTAAATACGGGCTAATAAATGAGAAAAGTTTGTAGGCTAAATATGGCAAATAATTAAAGAAAGATTTATTTTGTTGTTTGGTGAGGAATTACAGGAGATAACACATGTTTAATTTTAATATTTAAATAAGAACATATAGTCCAATTAGCAGGGGCACAAATTAGTACATATTTAGAGAATAACACTTTTAGGCAAAGATATTCCTAAGAAAAATGATTAACTGCTTAAGACAATGAAGTCTTATAATTGTGGATCCATAATATTCGAAATAGAAGTGCAAATGCACAAAGGTTTGGCAACATTATTTTGTATATACATTTTTAAATTTTCAGATGGATTTAACTTAAATTGCTTGGGAGTATAGCCCTATAACTTTAGCCCTTAAAAGTTATATAGTATTGGAACTATAATATATCGGTTATATTTGTTTTACCCTGGAACCATTTGCTTAAAACAGTTTAGGTGAATGGACAAGAGATAATGATTTTGCATCCATTTGGAGGATTACTAGAAACTCAAACAATAACATGTAGGAATCTTTATGTTCTAACAATGGATAAATCTCCTACAAGAGATTTACACAGATATAAATCAGGAGATGGTATTAACAGTCTATAATCCGATTGTGGGAAACAAGTTTCCTTTCAACTTCATTGAAGTTTTCAACAAGCAAAAATTTCTGCTACTGGAATAACTACTGCCTGTATTTAGAAGTATTCACTATTCTATAGGAAATTCGAAAGTCAAACTGGATTTAAACCTCTATTTGGTGCCTACATCCAAGAGCTTGTACATGCAGATCTAATATTTTTACTAAATTCTTTAGAAACTTCATGAATATGAATATTCGTACCTAATACTCAGTGTTTTCTGGTACTCATGCCTGAAGACTTAATAAGTTGTATAATTACTTTTGAAAAAATTATAGTTATGGGAAGAAATTATAGTTCATAAAATTTATGGTAATGAGAAGGAAGAGAAGACAATAAGGCATTTCTTGGGCCATTTAATTCTTTTCAAGAATGAATTATCAGTGACGTCAGATCTGGAGATTAAATTTCACCTTAATGACTTCTGAAGAAGTTGTGATATTGAGGAAGAAGAGGAATTTATGACACATTACTTATTTCCATTACTTGCTATTTTAAGGAACTCTATACTGGAATATTCCAATTTGCGTGATCTGTCTAAAATTCAGAACAAAGACGTTGGTATTTTGTGTTTGCTTTCGATGTAAACACAAATTATGGTTCCTCATAATAAAACAGTATCATATTTTGTAGCTGTACTACAAATATTAAAGTACAGCTGCCTAAAAACCAAAGTTTCATAAACTATTAAGTTTTATTTAATATTTATAAAGTGTTACATAAAACTTAAATGGATTCAATAAGTTTGTCATTCCGTGAATAATACTGAGAAGGAATCATGTAAGACACCAAAAGTTGTATGTATTTTCATATTTATATACCTGAGCATGCCAACTCTAACTGAAATTAACAAACTAATTTATATCAAAATAATCGGTTAGGGCAGGGGGAAGTGATATTTCAATTATAAACGATATTTCTAATATTTCATATCTCTTGAAAATGTGGCGTATGGATAAAGCTATATTTGCAAAAGATTATAGAAAATGCAATTCTGTGATAGGGCATGGGAGTGTGTTACTACAAGTATCGATCGTTGTGAAGGTATTAAAGTTTCGGCAAGGATGAATGCTGTATTCTTACTTGTTTTAAATTCAAACCTTTTGAATTAAAAGGAAATTTAAACCCATAAGAAGAAAAAAAAAAATAAAAAATGCAGTTTTTGTAAGGAAACATTTGATTTACTAACGAGATTTGAATGGCCACCTTGATCTTCCTCATATCTAAAATCTTAGCAATCTTATAAAATAGAATCAAATTCTATTAAGAGAGGGACAAGTAATTGCATACCTCCCGCAGGAAGCTGAAGGGTATTTTGTAGACTATAAAAATGATTATAATTTTAGTACTTGATTATGATTGTATACCTTTTTGTTCATCCTTTTTTAATAGGGTTTGCATATTATTTGAAATATGTTTTCTATTTACTACGAAATTTTACTTCTTTATTAAAAACCCCCTTCTCTTCATATTCTTAATTTATTAAATGGTATTATATCACATCTTTAAACTATAAATTACACTTATCTAATGTAATTTTCATTTTAATGATTATCATCAACTTCCTGTTTACAACTACACACATATAAAAGATATTAAATAACTATTTGTATTTGTGTGTGTGTCTATGTTCAAAGTGTTTATATAAGAATCTAATAATATTATTAGAAATACCATAAACTTTAATATAAAATTTCCTATAATTATGTTTTAAATTATCTAAATCTTATTAAAGAAATTCCCCCCAAAAAATACTAAATATTTAATAATTAAATTTTAAATACTTTTATTGTAATTATATTTATAGTTATTTTCTTGTTTTTAGACATACGCACATTCATACTTTCATACATTTTAATTGTAATATAATTATACCCTACACCACCGTAGATGGTTGGAGTATTATGCGTTCGTACATTAGTTTGTAACGGGCAGAAATAATGTTGCTACCAGCACTTTTAAATATAATGCTTGATTCAAAATCACATACCGATGTCCGTCTATCCGTCTGGTTGACTGGTTGTCCATGTAAAGTTTGTAAACAAACAGGTTGCAACTTTAAAGATATCTTGATGAAACTTGACACATATTGAAAATGGAGATGATGGGTCCATTATTTCATGTTCCCCTAGAATGGCGATTTAAAGTTCTTAATATAAAGAGATTTTAACCAAATTTGTCACAAGTAATTCTTATAATCTTCTAAAATGATGTTCCTAATTATATGCGATTCGGTCATTATTTCTCATAGGTCCTACACAACCTCCTTTATAAATATCACTTTAAAGGGCTTAAATCTCACATATACGTTGGTTTTGTGATAAGAATTGGCGAAGTTAAACATAATCAAAAATCGATGATACATAATTTCCTCTAGCTCCTGTATAAAATTCCCCCAAAAAAATTCTCTTCAAACGCCTAAATTCCACCTAAATGTTAGTATCCATAAAATACTGCACTTTAAGCATAAATTAGAAAATAAATGTATGCGAGGGTCATTCATAAATTCTTTATCGCAATATAATGTAGGGTATTTAATAGTCGGGCTTGACCAATTATAATATTTTACTTGTTTTTGATTGAACTCAAAATAAAAACAAAAAAAAAAAACTTTTGTATTCACAATTTGATCACAGTTTTATTTTCTATTTCATTGGATAATTTGTAATATTTGATTTGATTTTATTATTATTTTTAGTTATTTTTCATATTGTAATATTATTTATTATTATTGTTGTTGTTGTTGTTGTTATTATTATTATTATTGTTTTGTGAGGTTTTGTATTTGTTTTATAATTTAATGTTTTTTTATATTTATGTGGGAATTATTTTGGGCAAAATTCATTTGAATTTGTCATGTTGGCATAAAATGTAAATAATTTTAAAATGATTTGGAAATGTACAGTGGGAAATAAAATTAAGGAAACAATAAGGAAAAACATTAATATAAATTCTTCAGTTTTCAGTCGAATAAATGTTACTTGTTATCCGACATAATAAATACCTCTACTCTTAAGTAACATATTTTTAATTCCGATCTACTTGGTAGACACTCCTAAATATTGAAGCTAACATCCGGCAATATAGAGCGTGTCCAAGTCGATATTTTTTCAATTCAAAGTTGGCCAGTGAGACCAAGTTTAGAGTAGAGCCTAAAATTTTTTTCATAAATTTTCTAATAATGGAAAAATTCTCATAAATTTTATTTTAATGGAAAATTTCTTATATATTTTTTTTAATAAAATTACTCATTAATTTTCTTTAAATAGAAAACTTCTCATAAATTTCCCTTTAATTTAACAGAAAATTTCTTATTATTTTTTTTTAAGATTTTGTAAATTTTCTTTTGATAAAAAATTTCTAGTAAATTTTCTTTTGCTGAAGAAATCTCATAAATTTTCTTCTTATAGAAATTTTCTCATAAACTTTCTTCTAATATAAAACTTTGCTAAGATTTGCTTCTTATAGAAAATATCCCTTAAGTTTTTATTTGAATTTCCCCAGATCAATTCCAAGATATCTCCTCTTATACATTCAATCGACGTATAAATAAAGCCATAAAACGTGACCTTAATAAAAATACTTCAGCAGAACAGATCAGACCAGATAAATATAATTATCTCGCACAATAAACTCGAAATCTATAAAGTATGGAATTTAACACCGTATTAAGGTTATAATTTTTAAAATTAAGTCTCATATCTAAATTCCCTTAATATTTGTTACCCACTGTATATCATTGTTTCAATTATTAGTAGTTAATATTTTGAAAATTCGCTTTCATATGTAAAACTTTGTTCGGTAGACTTCTTCACAATTTTGTGTTTAAATTGCAATTTGTTCATTTGAGTGATATTTTATGGAACTGTCCATAAATTGCGCCTTTTTTGCAATTATTATACTTAAAAACCACATGCTGTTTTTAAATGTTAATCATTCATGTAGAAGTAGTCATATTTGAAAATTATATTGAATAATATTTCTGAATTACATATGTACATATATGAATATTTTAAAAATTTATAAATATTTAACGGAAGGATTTTGTTAATATAAATTAAAATATTATTTTAAAATACTTTCAGAAAATGTCCACAACTTTAATTATTCCCCAAAATAAATTTGAAGCTTTCTAGAAGATCCTTTCATTTAAGTTTTTATAGCGTAATTTTGTTTGAACAAATAGTCAGTTGAACCCAGTTAACAAAATTTATCACACTTTTGAACACTTTATTTACCTCTTTACTGGCTTTAGCCCTTAGCAGTTCGAACGATTCGCCTCCCTTGGTACGAATACCATATAATTGCCCTGGTACCACTCAATATCTTTTTGTAACATAGTGACAGGATGCATAGTCCGGTCAAAAATAAATGAACACGTGAAGTTTTTTGAATGGAAATAGCCTCTTTTTTGTAAACATATCTTGATGTAAATTTCGATATTTGTAGAGCCCTTTGTAACAAATAATTGACTTCTCTTGCCGCAACCGGATATTGCTTTCCATTTTCTATTGACTTCAGTTATTGTGCTTTGTTTTATGCTTCTAAATTTTTACCAGCGTTCCTATCAAGAACTTTTGAGTCTTCTACACTTTTAAATCTTTTTTAACTTTAACTTTTCATTCCAAACAGTCTGAGCACTGAGCGAACCGGGCCGGACGGACGAACATCGTTAAACTGATCTTAAGTGATTTAAGTAATTTTGAGTCGAAGGGTATAATTGAAGGTTGGTGTAACACCATTTTTGTATATTACAAACATCTGCATAAACGCATAATACCCCAACCACTTTCGGTCTATATGGAAATTTTCTTTCAAATATTTCGATTATTTTTCAAACTTTTTGCATAAAAAAGTAAAACTTTGTATTAAAAAATTTCATATATATTTTGTAAAGATTATTTTGCATTAATTAATAAATTTTGTTTACTTTTATTGTTATAAAAATATTTATTCTCTACTTGAATTTTTATATCATAAATATTAATGTGAAATATAGATTTTTCCATTTCATAATATTTAATTTTTTTTCAATTTATCTTTTACAGGAATGTCAATTTCAATTTAAAAATCGCCGCTGGAATTGTACAACAACTGAGGATAACACAGTGTTTGGACCAATGACTGGTTTGGGTAAGTTTAAATAAAGTAAGAATGCTAAATTCGGATATGCCGAATGTTCAATACCCTCCACCTCAAATGCGTGTGTAGTAAATATGTTTGGTACATACACACTCACGCTTATATATAAATGAATCTGTGTTTGTTTGTCTGTTTGTTTGCTTGGGACTACTACTGCACTGAATTTCCTGAAATTTTCACAGAATGATCCCCATTTACCCGAAAGTAACATAGGCTGTTAAAAATTTCGATAGGACAAGGGAAGAGGTACCCCCCTACGTAGCAAATTTTGATTATCGAATATCTAAAAAACCACTGCACCGAGAGTTTTCAAATTTGGTCCCAATAAATTTTTCAAGTAATTGTTTTACTGGGGAAAATGAAGGACGGATAGGATCATGGGGAGAGGTGTCCTCATAAACAAATGTTGGTTATCGAACATCTAAAGAACTATAAAAGCAAAAGTTTTCAAATTCCATCCCAAACACTTTCTCAAGAATTTGTTTAACTGATCAAAATATAGGACGGGTAGGATCAAGGAAAGCAAATATTAATGATCGAATATCTAAAAACTGTTAAATGGAAATATTCAAACAGGTTCCAATTACTTTCCCAAGGATCCTTTTTACTGGCCAAAATGTAGGACGGATAAGACCAGGGGGAGAGATCCCCGATACAAAATGATTAACGAATATGTAAACAACTATAAAAGTAAATGTTCTAAAATTTGGTCCCAATCACTTTTTCAAGGAACTATTTTATTAAACGAAATGTAGAACCGATAGGACCAAGGGGGAAGGATACACCCCGATACAAAGCAAATAATGATTATCGAATAGCTAAACAACTATAACAGTAAATGTTCTAAAATTTGGTTCCAAATAGTATATATTGTGGGATTTTCTTAGTGTTACACACGTAATGACCATCAAAACGACTTGGGTTGGAGGAGGGTATAAACATTTTTTATAAATTTAAATTCTCTGCATTAACAGAATCGTTTTCTCACTCTCTCTTTCATTTCTTTAAATGTTATAATTTTTCATTTCAATGTCTGAAATTAACCCAAATTAAAATTTTAAATTAGATTTTATTTCCTTGACTTGTTGTCATCATAACGCAACGAAACACAGCATGTCTTGTATTGTTTTAATGTCCTTTATCAATAATAAAGAACAGAAATATTAGGAGTGATAACATTTCAAACATTTTTTGATTTAAAACAATATTTTTCTTTTATAGAAAATATTTTTATTTTAAATGAAATTTATCAAACATTTTTGATAAATTTCAAGCTTCTAGAGGAGTTTTCTCTTATAACTTGTTTTCAGAAGAAAATTTCACTTGAATTGTCATTTTAAAGAGAATTAACCTTGAATTTTATCCTTAATGGATATTTTTGGGAAGGAGATTTTTGGAGAAAATTCATTTTTTTAGAAAATGTTTCTTATGAATTTTCTTTTTTAAAATTCTAAAGAAAATTGAAAGAAATTTCCTTTTTGTTTTCTTTTTAGAGGAAATTTCTCCTTAATTTTATAGTAATTTTATAGTAAAATTTTCCTCACAAGAAAATTTTCTTAAATTTTGAATTTTCTTAATAGAAAAATTTTCTCTTGTTTTTTGTTTCTTTTTTTTTCATTAGGGAAAACAGATTTAGGCAGATATTTCTCCTGAATTTTTTCCTTACAGAATTTTTTATTTCCATTTTAAGGGATACATTTTTCAAATATCCTCTTTGGAAAAACTTCACGCAAGTTTTCTTTCCAGGAAAAAATGTTGTGTTAATTTTCTCTAGAGAAAAAATATTTTGTCATTTTTCTTTGTAGAGGAAATTCCATGTAAATTTCTGGTTTATTTTCTCCTAAAGAAATTTACGTGTAAATTTTCTCTTCGAAAACTTCATGTCAATTTTTTTCTTTAGAGAAAATTTCGTTTCAATTTTCTCTTTAAAAAAAATTTGCATTAATTTTCTTTTTAGAGAAAATTTTGTGTCAATTTTTGATTTAAGTCTATTATTAGAGAAATTGGCACCTAAAGTTCTTTAAACTTTCTTTTTATCTAAATTGTTATATAAATTGTCTTTCCTAAAAATCGTCTTTAAATAGAAAATTTCCAATAGGAAATTTCTCATAAATTTTCTTTTAATAGAAAATATATAAAAATTTTTTAATAAATTTTTTCTGCTAAAAGTTTTTAATAAACTTTCTTCTGATAAAAAATATTTTATAATTTTTCTTATAGAAATTTACTCATCAATTTTCTTCTACTTAATAGAAAAATTTTCTTAAGTTTTTATTTATAAAAAATTTGTGGAAATTTTCGCTTTAATAATTTTATAGAAAATTTCTAATATTAGTTTTTCACATGTTTCAAATTTGTTGCCTAAATTAAGGTCTCATCCTAATATTATGCTTTATCATTCATTGTATTTGTTTTGTTATCAGGATTCTTGCTGTTTTCGTTTTGTTACAAACATTTCATTATAAACAGTTACTCAACTTAATTAAGATGGATGACAATAGTTCAAACATTATTAAATCCCAGGAAAAACGCATCACAAACACAGTTTCATTTTCACTAACACCAACTCACTCTAAATTCATTTCCTAAACAATTTGTTTAAATGTTGATTTTTCTCATCTTAAAATACAAATTTTTCCTTTTTGATTCCTTCAGGTCCCCTCCAGTTTTTACTTAAAAATTCTTATTTATAATTTTTCCTGTCTGTAAAGTTAAACAACAAATTATTTTAACTCTGTTATTATTATTGTTATTGTTATTGGCTCTAAGTTAAAAAGGATATTTTTACCAACACACAAATATTTGTGCTTGTTTAAGATTGTGTGCGTGTTAGTGTAAAAATAGATTTTCCTCTTTTTGTGTGTAAGATTTCCTTATGATAAAGAATTATAATAAAATTGAAAACTTTGTATCTTTTTGTATCTGTTTCTTCCTCTTTTCTGATTTTCTTCTCCTGTTCCGTAAAAGTTAAGCACTGATTCTTAGGAAATACTTAAATTGTATTTAACTATTAAAATCTTGTATGGCTTAACTTGTTATGAAATATTTACTCTCTGATTTTATTTGTACTAAAATAAAATGGAAAAGTAGTATTTGGGTAAGAATATTTTTGGTCGGTTATGAGGAATTTTAGATACCCTTAATTAGTTACATTTGGGAAATAATGGACTAATGGAATAATTTAGGAAATAATAGACTTTGGACCTATCTGACAATATTTAAAAATCTCGACCTACAATTTTTTATTTCAAGCATAATATTTTTATGCCATAATATATGTTTCCTAGAATTTACTCTAGTTTCCTTAATTTGTTGATGCTTCAGATATCGGTCTATATCGTTAATTTTATTGAAGCATTACTTCTGGTTTACAATTACAGTTTATTTGGATTAAATATAAAAAATTTTTATAATAAATCGTGAAGGGAAAACAACTCTGTTATAAAGTATTTCTCTGTAAAATGAATATCAGCTTAAAACATTGTTTTCGATTCTAAAAGATTTTCGTTATCTGATTTATTTTAATTAAAAACTTTTTCCCTTCTCTAATATTATTCACCTTCAGAACCAAAAACTATTCATATATATTTACAAATGTATTTATTGTTTCTATCTGTTTTCAAATGACTTAGAAAAACATTTAGTATCACAGTGAAATCTCTTAATTTTGAATAACCAGGAAAGGTCTCAATTATACCTTTCTTAATGTAAAATTTTGTACATTCAACACTCTTAAAGTTAATGCTCAAGTTTGAAAAATATAAAAAAAAACTTTTAACAATCAACATATAATATTCTATCAATCGGTTCAGAATAATTTTCTGACTCGATACCCACGATATTAGAACAGCCGCAGTGTTACCGTTGAGATTTTTCGAAAATTCGCCCATAAAGGAGATTTTAGGAAATGAAGTCGATTTGCGAAGGTTTAATTTACCAAAAATTAACACTTTTTGTTATAAATTATGAATTTGCTCTGTTTCCCGTTTAATGGTTAAATAACCTTAAATATTAACCAACAATTTATTATTTTCTTATATTCAACAATCAATTTCAATTTTTATTAAGATTTCGTAGAATTACCGTCACATGCGGTTGAAAAAGTCGCTATTCGCGACTAAACTCGCACAAACGGTATTACTGAACAACTGTAAGGCCTTCTATGTAAAACTTTTAAAGACATTTTTAAAAGGATCAACATTTCTTCAAAATGTAGGTAGATAAAACTGTTCCAAAATTTTTGAATGACGGTGCAATATTTTATACCGATCCTACTTTTAAATCCAATAATCGATATATAATTATAATCTAATAAAGTTATAAAATTGTAAATATAGAAAATGATATGATTATGAAATTAGAAAATTATAAAGTTATAAAATTACCGAAAGAACATGCACCTTGATAGATAACCTGGTTCACTTATCCTTATGTCTTATGTAAAAAATCAGACCGGTTAGCTCAGTGCTCGAACTATTTCTTACGAAAACTTAAAACTAATGCAGGTTTAAAAACATTCAAGGCTCAAGAAGTTTTTGATATGAACGCTGCATAAAACTTAGAGGCAAAAAACAACCCACGGAGATTGAAGTCTAGCTAAAAAAATATTCTTGATGCATAAAGGATGACGAAGCGTATGTTCAGCCAGATTTTGAACAACTTCGTGGGCAAAAATTTTATGTTGCTTATGCTCGAGGGAACGTTGAAGAAGCATTTAGAACCCAAAAGCAGTAAAATTTTGGTTTGGCAAGCTATTTGCAGTCACGGCAAAAGAAGCAAATCATTTGTTACAAAGGGCTCTATAAATACCGAAATTTATATCAAGGAACATTTAAAAAAAGCGTCTCCCCTTCATAACACTAATGTGTCTACTTATTTTTGGCATGACTTGGAGTACTAATACTATGATAAACAAGCCCCTGAGTGGTACAAGAACAAATCGAGTGCTATGGGACGCTTGGTTAAAGAGAATTGAAGTTAAAAGAACGAAAACTGTAAGTTTATTGGTTTCGTTTTTATTAACAAATATGTATGTTAAGAATTTTTCGATCTCGCTCCTATAAAAATGGCGATTCATCTTTTGCCTTGAAATTCTTTTCTATATCCAGAAGAAATTTCATTCTGTCTTGAAAATGACTGTTAAATGGTATTTTCTTTCATTCATTCATTCATTCATTCAGTCATTCATTGTCTCTATTCGTTTTTTATGAAATCGTTTTTGAAAAACTTTATGTCTACAAATTGTTGCACATCTCCTTTTTAGGAATTATTATTTTTGTATACAAATTTTCAGACTTCTTTCTTAAGATTGATGTTTTCTTGTTGTTGTTGTTGACTTTCTAAGAAAATGAAATAAATTAATTAAAATTTTCTTTCTAAATACTTTTTTCTTTAAAAAGAGAATAAAAATGAAATGAAAAGTTCTTTTCTTGATTTTCTGTTACTTTGACTTTTCCTAAGAAACGTCATGAAAAATTACAGAAAAAAACAGGAAAATGAAAAGAAAAAATAGATACAAATAGAGCCGGAGCTTATGAAATAAAAATTGCTAACGGACAATATAAAACATGAAGTCTTAAGACAAAAAGGAAAATATTTTTTTTAACTAAAACCTTCTTCAGACATCCAGACAGAAATGTCAAAGGGGCAGAAGAGCGTAAGAAGAAAAAGATACTTTAGTCAGGTTGTTTATCTGTATAAAAATCTTTAAATGGCCAATTAAAATAATGTTATTATAGTTGTTGTTGATTTTAGTTTTATATTTATATATAGAAAAGTCCTTTAGATGCTTTATGTTTTCAATGGTATTGGGCGATAGGAACAGCAACAGTAGTTTTTTTGTTAACTGATTTTGTAGGTAAAATGTTTTAAACCTAAACGAACTAATTATTGTTAACATAAAATTCCAATTAGGAAAATGGTGGATGGTTTGTGCGTGTTTTACTTTGTATTTACATTTAAACATTTTAGTTATTTTTGTTTAGATTTAATCTTTTGATAGAAATTTTCATAAAATTTTTCATCAGCTAACACTAATTATTATAAATTGGCCTTTAGGTCATATCGTGCTAATGACATTTTAAGACAAGTTAATAAAAACTTCTGTTTGGATAAGAATAAAAAAATAAACGATTTCTGGGGAATTCTAAACTAAAGTAAATATTTAAATTACAGTCATTTATAATAATTAGTGAACAATGAATGTTAATGTTTGTCTTTAATTTCAAAGTATTATTTTTGATTCCAAAAATTAAAGTTAATCAAAAATGCCATCTTGAATATAATTTTATAATTTTTTAACTCAATAATTTTATAATGTTAAAATTTTATAATTTTAGAATTTTATAACTTTATAATTTTATAACTTTATAATTTTAGAATTTAATAACTTTATACTTTTTTAACTTTATAATTTTATGACTTTATAATTTTATAACTTCATAATTTTATAACTTTATGCTTTTATAACTTTATAATTTTGTAATTTTATGACTTTTTAACTTTATAATATTCCAATTTTAAATGTTTTATAAATTTTATGATTTTATAACTTTATGACTTTATAATTTTATAATCTTATGATTTTAAAATTTTATAATTTTCTATCGCCCGTATTAGCACCAAATGAACTGATAGGGTTTATAGTTAAAAATTAATCAAGTTAATTTCCGATGCCCTTCTATATTGAACAAAGCTGACAAAGATGGGTCCATAAGACAGATAAATTTAAACCTTCTACCCATTGCTTTCTAAATAGTTTTCACCTGGTTTTTGTATTATTTAGCCGAACGTTGTTCTTTCAACTTGAATGTTCCATAATTTTATCCTACACCATCGTAGGTGGTTGTTAACTGTTCAACTCAGAATCACTTTCTTAGTCGATTTAACGATGTCCGTCTGTCTGCACATCCAGCTGACTGTCCATATGAACGTTGTGAACATTTTGCAAGTCGCAGTTTTAAGATATCTTGATAACATTTGGGAAATATTATTATTTTGGCCCAAGGACAAATCCTATTCAAATTGAAAATATTCGGTACATTATTTCAGTTAGCTCTCATTCAAATGTCCTCCTGAAATGATGTTTTTTATTTCATAAAAGTCCTCAATATTAAGTGATATAAACGAGATCTGGTAGATGTAAGTCTTATGATATACTAAATCGATGTGCTATTTTATTACAGGATATTTGCCCCATGCAAATATCACTTGTAAGGAGTAAAATCTAAAGTCGATATGAAAATTATATGAGGGTCGGAGCAACTAGTATTTATAACCAACATCGTAATACAACATTACTTAGTCAGGCTTAAAAGACTATAACATTTTTACTTTTTTCAATTAATTTGTTTTGCAAAGATTGTTGCGATTGTTTCGGAAGAGATCTGTAATGATATTACTGACTTCTAACCCATCATGATGTCATTTATTCGGCTAATTGCCGTGTTAGTGTTTGCTTTTGTATAATTTCAAATATCTGTTACATTTGTTCCCCTTTTGGAACTATTTTAATATTTCGCTTTAATTTTCGTATTTTTTTCACTCTAATCAAAAACAAGTTCTGGTCCAAAATAAAAGGGGAAAACAAATTAGTTACAAATTTATTTTTTATATTCTGTTAAATAAAGTTTAACCCTCAAATCAAATAGAAATTTCGTTAATTAAAATAAAGTTTTTATTACATTTTATTTGTTGGAACTGTCATAAAAAAGCCTTAGAAAAGCCAAACGTTTTCAAAAAAAGTTGACATCCGAAATGATTTTATGGCATAACAAAAGGACGAAAATACAAAAAATAGCCCTTAAACGAAATGATCAGGAAAGCAACTTTAGTTTTTTTTATGATTTTCATGATTCATAAAGAAAATTCATTAAGGACATTTAATTTAGCAAAAAGTGAAAAAAGGAAAATGTGGAAAATGTTCGCTTAAAAAGGAATTTAGAAATTTATTTCAAGGAAAAAATTAAACGTAGCACAGTGTTTCAAATGAAAAATGAAATGGTTATACATTTGTAAATTCCGATCGGCTAGTTCGATTTCAATGAAGATATACATAGTAATCGTAGAAATGTAGACGAGTTGAAGTTTGAAGTTTGTGGACTTAACAGGTGTCAGTCAGCAGGGTCCCAAAGTTGGTTATTTCGGGTCATAAAAGCTTTAAAAATGATACAAATTCCTTATATCTGAAACAAGTTTAAAGATATCTATATGAGTGAATTCTGCAAGTGAAGATCTACAAAAAGCCTCGTCGAAGGCTATCTCTTCATTACCGTTCAGAAGTTACAGATTTAATTCCATTTTATTTTTCATTTGAAATACTGTGCGGCGGCGTATTTAAAGCGTTACTAATTAAACATAAAACCTCAATTGGAATTGCGTGAGGTATTTATTAATAAACCCTTAAAGGATATACTAACACACGTACATTTCTATACACATTTCCATACACACAATAAAATGATTTTATGACACAAACACAAAAGAACAACAAACAGCAATATCAAAAAAGGATCAAATAAAAAAGAACAATAACAAAAAAGTGGCAGTAGCAAAGGAACATATTAAAACCCTTAACAAAAATACAATTAAAATATGAAGCTTAAATAGAAATGACAATTTAAACAAAAGGACTCGTAAGAAAAGAGGAATATAACAACAAAAAACAAAGGGGAAATAAAAAGGTATGACAACAAATATTTTAATAAGCATAAAGGACATTTCATATATACATTAACAAACAAACAAGCAAACACATTTAAACATATATTATACCACCACAATTACAGCCACCCTTTTTAGCATAAAATTATAGTATGAGTTCTCGTGCTAACTACAAATCTTGTCTAGTTTGGGGTTAGACGCACAAGACTCCGTTTTTACAGTTATTCAGTCGTAAATATTACTATCAGCATCATAATTTGAAACCGCAACAAATTGTTAAATTACGAGTAACTGAGTGTGATGGCATAATATTCAAAAAGTATTTATTACATTTTACATTTAAAGCATTTTCTCGTATTTGTGTTTTATGTGGATGTCTGTGTGTGTGCACATATTTAATCCCTTTTTCCTAAGATTTAAACCAGATACAGATTTTGGTTACAGGTTTTCAGGTTTATGCTATTAAAATATTGCACTTTGTTTTATTAAAATCTATAATCGTTTTATGTCAGATAACTGTTAGTTAAATTAAATTGGGAAATTTGTTATAAAATTTGGGTCAGATCAATGAGGGGATATTTATGAATGGGACTTGAAAAATGTAGAGGAAATTTCAATTATTAATAAGATTTTAATTTTAGGATTTAATTGCAAGTTATAGAAAAATTGATATAACAAATCAATATCATTTTTAGCGTTTTCAATGACTTTCGAACCCCATAATGACCCATAATTCAAACTCAAAATTTTTGCAGGCCTCTTCATTGTAAAATTTTAACCACGCTAATCATTCAGAAGTCATACACTTTTGTTCTAATTTATTTTTTATATGAATCACTGTGCACAGTTTTAGATTTAATAATAATTAACAGTTTTTTTCATTATATAACATATAAATGACCAGTTTATGAAAAACTAATAAGTGAATTTACAAAGCATGTCTGCACTATCAGAGGAGAGATCAACAAATTTAGATAGATCTATTCTATTCCAAGATCTAAGCTCTTCGAGCTTTTATTCACCTGTATTAAAACAAGTGGTTTTTGTCGGATTTAATAAGGAAATTTCAGTCCAGTTCTAAATTTGAGAACCTAAGTTTAAATTCTGAAAGGAATGTGTGACTCTTAAGAACTTAATTTGTCTGAAAACTGAATCCGGATTTTATAATTTGTTACATAAATCTGAAAGTTGTGACATGATCACAAGAGGGGTTGTTATGTTTTTCTTATCGCGTTGCATCAATTTTAAATGAATTGGTTAGATTTAAAGCAAATCTTGACTCTTAGGGCTGAGAGGCATATCTGTTCTATTCCAAAATTTTGAGAAATAATTTTAAAAAACTTTGTAGCCTGCGATTTTTAAATACTTAAATATTTCATCTTGAGAATCTGGGCTTAAATTCTGCACGGAAACTATGATGTGATTCGCAATACAGAGGTGTTGTCTTGTGGGGACATACTCATTACATTTTAGACCTTTCCTTTATTGGAAATTAACTCACTTTATATTTATTTATACCATCTAAGATCTCAAATACATCAAACATATATCACAATAACGTTGACAATCACTGAAGAAAAGAACAATCTAAGGCGCAGTTCCTTAAGACGAAAAGGAATAATGACAAATGAAGTCTTTTGTCATTTTATGTAGTGTTTCGGTGGCCTGATGCTGGAAAAAATTGAACCTAGTAAATCCTGAGATTAGATTTTTTGTAACCTCAGCCGCAACAATTAATAAATTATGAAGTCGTGGAAAATCCTTTTAAATCCCAAAAATGTTACATGAACGTATTTTCAAACTGTTCATTCTTAATATTTGAATCACATTAGGGGAAATGGGAGTAATTTTAAAAAGGTTACCAGCTATAATACCCTGCTTTGCCCCAAACTATCGCGCCTCACACAAGTAAGTGAGACCTAGAATTTCGTTTCAATAGGTTTTTTGCATGAATACAATAAATTTTACATTCTTCTCTTCGCATTACGATTCCACTTTCAAATTCTAGTGAAACTCTTAGTTGTGTAAAGTTCCACAACAAATCTCCTTATTCCAACAAAATCACTTTCAAATTTAATATATTTAAAAGTGTTTTCTTTCCCTTTTGTCTCAAGTTAAGTGCTAATTGTCCTCACTGCCAAACTGTAGGGCATTTAAATGTCAAATAAAATAAAATAAAATAAAATAAAATAAATAAAAAGAAGCTAAAATTAAACAATTGGTAGTTATAACACGCAATTTTGGTTTTAAATGATATTCCTACCAAGCGTCATGAAGGATACAGGAACAAAACCCCATATAAAACCCAATAAAAATAAAGTCTCTAGTGAGTTTTTATTTAAGATATACTTAAGAGCTATCAAAATACTACAACAATAAATAAAGAGAGTACAATCGAGTAAAATA
The DNA here is from genome assembly GCA_004302925.2 of Cochliomyia hominivorax. Lineage (NCBI taxonomy): Eukaryota > Metazoa > Arthropoda > Insecta > Diptera > Calliphoridae > Cochliomyia > Cochliomyia hominivorax. Next base: position 53,260,624 of record PYHX02000494.1, on the reverse strand, counting down.
GAATAAGGTAAGTGAAGTACATGTTTGGCACTTTTTTTGTTAAGGGTAAAAAAAACAACAACAAAATAATAGGACTATTGAACAAGGAAACGTATAACTTTCCATGCAAACTTAAACATAGAAAATTTATCCTGTGTAAAACATTCAGTATTAGTGTTGATGAAGCATGATGAGGATAATGAGTATGAGACTGAGTATCATGATGTTGATGATGACGATGTTGGTAATGGGTGCTGGGAGACATGATGTTGATGAGTACAAGAACATTAACAATGTGTACAAAATGTTATAGATGACGATAACAATGAGTATGAGTATGATAATAATGTCAAGTAATTTTTGAGGGTAAATAATGCTTATTCTTCTGTTTCCTTCTCCTTTTTCCCAAATATCTGGCTTCCTATTCTCGTAAGCAGCAACAAAAGACAACTTGAGTTAATATATTCAAGCTTCTATAATCTCAGTTTATAATAACTTTTTTCATTCATTCAGTCATTTTATTCCTTTTCCAAAAAAAGGGGTTGTGTAAGGAGTTTAGAGGGGAAACGGAAAATATCTTTAAATGTATTTAGAGTTCAGGGTTAGAGTATTTAAAATATTCAAAATAAGTAGAGATGAAGCATAAAATTTAATTCCCGGTGAGTTGAAGTGTATAATATTTTATTATTTTTTGTAGTCGTAGTTGTTGTTGTTGCTGTTCGCCTTAGAAGTGAAAGTTTTCTTTTATTTTTTTTTTTTTGGAACTCTCTAATGTTTAAGAGTTTAAGTAACTCTTTTGGATGGATGATTGCGTACTTATGCGTGTTTTTGTGTGTAGAATAGAAATTTTGATTAGAAATTGGCGAAAAACATTTAAAGGTTTTTGAATGTGTATCTCTTGTTTTGGGATGTTAAGTTATATTACAAATGGCAAAAAAGCTTGAACGTGTTTAAATGTTATTTTAAGAATATTTCAAAACGAAATTGTTCAAAAAAAGGATTGCCAAATAATTGTAAAGAACATTCTTGTAATAGATAAATATAAGGAGAATTTGAAAGTTTCTAAATTTATATATCTCGGAGTTAAGAAGACTTGTTGCTATTAGTTTTTATCCAATTTTAATGACATTTATTGGAATCCATTTCGCAAAAGAGTTTAATCACTCATAAACATTTAATTAATTTGATTTAGTAAAAAGTTCACAAAATTGTTGCATTTCAGATGGGCATTCCTGTTACCTCTAAGGAAAATGACCGTAAAGTATTACGTTATTGACTTCAAATATTTTAAACACATAATGACTTCTTTTTGAAACTTCATAGAATTTTAATAAACAAGAATGTTACATAATTGACAATATCACGAAAAATCTTCGCTTCAACTTCCAAAGGTTTTAGCATTCAAAAGCCGACGCAACAAAAGGTTATCTTACTTTCTTGCCCTTCATAGTCCTTCCATGCCTTTTCTCCTTTTTCCGCTCTTGTAAGGTTTAGGTGGTAGGTAGTGATGGCGAAAACCTTTATTAGTACTAAAAAAGATTTTTACCTAACAGCTTCTCTTCAGTGCCGATGTGAGGGCCGTGTTGTACAGAAGTATTGTCCATGTACGCCTATACTGCATGGATGGTCCATCCTTTACATGGCAACTCGTGGGGCTTAAGATTAAATGGAACATATTATAAGATGATGAGATGATTTGATCCTCCTCGGAAGAAAATCTTACTGCCTTTAGTCGAGAAGCATTAGTCAAGTCATTAGGCGGTGTCGATATCAACAAATATAACCCACTGCCCACAAATTTTAGTACAAATGTTCATCCCTTGAAACACGGATAAGATTGGATTCTTATCCGAAGAAGATCTTCTTGCCTCTAGTCAAGAGTCATTAGTCGAATCATTATGCAGCTTGGATACCATGATGAGTACCCCACTGCCCTCAAATTTTAATGCAAAAGATCATCGTTTGACCATTAAGTCCGATGACCAAGAGAAGGAAAAACTGAAAGTTTGCTAAGAATGCAGAAAAGGACGCACCTTATGATAGTGATAATGACGATCATCTTAAACACATGACCATAGAACATAAATGTCAAAAGCTCTACCAATCACATGGAAGATGGTTCGTATTCTCACCATCGCAGGTGGTTCGCCAAAATTAACAACCACCCGTCACAACTCACTGATAATTCAGGCCAATTGAAAAGTTAGAATCGTTCTGAACTCATCAAGTTGGGCCGACCGGAAGTTCTACTTTAACATTCCTCTGCTCGGTTGCCAATTTTGCACTTAATATCGTACTCTTAGAAAATGTTTTACCTTGGCAACTCTTACTTTTGCACACATTTATGTTGCCACGTTCTTAGGGGAATTAATGCATAAATAATTTATCTTTTTTGTCACATTCCATTCCAAATGAATACTTTGTCTTTTGCTTGGTTTGCTTTAAAGGTTTGACTATCTATTCCAATAGTAATTTGACTATTTCCATTTTTTGTTTTTGTTGGCTTCAAGTCAAAAAATTTAGTTTATTATAAATTTACTCACTCATAGCAAAATGACTTGAACTTAATGCCTAAAAGGCTGCTCTTAATTATATTCTCATGCATATGTATATGAAATACACTTGAGCCCCGAGTTGTTGCGACTTTAATGGGGACCGGAGAAACGCGACACAAATCGGTTAAACATTTTATATATAAATGCACTGAAATTTGAGTTATCGGATAAAATATTTCTAAGAAGTCAAACAAATTTTGTTTTTTTTTTGATAAAATAAAATAAGATTGTTTGCTTTGGAATCATCAGAATTTGCTTTAGTACTATATACAATATTTTCTTAAGGTCGTAAATAGAAAGACCTTTATTTTTTGCTCAGTGGCATTCTTCGCTTTTTTTTGTTCATGAATCCTAATTGATACCAATAAGGTATCTTGTTTCGATTGGAATTGTGTGACAATTTCAGCTTATTGATTAATTTTATCACTGTCTCTGTAGCATATTGTTCTGGCTGTTGTAGGTCTTAGTCCAAGACTCTCCCTATATTAACAGCCTTTTCTCTCGATTTAACGTCCTTAACGTACCTTTTTCGTCCTTAACGTACCTTGGCGAATCGCACGCTATATTCTTACCATAACCAGACACTTGATCTTAGCAACACATATATAACAAATAATATTTCACGCAATTGGTAAACTTAGCGTTCAGGTGACGGTAAGTTTTATCAGTGATCCTAGAATGCTGCAGAAAAATATTAACAGTTTTTAAGGACGCGAACTTAAACGATTCAAATCAAAACCGGCGCAAATCGAGATCAAAACGATGTAAATCGAACCGCCACATCTTGATTTCTTTCACCTTTTACAAAACGACGCGTATCGGGATGACGCCAGTTAGGGTTCTAGTGTACTTACATATATACTAGTTATTTTCTACCATAAAGTACTTGTATATTATGTATAAAATTATATGCAAATTTGATGAGAATTTTATTATTTAATGAATGAAAATTTATATAATTTGAATACTAAAAAACAATAATAAACAAAGAAACTAAAGACAATAACTATAAATGAGTAAGAGTTTTAAATATATTCATTTAAAGTTTAATTGTATAGTTAACAACTTAAATATATATTATTTTCAGCTATAAATATGAATGGGAGAACTCAGAATGGCAACACAATGTTGTTTACTTCATTGAGCGCCTAAAAGTTTGCTATATATTACTTCGTTTTGCTCCCCTAACGCTAGACTTTATTTTATTTTCATTATTTATCTAAACAAACAATTATTTTACTCATAACTGTTTTAGCTGTGATAATATTGTTAAATGAGTTTTAATTTTTAACTAAATAAACAATATTTTGAATAAATTATATATTTTCATCTTTATCCCCCATACGTGTGTATTTGAATGTGAGTGTGTTTATAAGAATTATTTTATCTGTTCATCTTTAGTTTGCGTGTTTAGTTTTAGTTTTGGAAATGTTTTGTTGAAAATTTAATTATAATATAATTACATTTGAAGGATGTTTATTAGTTTTTAAGACATGGAAAGACTTTTCAATTATGAGTTCTTGAAAGGAAAATTGGAATAATTAAAGTTATCAGTCAAATAGAAGTGAATGTCATTAGCACGAGTTATGCAATATTAACAATTATGAAATGTATATTCGGCTATACCGAATCCTACGTACCCTCCACCACTAACATTATGTAAAAATTAGCTGACGTTTAAGAGCTTTTTAAACCTAAAACACTATGAGTCTTATAATTTTAAAGTTTATTTAAATTGGTACATATTCATATAAGAGTTTTCGTGGAGAAGCGTTATATGGGAGCTATATTTAAACCCATTTGCCGGGAAGAGGCGTTATATATGCGCTATAAAAATATGGATCCATATTTGTCAAATAAATAAAAACACGGTTAAAAAATTACTAGTTATTATAATCTCAAAACTCTTTTCTGGGAGAGGCCTTATATGAGAGCTATAACAAAATATTGAGCGAGTTTAAAAGTTGAAAAGTTCTTTTTCGGAATTTTGAATTTTGTCTCAAATATGTGGGTCTAAAATTTTTGCTAATGAACCGATGTTGGGGACTTTAAACATGAAGCTGCTTAGGAAAAAAAGTAATGTGGCTAAGTTTCATTGACGGGCATAGCTAAATCGATTCAAATTTTGATATGATGCTTTATGGGATCTGAGATGATTCCTTCTTGAAGGAACTCAAGGAATGACAAAGTTAATGGAGGGTATAAAATGTTAAATGTATACAAATATTAAGAAATGAAAAGGTAAATTAACTGATGTCTAACGACAATGAAAGCAAACTAAACAGTTAATAAACCATACTTTTAGGCGCACAATGAAGGTTATCATATTTCGGTTATATTTTAATTACTCATAAATCTGGAGCAATTTTAGAAATGTATTTGGCTACAATACTGATCTCCATCTCCATAATGCCTAATATTTTATACCTCCATATCCAGGAAGGTCTCCATAAAGAATCAAACCCTAAAAACTCTTCTCTATATCCCTTTTTAAAAACTTTCCTAAAATTGCAAACCTTTTAAGTTTTTTATTTTTATTTGTTTTTAATTCTTGATTCTTTTTTCGAAATAAAAATACAAAATTGCATGTTTACATTTGTAGTTAATGATGTTCAAACGATTGTAAAATAAACTAACTAAAGTTAGTTAAAATAAAATAAGGGAAAAAACTAACTTAGTGACAATTTTATTGACATTAACGTTGTACTAATAATAAACTTTTAATACAAGTTGTTGGTTGTTAAAAGTTGGTAATAAAAGTTTGTTTTTTTTTTTTCAAATTTCTAGGAATTTTACAATAGAAATTGACTTGTGTCTTTAGCTGAGTTAACTGTTATGCTATGAATACACTGTGAAAAAAAGACTCAAAATTGAGATTCAATATAGTGATATGATCTTGAATCCGATAGAACAATAACAAGCCTTGTGATCAATCCTTGACCTTGACTAAATAAAGAAATATTTGGAAGCAACTTTTTATTAATGAAGATTTTGAGAGAAATTTTCAAATAAAGAAAATTTTGAGAGAAAGTTTTAATAAAGAAAATTTTGAGAGAAATTTTCAAATAAAGAAAATTTTGAGAACAAATTTCTAATAAAAAATTGTTGTGAGAAATTTCCTAATAAACATTTTGAGAGAAATCTTTTTAATAAAAAATTTTTGAGAAAAATTTTATAGGAATTTTGAGGAATTCTTTATTTAAAGAAAATGTAATTGAAATTTTCTTTTAAATGAAAATTTAGGAAGAATTTTCTATTTAAAGAAATTTTCTATATAAATTATGAAAAAAATTTTCTTTTGAAACGAAATTCTTTACAAATTTTCTATTAAAATTAAATTTATGATAAAGTTTCTATTAGAAGAAAATTTATAAGAAATTTTCTATTAAAACGATATTTATTAGAAATTTTCTATTAAAGCGAAATTTATGAAAAATTTTCTATTAGAAGAAAATGTATGATAAATTTTCTATTAGAAGAAAATGTATGGAAAATTTTCTATAAAGAGAAAATTTATGAGGAATTTTCTATTAAAAGAAACTATATGAAAATTTTTTTATTTAAGGAAATTTTGTTGAAATTTTTTTTGTTAAAAGAAATTCTATGAAAACTTTTCTATTAGAAGAAAATTTATGAAACATTTTCTATTAGAAGTAAATTTATGAGAATTTTTCTATTAAAGGAAAATTTATGAGAATTTTTCTGTTAAAGGAAGATTTATGAGAAATTTTCTACTAAAAGAAAATTTATAAAATTTTTTTTAGAAGAAAATTCATGAAAAATGTTCTCTTAAAAGAGAATTTGTAAGAAATTTTTCTTTAAGAGAATATCTATAAGAAATTGTCTCAAAAAGAGAACTTATGAGATATTTTCTATTAAACGATAAAAAAACGTTATATTAAAGAACATTTTTTAAACATTTTCTAATAAAAGAAAATGTATGAAAACTTTTCTGTTTATACAATATTTATGGGAAGTTTTTTTATTGAATGAAAAATTTTAAGAAATTTTCCATTCAAAACAGATTTAAGATAAGTTTTCTGTTTAAAAAAAATGAGAGGAAGTTTTTATTAAAAGAAATTTCGAAAGCAATTTTCTGGCAGATGGAAATTTGGGAAAATTTCTCTATTAAAACAAAATGTATTTTTAACCCAAAATATAATATATGTTTTGTGAGAAAGATGGTGGAAAGGAGAAGGGGAGATTAGAAAGTAGAAAAAAGTGGAAACAGGTGAAAATATATTTTTGATTTGAATTATTCAACATATATTTCGATTTAACTGGTTGATAATTATGTTGTATATATATTTCTCTCTGTGTAGCTGTTTGTTTATTTTTATATTGACATTTTCATTAAACTATTTTATTTATTTTCTGTGTGTTTTTTTCTCTCTATAGTTTACGTTTACTCTTTACTCCACTTTTTTGTTTTTATGCAGGATATTGAACTTAATTTATATTTAAAATAAAACAAACCCTGATACATGATGACTTGTTTACACAAGATTTATAAATTATTTAAGTAAAAAATGAAAAAAAAAGAACGGAAGAAAAATATTTGTTTAATGTATGATGATATTCAACATAAATGTATTTACATAAATATTAAAATTTTGAAATACCAACAAAAGTTCAATACAACCATGGTTCAATATAATATTTCAATAAGTATGACCTTTAGTTTTTTTTTTATTCTTCATCCCCATATTTATTTGAAATCGAGATGTAGAAAAAAGTAAATAAAATTTGCATGTTTCATTAAATTCCATTTAATATTAAAGATCCCAAAATGAAAGAAAAAAAGCAAATAAATTTACTTATTCAAACTGAAAATATGACAGTTGTTTACAATGACATTCCCAAATACAATTTTACATCATTTGCTAAGAGTGTAATGTGTCATACTAAATATTGTCATCATCAGCAGCAGCAGCAGCAGTTTTTCTATATGAAATGAAAAACTCTTAATAAGGAGTGAGATCGAAAACTTCTTCACACACACACATATGTTACAGAAAGCAAAACTACAGTTTTGTACAGTTTTAATTTTTTTATTTAATTGAAATCATTATTACAATTTGCAAAATGGAACCTATTTTTATAGTTTTAATCACTGGTGATGAAATTTAAAACCTTTTTCGAAAACACTTCTATAAAGGTTTTTATAGCGCTTTATGTCACATTGCTCGAACGGTAAGTCGATCTCCGTATAAAATCTACCGTATATGTGGACACACTTTTTTGTGATCTTCTATTTTCTTTTAGCAAGAGCCTTATATCTTCCAACTGGACTTAGCTACGGACAGTATGGAGGTGTTTCCTCGCTTGGTGTGAAAACTACATTATTGTTTTTGTACCTCTCAATGCTTTACTACCATAGTGAACATGACTGGCATCATTTGTGATCTTTTTTCTTTCACACTTTCTCGAGTATCAGCAATATCAAATTTTTAACCAGAAGTTGCGAGAAATCTGCCAGAATATACATTTCGTCAAATATTATGCAACAAGAATATTTCTTTAGAAAATCCACTTCAATTTAAATGCGCTGTTTTAGAACTCTCAAGTTTTAGCTGCTTTCATGTCAGAAGCTTTTTTAATCCAATTATTTTTTAATTTACATTAGCTTTAACGTAATCGGATATGTGGGGAGCTCTTTTGAAAATACTTTTGTAATTTTTGCTTTAAAAACATCATTTTGAGGATTCCTTCTTCCTGAACCACAAGTTTTATTGGTCCTGTTTAATAAAATTGTAAACAAGTTGACGGCAGATCTTTGAATGCTTGACCAACTTTTTTGTAGAACCAAGTTGGTTTTTGTTGGAAATATTTAAAAATTAAAAGACGTACTTTTTTCTTGTCTCTCGTTATTAATGTATTTATTTGTTTGATATTAAACGTAACTTCATCAAAAAAAAAAAAAATAAGAGTTGTAATGAAAAGCGTGTGTTAGGAATTTTTCGATCTCACTCCTTAATGGAAATATTGCTAAAATGCAATATTGCATATCAAAATCATAGCCAAAGCATAGCAAAAACATAATAAAGATTTTATACTCAAACAAACACACACATACACATACACACTCATACATATATTTGCTTAGAAGATAAATATCAAATAAAAAACCCAACAACAAAAACAAAAAATACACTTTTGTTGAAATTCTAACTAAAGATTTGCATTCTCACACAAATATTCAAAAATCTCTACAAATATCTTATAAATACTTCATTCATTCTCTCATTCCCTCATTCATTCATGCCAAAAAATAAAATAAAAAGAAATGAATATTGGGAAAAGAACTACTTTTCCATATCATCTATTAATTGAAATCCTATATATTTGTTTATGGATAAAGAATTTGAGTTTGATTGTTTTTTTTCTCTCATTCTCTTAATATTTCACTTGATATCTGTCGTCCTGTATATTATAAATTTGTGGGGGGAGTTGAATGATTAAAGGGACAATAGTTTTCTATAGAGATTTTTTCTATTAGATATGTCATACTGTTTGTTTGATTTGGTTTAGTTCCTTTTTTCTCTTTTGTTTTTGTTGTATTTTATTTTATTCTATTATCCTTTTTTGACTTTGATATCCATTGTTGAAGAAAATCAAGCATCAATGAAGTCAATTTACATATAAAGTTCGATGAAAATTGATGATTACGACATTGTGTTTCTGAAAAAGAGAAGGAAGTAAGAATTTTAAGTAAATAAAGGTCGGCTAGTAAATGATGCTATAGATTCATATATTTCTAATTTCTATTGGGAGAATAATGAAGAGAAATTCCCTATTAAGAGAGAATTAAATCCGTTTGAAAAACAACGAATTTAAGAAAATTATGATTTTCAATATAATTCAGGAAAATTTTCTTTTAAAAGAAAGTAGATGAGATTTTTTTTAATTCTCTATAAAAAAATCTTGAAGAAATTGAATATTAAAAGAAAATATAAGAAAAAAATCTTTTTAAAGAATAAAACACAAAAAATGGAAAGAGATTTTTAATTTAAAGAAAATCAAGCTTAAGATTTCCTTCTAAAGAATCAATTAAAAGTTCGATGAGAAAAAGTTTAAAATATAATTTTCTATGAGAAGAAGATATAAAAATGTTTCTCCTGAATTACAAACATAAGAGAAATTATATACCAAAAGAAAATATGCTAGAAATGTTTGTATTAAAAGAAAATTTATGAAAAATTTTCCATTGATAGAAAATTTAAGAGAATTTTTTTACTAAATGAAGATTTAAGATTAATTTTCTATCAATAAAATTTAAGAAAATTTTCTATTAAAAAAATTAAGAGAAATTTTCTATTAAAAAAAAATTAAGAGATATTTTCTATTAAAAGAAAATTTATGAGAAATTTTCTATTAAGAGAAAATTTATGAGAAATTTTCTATTAAGAGAAAATTTATGAGAAATTTTCTATTAAGAGAAAATTTATGAGAAATTTTCTATTAAGAGAAAATTTATGAGAAATTTTCTATTAAGAGAAAATTTATGAGAATTTCTATTAAGAGAAAATTTATGAGAAATTTTCTATTAAGAAAATTTATGAGAAATTTTCTATTAAGAGAAAATTTATGAGAAATTTTCTATTAGAGAAAATTTATGAGAAATTTCCTATTAAGAGAAAATTTATGAGAAATTTTCTATTAAGAGAAAATTTATGAGAAATTTTCTATTAAGAGAAAATTTATGAGAAATTTCTATTAAGAGAAAATTTATGAGAAATTTTCTATTAAGAGAAAATTTATGAGAAATTTTCTATTAAGAGAAAATTTATGAGAAATTTTCTATTAAGAGAAAATTTATGAGAAATTTTCTATTAAGAGAAAATTTATGAGAAATTTTCTATTAAGAGAAAATTTATGAGAAATTTTCTATTAAGAGAAAATTTATGAGAAATTTTCTATTAAGAGAAAATTTATGAGAAATTTTCTATTAAGAGAAAATTTATGAGAAATTTTCTATTAAGAGAAAATTTATGAGAAATTTTCTATTAAGAGAAAATTTATGAGAAATTTTCTATTAAGAGAAAATTTATGAGAAATTTTCTATTAAGAGAAAATTTATGAGAAATTTTCTATTAAGAGAAAATTTATGAGAAATTTTCTATTAAGAGAAAATTTATGAGAAATTTTCTATTAAGAGAAAATTTACGAGAAATTTTCTATTAAAAGAAAATTTATGAGAAATTTTCTATTAAAAGAAAATTTTAATTAAAAGAATTTTTTGAAAGAAAATTTATAAATTATTAAAAAAATTTTGAAAATTATAAATTGAGAAATTTTATTAAGAGAAATTTATGAGAAATTTTCTATTAAGAGAAAATTTATGAGAAATTTTCTATAAGAGAAAATTTATGAGAAATTCTATTAAGAGAAAATTTTAATGAGAAATTTTCTAATTAAGAGAAAATTTATGAGAAATTTTTATTAAGAGAAAATTTATGAGAAATTTTCTATTAAGAGAAAATTTATGAGAAATTTCTATTAAGAGAAAATTTATGAGAAATTTTCTATTAAGAGAAAATTTATGAGAAATTTTCTATTAAGAGAAAATTTATGAGAAATTTTCTATTAAGAGAAAATTTATGAGAAATTTTCTATTAAGAGAAAATTTATGAGAAATTTTCTATTAAGAGAAAATTTATGAGAAATTTTCTATTAAGAGAAAATTTATGAGAAATTTTCTATTAAGAGAAAATTTATGAGAAATTTTCTATTAAGAGAAAATTTATGAGAAATTTTCTATTAAGAGAAAATTTATGAGAAATTTTCTATTAAGAGAAAATTTATGAGAAATTTTTAGTAAAAGAGAGGTTATTTATATAAACCAAAATATATTGAAAATTTTCTATTAAAAGAATATTTTAGGTAAATTTTCTATTAAAAGGAAATGTTATAAAAATTTCCTGTTTAAAGAAATTTTAAGGCAATTGTTCATTTTAAAAGAAATTCAACAGAAATTTTCCATTGAAAAGAAATTTAGGAAAAATTTTCTGCTGAAAGAAAATTTTTAAGAATTGGAAGATAACTTTTCAATAAAAATAAAATTTAAGAGAAAATTTTAATAAAAAAAATTTTTGTAAATAAAATTTATAGTTAAATTTAAGAAATGTTTTCTATTTAAAGAAAATTGTAGAGAATTTTTTATTAGACAAAATGTTAATAAAATTTTTCTGTAACAGGAAAACTTAGAGGAAATTTTCCATTTAATGAAGATATTATATTAAAATTAGTTTTAAAGAAAATTTCTAAATGAGATTAATTAATTTTCTTTTAAACGAAAAAGTGAAAAATTGTAATTAAAATATTTAAATAAATAAAATTTGGTTTTAATTAAAAAACATCGAAGGATAAAGGATATTTTTTAATGGAAGTTTTAAAGAATTATTCTATTATAGGAATTTAGAGAAATTTCTTTTAGAGAATTTTGATAAAATTTTGGAAAAATCTTTTCAGAAAAAAATAATAGTTTCTTTTAAAATTACAAAATAGAAAAGTTTATTGATTTGAAGGGTAAATATTTTTTATTATAACAAATTCAATGTTTTGACATATGAAAATTTATTAATAAAATACAAATATCGAGAAAAAAATGAACTCAAAATCTATCTAATATTCTTCCATTTTATGCCAAAAAATCTATTTCCATTTCAAAATCAAAAGAAAAGTTATAAATTTCGCATAAATAAAAAATTAAATATAGAGTTTAATTATTTTACATGTTTCAAAAAAAAATAGATGAATCTAAATTGAAATATTTAAAATATCTAAAATGTTTTAGAAATTGAAAAATAATAATTATTTTTCAGAATCTTCATCTTTCTTTGTTGAACTCTTAGTTATTAAGAGAATTTTCATTAATTTTGTTTGTGTATGTTTTAAATTTTTTCTTAAAGAAACACTCTTTTAAGGACTGAGATCGAAAAATTCTTCATTGAAACTTTTAAATATTATTTAATTTCTTTTATAGAAAATTTTCATTAAATATTCTTCCTTTAAGAAGCTTTTATTAAATTATTATTTTTATAGAATTTTTGTAAAATTTTTCTTCTTTTAAAAATTATGCTGAACTTTTCTTCTATTTGGAGTTTATGGCAAAAAATTTTATGTTTGTGCACAAGTATGTTCCATGCATCATATAAAGGGTTATAGCGTAAACTCTTTAAATATTGATAAACTGATTCAAAAATTCCAATAACGATTTCAGAGACCTTTTAAGGGAATTACAAAATAGACACAAAGTTATATGTGATTTGAAGGGTAAATATTTATTTATTATAACAAATCCACATCTGTGACCTGTGTGACATACATGAAAATATTATTAATAAAATACAAATATCGAGGGAAAAAAATGAACTCAAAATCCATCTAATATTCCATATTCCATTTTATGCCAAAACAATCTATTTCCATTTCAAAATCAAAAGAAAAAGTTATAAATTTTCGCATAAATAAAAAATGAGGTAAAAAGTAGAGTTTAATTATTGTTACATGTTTCAAAACGGAAAAAATAGATGAATCTAAATTGAAATGTTTCAAAATATCTAAAATGTTTTAGAAATTGAAAAATGATAATTATTTTTCAGAATCTTCATCTTTCTTTGTTGAACTCTTAGTTATTAAGAGAACTTTTTGCTGTTGTTGTGGTTTGTTTGTGTATGTGTTTTTAGAAGTTTTTTTCTTAAAGAAACACTCTTCTAAGGACTGAGATCGAAAAATTCTTCATTGAAACTTTTAACCCAAATATTATTTAATTTCTTTCGATAAAATATCTGTTATTATGTTAAATATCAAACAAATTTATATAATGAAAATCTGATTAAAATCAGAGACTAGAAAAAAGTCCGCACTAAAATTAACAAATATTTTTTATAAAACCCAACTTGGTCCTACTAAAAGTTGGCCAAGCATTCAAAAGTCTGTTGTCAATCTGTCTCCAATGTTGTAAAAAAATACCGGAAAAACTTGCCCGTTGATAGAATACCTTCAGGCAAAAGGAATGGCCCATATGATGTTTCTAAATTAAAAAAGAAAGCATTTTCAAGATCTTCAGCACATCTGGTGGAAAAGCAGCCCGGTTAGCTCAGTGCTCGGATTATTTGGTGCGAAAAGTTAAAGCTAATTCAGGTTTAAAAATATACGAGGCTCACAAGATCCTGACAGGAACGCATGGAATTGAGGCCAGGTTTTCTAAAAAATTCTTGCTGTGTAATGGATGGCGAAACGTATGAACTGGCTAATTTTTCGCAACTTCCTGTTCAAAACGTTTATTTTGCTAAAATTAAGAGTCAAAACCAGAGCAGGGAAATTGAGTCCGGTTTTCCAAAAACCCTTCTGCGTAGATGACGAAACATATGTATTGACAAATTTGTTTGTTTGTTTATTTTTTTCCTGACTTGGTATCCAAATTGCCCAGAGAATTGACGATCATAAAAAAAGTTTTCCTGTTTTAGATTTTAAAAGAAGATGAACAAACTGTTGGCGAAGTGACAGAAACATTATAAATGTATTAATGGAATGTTTTCCGAAAAAGATTCAAAATTTCATCACTTAAACTTTAAGTATATAATTTTTTGTAAATTGTAATAATAATAATTAAATAAAAATTAAATAAAAAAATTAATCCTTAATTTTATTAGGATACTTGTGTGTTAATAATTTTTTCGATCTCACTCCTTATGTTGCATGTATATGTGTATATGAATATCCTTAAAACTTTTAGCCTTAAGTTAAATTCACTAGATATTATTCATCTCAAATGTATTTTTCTGTTTTTAATTTGTTTCGATTTTATTGTTGTTTTTGTTCTCGTTTGTTGTTTTGTTTCTTTCTGCAGTTGAAGAAATGTTGAGTTTTGAAATTAAATACTAAAAATCAATAACCAATAATGCCCCTAAGGGTTTTAAACGCATTCACACACACACACACATACACTTTTACTTTTGTGCCACAAATAGTTTTTCTTTTTGAAATTAAAGAGTTTTATTTGGAAAATTGTTGCTTTTATTATTTTCCTCTTGGAAATATGAGAAATGAGCACAATACTAATTAGATATTTAACTGGAAATCACAAAATTGTACAACTTAAAAATATAAGTCCAGAATACAACATGAACAGTTTCTTGGAAATAATAGGAAATATATTGAATTTTAATTGCAATTTTTAGGGAAAAATTTGTTAGAAAACAAATTGAGGTTTTTAATTAATTAACATTATTTCTTCGTTTTAATACAAATTTCATAAGATGTTTGTCCATTTGAGGGAAAAGTAACAAATTTTAAAGTTCTCTTAATTTTGTTAAGTATAGACATTTTTAAATCTGAATGAAAAAATCTTTTACCCTCAATCAAGTCAATATTTGCATGATATGGGAGCTCTTATTCCACTAAACACTTTTTTCTGATAAAACAATTTGGTAGGGAACTGGTTCTTATAATTTTCAGAAACTCCAATTATAAACTGATTAGAAGCCAGATTATCTTTAGCTCCATTTAGCGGTTACTGTGAGTTGCTATCTTACGTGCTGTTATTTCGCCTACCTCTTCTGTTGTTTCAAGTCAGACCATAATGTTGGGTCTGACTCATGTTTTATTTGTGAAATTGGATTCAGAATTAATGTACAATACCTAACATTACATAACTAGAATTGCAAGATGTCGCTGATAAAATTATGAATAATCTCAAAATTGATTTCAATATCTTGCTGAGTGGCAGTGATAAAAGTTGCGAACTGTTTTACAAATAAATTTTTGCACATTCAATCATCTAAGTAAATTTATATAAAATTTTAATAGAACGACAGTTTAAGACTGTCGTCCTATTAAAATGTTTTCCCGGTAAGCAAAATTTAATATCTCAAGATACTCTAACAAACTTTAGTGGTTCATTTTTTCATATATCGGGACCAATTTTTCTAATGGTCAATGCAAAGTAATATAAAGAAATTTCAAAGACGCAGAGTACTTATTACAAATTATCAGTGCAGAGTTTTTGGCTTAAATTAATGTTGCATATTTTCAGGATCCTTTACAATATTTCTGTAAATTATAGTTTCTTTTTAAAACTCCTTTTGCATAGAAATTTTCCTTTTGAAAAAAAA
The DNA here is from genome assembly GCA_004302925.2 of Cochliomyia hominivorax. Taxonomy (NCBI): domain Eukaryota; kingdom Metazoa; phylum Arthropoda; class Insecta; order Diptera; family Calliphoridae; genus Cochliomyia; species Cochliomyia hominivorax. The sequence goes on along the minus strand of PYHX02000494.1, from coordinate 53,244,972 downwards.
CTGCCATATTATGTTATCTTTTTTTATAGGGCAACAATTTAAAACCCCGATTAAATTTCATGCCTCCTTCTAAATTATGGCATAAAAAGTAACTCCCAGAGACAAATAACAATCTTGTGATGATTTATAAAAATTAACCGCTTAAAATTATGATACGGCATTTTTAAACAAATTTGACCAATAATTTATGAAAAAGGAAAACCTTTTCCTGCCTCTTAAGAAAATTTAAATAAATTGGTAACAAAGTGAAGTATTTTAGCAAACAAACCTCCCCCGTATTTCCGTTAAGAAATTCCTTAAAAAAACATAATAAAGAAAATCTTGGCATATTTCCTAAACATAACAATTTACATAAGTGGAGAGGAACAGACAAAAGGGAAAAAAGTACTTAAATATTTTCAATATCATTTTCTGGTTTGGGACCGGGATTTTTTTTTTTTTTTTGGGGGGGGGGAATAATAGACAAAATTTTTACGGTTTATAGAAAAGTTTTCTTTTCGAAAAAAAAATCATAAGAAGATAAATTCTTTGGCCAAAATAATATTCATATGTGTGTGTTAGACATACAGACAGAAGCACTTGATGTGAGTTAAATGGGAAAAAGTTTGATTTTGTAAATTTTACCCACATAATAACTCTAGATTTAATAAATATATAGTAAATGCGTCATATCATTATAATCATAAATGGTGTATTAAATTTATAAAGTTTTCTTTTTAATAAAAGAAGTAAAAGAAACAAAATAATGATATAAAAAAGGAAACGGAAATAAATTTGAAAAGTTTAAGTCATATTAGATAATTGAAGGCAACAAAGAAAAACATGTAAGGATACTATAGTTAGATATGCCGAACCTTCAAAACCCTCCATCACAAATCAGTGTGAAGTAAATACGTTATATTTCTTACATGCACACGCACACATACACTCAGAAAAATGTTCAATCTATAAACGCAAAAAAATATATATAAATTATTTCTGTGGTAAAAAAGAAAAACAACATAATTTATTTTTTGATTTTAATGGTGCATTTTTAAACGTCAAAACGAGTTTTAAAAAGTACGAAAGTTATTATATAAATAACACATATTATACTTTGTTGTGTCAATCATATTATGTTTAGTTAATATTTTCACTTTTCTGCTTTTTCATACTTCATTTAAAGAAAGTTAATTGAAAAGCTCAAAATTGAGTTATGATGCTTTTCCTAATTTATATTTTTGGCTATAACTTTTTTTCTTCTGAATCGATTTAGACAATTTTTGAAATGATAAAGAAGTAGACAAAATATACTATTAAGTCAGAATTTTACTCTAATTTGTTGATTTATAATTGAAAGTTCTTCGCTTGAATTAACAAAATGTGTCAGATATCGTTCTATATCATTTAATGTATTGAACTGATTCTGCGGTCTTTAAATACTTAACGAGAACTATAAGAAATACCCAAGCTAAATTGCATTGACCTCTATCAATGTGATTTGTGAATGTGATTTCATGCAAGAATATTTATATGGTCTGAAACGATTCCTTCTTATCGTTACACGCAGGATGATAAAGTTAATATACCCTCTTTACCACTTGTGGCAGCGAAGGGTATGAAAATTATATTTTATAAAGTATATAACGATGTCTACTTATCATCAATTTTGGAGGAGGGGAAGAAAGGAAATAATGCTTGTTTCCTTTAATATAATACAATGAAGTTTTATTGAAAAAAGAAAGGGAATAATTTATAAGAAAAAAGGGACATTCAGCTATTTAATATTTTACTGGCAACATATTCAGCAACATAACACTTAACACAGGTTGCTATGGCCTGAAGCTTATGAGAGCAACTGAAAGAAAAACTGTCATCACATCAGATACATCAACTATTTATTAATGCAAACGGCATATTTTTTACACTGAAACAAAACATTAAAAAAAAATGAACAAACTTTCAACTTCATTTTAAAGATTTCAGTTATATTTATAAGAATGTTCTAATTTTATCAGTAAAATTACTTTTTAATACACAGAAAAAGTGTATATTCAGCTATAGAAAAACAGTATTCATGTTTGTTTTCTATTAAGCAAATTAACTTACATTTTAATTTGCTATAAAAATGCAATTCAGCTAAAAAATTTTAGGCAAAAATAATTGATTTTTTTTTTTGCTGTTAAAGATAAATAATAAATTTCTTTAAAATATAATTAAGCTACGAAATTCAGTAAAATAAAAATAAGCTGTATTCAGCTAACAAACTTTTTCTAAATGTCTTTAAAACACAATTCAGCTGATGAAGTTTGTATTATATTTTTATAAAATACAATTCAACCAAGCAGTAGTCAAGTGAATAACGAAATTATCATGCTGACTTTAATTATTTAACAAATTTTATTGAAAGTTTGTTTATTCAGCCATAAATAAGAATAATATTTTTTTCATAAACACAATTCAGCAAATATTTTTTAAGAAAATATTTAAATATATTAATTTTACATCTATATTTCTAAAAAAATATCAATTTATCTTCCTAAAATACTTAACAGTGATATAAAAATTTCATTCAGCTAAAGAAAATTGTATTGAATTTATTTAAAATACAATTCAGCTGGAAAATAATTATGCTTCAGTCTATTATTTAATTTATTTAAATATTTTATTCAGCTACAAAAATATCTTAAAAAGTTATTCAGCAAATGTTATTAACATAATTATTATATAAAAATCATCTAATAGTTTTTACGTAAAAATTGAATTTATGCAAAACTTATTATGACAACAGGACATTTTATTTAAAGAATTGAATTCAGCTGAAAAACTATTAAAAACGTTTACTAAAGGTTGAATAAGTAATTCAGCTAAACAAAGTTGTTGATACCATTGTAAATATTGAATTCAGCTGATTTAATAAATCATTCAGCTAACACTTTTTACAGTTCACCTAGATTAATAATGGCTTTAATTTAGAAAGTGACTTGGATATATTTTCTAATTCAATTCAGTGAACTGAATTTAGATTTAAGTACAAATCAGATGTCAAAATTCTCATATTTCCTTACAAAATTTCTTTCACTGCATGTTTCTTCATACATATATAGCAGTTAGCTGAAAAAAACAACCATCATAATGACATTGATTTTGACTTATATTTATGCGGTTGAGTAAATTTAAATGAAAAACTTTATTTAAGCCGCTTATACAAATGTGCATGAGTAATAAGCTAAAAGTAAATTGAATACACAGAAAAAAACCAAACTTACAACAATTTAAGGGTGGTTTCATTTTCCACCTTCTAAATACCACAAAAAGAGCAATAACAAAAATAATAACGAAAAGAAAAGTAAAACGCAATTCATATTCCATCATATTTTGGTTCTTTTTAGTTTTCTACTCCGCCCACATGATGAATTGTCAAATGATAGTGACAGTTAAATGATTTGTAACAAATTTTCTAAACACAGAAAAAACTCATTCGTTATAGTCCCCCGAAAAAAGAACTCGTTTAGATAAAACAGAATTGGAAAGTATGAAAATAGTGAACAACAGGTTGTAAAACTCCATCAATCATTTTGAAGGACAAAGTCATCATTAAAAATCTATATGACAAAAAAAAACCGCTTTGTCATGTTGTGTCTTTATGTATTTTGGAAATTTATACAAAATCGCTAATCGATTTGTAAGAATCTGTTGGAAGATTTTTATATGTTTATGTTGGATTAGTGGGAGGATGTTTGATTAGACTTTTACTCATGTGACAACTTAATCATTTAAAATAATGTGATGATTTGCAAAACCTCAAATTTTTACAAGATTTTGGCCTCATTTAACGATGAAATTTTAAATCTTAATACTTAACAAGCAATTTGTTTTTTCAATTGAAATATTTTTCAATCTAAACTCAATTTAGCTACAATATTTTGTAATTCAGCTAAGTAGATTTTTAGAAATTGAACACTTAATGTATTCTTTATGAATATGATGCTTATTCAGCTAGTACTTACTTAATTATGTGCCAAACTGCTAAAATAAGTTAAATATATTTTAATTTATCAATTTTCATGAAATAAATTTTATTCAGCAGAGTTATTAAGAACTAAAATAATATTCAATAATATGTTGTGAGAATGATGAAATATTATAAAACTTATATAACAATAAAACTTATTTCTGATACATTTCTGCTAGAATTTATAAATTCAGCGGATTAAATAGTTGGTTAATGTCAAAATAATAGATTTAAAAAAAAATTATGTTTATATTCAGCTCAATAAAATTTTTAAAGGCAAACAGCTGCGATATTTGCTCCTTATTTTAATTCAGAGAATTTATTTTACAATTCAGGAAAAAATATCTAACTAACATTTAGTTATATTCAGTATTTTGCACAATTGAATTTATTAAAATTAAAAGTTTACTAATTAAAAACTTAATTCAGCAAAAGTATTTCCAATTCAGCCAATGTATATTATAATTCAGCTGAGTAATTTTCAACATATTATCAATATAATTAAACATTATTTAATTATTGAACATCTATATAATCTTTGATTTAGATTCAGCTAACGATTTTTAGTAATTCAACAAGTTAAATATCCGACAAATGAGATAAAATTTATTTTTTGTTATATTTAAATAAATTCTACAACTTGTTTGTTAAAAATTCAATTCAGCAAAGATATTTTTCAGTTACCTAATGTTTTTTTTATAATTAAGCTTAATTTTTTTAGAATATTCTCAATATAAGTAAATTTTTAATTATTTATCAAATTTTATTTATATTGTATTCAGCTACAATTCATTGCAATGAAGCAATTTAAATCGGAATATAATTGATTTAAATTAATATGTTTTACATTAAATATAATTAAAGTCAACAATTTGTAAAATAAAAATCAAATTCAGCTCAGATATTTTTATATTCTAAATTTACTTACAATTCGAACTAAAACAAAGTTTCTATTTTCTATTGAACACCTACCTGATGTTTAAATAATTCAGCAGCAATTTAAAGTTATTCAGCTATTTGAATAATTGTTAGATAACAATATAATGAAATAATCAATTTTAATGAATTGTTTTTAATAATACACAAAAAATAAATAATTTATTTCTTAAAAATTCAATTCAGCTAATATATTTTGAGTTAAGTTAAATTTAACTTTACATCATTTAATGTTATTCAGCTAAATTTTAATTTAATTCAGCTAATTAAATATCTATTAAAAAGTCAAATTTGTTTATTTAAAAATAACAATTTTACACCAATTTCTTTGAATTCAACTCAATTCAGCTGTAAATTAGATTATGTAATTCAGCTAAATAAATTTGCTGATAAAAGTGTTATTTGTTTGACTTAGTACTGCTTATGCATATTCAGCAAATCTGCATATCTTTAAATGATGCAATTAATTTATTTTGGAGAACTTTCTTATGAAAGAAATAATTATAAATTAAATAACAAATAACAATTTTAAATCAATTTCTTAGAAATAAACTCAATTCAGCTATGAAATTTTGAAATTCAGTTAAATAAAGTCAGCAATAAGTTTGCAATTTATTAGAAGTCGAGTCAATTGGCTCGTCTATATAGCACTATATCGGTTTTTTTTTTAATTACTCGATATCATTTCAGCAACGTTAAAGTGACGTTTTCTTGGTGAAGTCGAACCGGCTTTTTTTCCCAAAGAACCGATTCAATTTTTAAACTTTTATCGCCCTTAAAAATAAATTTAAAAATTCAGCAACGTTAAACTGACGATTTCTTGAAGTAGATACATTTTTCAATTTGGTTCCAAAATATCTGCAGAAAGCTTCTATGATTAATTTACTTTTTGGATTTCTATTTTCCAGAATCAAATCTGCCTATATTCTATAAATATAAATTTGCTAAATCGCAATAAATCCAATGGACTCAAAAAACATTTAAATTTTATATTAAACCTTTTTATCGGTAACCCTGGTAATCCGCCAAATAACGAAACCATTTTTAATAATTGAAACTGAAAAAAATATTATTCTCTTTATATCTTTTGCATTTAAACTTCTTTGAACTTTTAACATTATTTAGTTTTATACCAACCATCACTACAACTGATGAAGAGGGTAAATTAGCTCTGTCATTCCGTGTGTAATGCTAAGAAGGAATCATCTTAGAACGCATCATGTATATATATTCTTGCATAAAATCGAAATCTGAGTCAATGAAATTTGGCCTGATTATTTATTATTCTCTTGATAAGTTCCCTATTTAAAACCATCAAGATCGCTTAAGTTTTGTAAAAGATATAGACCGATATCTGAGGCAATATCTAAGTTGCATTGAAGAATTTTCGTAAAACTATCATTTTGAAATCGACAAATTAAAATAAGATTTTTGCATAATAAAAATTATAAAAAACGGTTCAGTAGATAAAAAGTTATAGCCAAAAATGTAACTAATTTTATGACACATTAAGTGTTCCTGCATTACATATAAGAAAAACTGTTGTGGTGGAGGGAATTGAATGAATATTCAGCATAACCGAATATAGCGTTTTTACTTGTTAGATATCAAATTACAATATCTATTACGCTGCCTGCACAAATAGACACAAACAAAAGTAAATAAACTTCAAAGTAACTTTTCCTCTATTTATAGATAAAATACCTTTTCACCTTTACAAAAAAATTCTGAAGAAAACGAATGACTATTTACCTTTTAATTACATTTTTCTCATAAACTTGCCATCTTCATCATTATCATCGTCAACAACAACAATATTATTTTCCTCACACTCTCTGCCGCTGTCCTCTAATGACGTGTTAATAATTCAAAGATTTCTCTTATTTTTTTCTCTCTCTCTTTCTCTTTTCAACATCAAAGTATCCGTTAGAAGGACAAAAAAAGAAAAAAAGGAAAAGCTAAAGAAGACAAATAAGACATTGTCTGGTAAATTATTCATAAAAATTAATTTACTCTATTAAGCAAATAAATAGCCAACAGCTAAAACCAAATCATCTTAAGGCCAAATTGGCGGAGGATGGGGAAAAAGTCAACGAAAGTCAGTAGTAAATGGGGGAAAAAACATAAATGTCCTTTCACCAAAATAATCACAAAAGCAACACCAGACGTTGTCGTTAAAGTAAAAAACTTAGTAAAGAAACAGATTCATTATTAATTAAATGTCATTGGCCATTAAAAAGAAACCGTTACAATTTTTTTTCGCAATAATTTTTCATGGCGGCGAAAATAAACTTTATCCTTCGAATAGAAAAAAATAAATAAAGTGAAACTTACAAAAAGTTGTTGAAAAGTGAAATAATGGTGGTACAAAGATGTAAGAAGAAATTTCTAAGAAGTAAAGAATGTTGGGGAAGCATGTCATGAAAAACTAGGTCAAATTCGACTAAATATTACCCCCTCATTATATTGAGAACTTAATATGGAGTCTAAAGAAATTTTCGATCTGATCCTTTTAGAATTTTATTTTGAGTTGGTACAAAACTGGTTTGTTAAAATTATAATTATAATTATAATACAAACATTCATGATGAATTTATGTCATTTAACTGATTTTTCGAATTGGTTCTCATAAGTGAATTTATATATCGATCAGGTATTCCATAGGATTAAAAGAATATTTTGTGGGTAAATGGTTCGAAAATCGAACCGATGGAGAAATGTATAATTATGCAATAATTGCCTTTCAATTAATTTCTCGAATTGGTCGTTATATGGGAGATACATTCAATTATATATCGATAGGGTATTCTTTAGGTGCTATAGAATATTTTACAGATGAGTTGTTTGAATACCGAACTTATTTAAGTTGTATTAAGTTTTATTAACTTAAACAATTTACCTGAGAAAATATGTGCAGGGAGGTATCGTATAGATCCGATGTTTAATAATGGACCGATCTTTCTGAAAATTTGTAATACCATCCTTTTATTAGAATTTATTATAACCTCACTACCATTGGAGGACGGCCTTTTTGCGGGCCTATTATATAAGGGGTCTTTATGGGAGTATTATAAATAAAACTTAAACGCATATTTATTTTTTAAGGCATATTAAGAACTTGGATTGTAGAAACTGTGAGCAAGGTCTGATCAACTATGAATCTAATTTAAGGAATTTGGAGCAAAAATAAATTGTATTAAATTCATTTTTATAAAATTCCCATATATAAATTTTGTTGTAAGTAAAACTCTTATTACAGTCCACATAACGAAGCTACAACAAGTTATAGTTCCGGTATAGTATTGGACCTATTGTTTAGTATGGTGCTTGAATTTTGAAAACTGATCCTATTTTGTATTAAAATTTTACACATTTGTTTTAAGACTCTTATTCATTTAATCTCCTTTAACGGTTCATGTATTGGATCTAAGGCAAGTTACAGCTTTAGTATCGTATTGGATCAGTCGCCTTGAAATTTGAAAAGTGATCGTTATTTTATTAAAATAAAACACATTTTTGCCCTAAGAATTTAATGGACCTCTCATATTATAAGAAAGATCTGATCTTTTATGTGTTACATCAGATGTAACACATGAAAAGATACTTTATTAAAGTTAAAATAAATATTTCAATAATTAAGATTTTTACATAGCAAAACTCTTATTATTTCAATATTCCAGGGGATCATTTGTATGGGATTTAGGAATTTAAAGGGGAACTCGTCAATAAATTCAATATTTAATATTTTAATAAGTTTATTATTTAAAATTTTTATTTATGATGAAACGACAGACGGACGTTGTTAAATTGAATCAGATCTGCCAAATCTGCACATTTAGACTTTTCCTCTTTTCAAATGGGTTTCATCTGTGAAAAATATATAAGAAATTTCATCGAAATAGTTTCAATATAAAAAAGGAAAGACAGACGGACGTACATTATTAAATTGAATCAATGACGAATAATAAGTAACTTTACATTGTGACTGATAAAATTAACTCTTTACTTGTAGGGTATCAAAATGACCTCTTCCTTTGATACTCTTCTCATTTCATTTTGATTATTGAACATCAGGTGCTTTTTAGAGGAAATAAAATTAAAATTACAAAAAAATTGAGCAAAATAACTCAATATAAATCAGTATAAAAGTTACCATCATTAGATATTGATTAAATTGTTATTGCTTTTTTTCCTTACAAGAGTAAAGTTGTTAACTATAAACTTTCTTGCGATAGTAACTCCTTAACAAGTTTCTAATGCTAATTGTGAGCTTAATAATGGCCAACAAGCACTGAAAGCACTGAGCATCACAATAATGTATTAATTTTTTAATGTACTGTTTTTATAATTATAATTTTAATGGATTTTTAATTAATTGAAATATCTTTCGTATTTCTCTTTTGTTCTTTCTTAGGTTCCCCGGAAATGGCTTTTATACATGCATTGGCAGCAGCTACTGTTACTAGTTTTATAGCTCGTGCCTGTCGTGATGGTCAATTGGCATCATGTGGCTGTTCTAGTGGTTCAAGACCCAAACAGTTAAATGATGATTGGACTTGGGGTGGTTGTGGTGATAATTTGGAATATGCTTACAAGTAAGTGTAATTTTTACTCAATGAATTGTTTTAATTACTAAATATTTACTTTTTATCTGTATTATTTACAATTAAATATGTTTATTAATTAATTGAAACATTTATTTATTTGTCTATAAAAAGTGGTTGTGTGTTTTTTCTGCTTAGTGGTTACTATTGGGTTAGATGAAAAGTTTCGATTAAACACTAAGGTTAATCCTAATAATTAGTTGATATTCATGAGCTTAAGCTTTTTGTAACGATTGTAATACTTGGAACTCTAAGGTCTTTACAATTAATTTTTAACAACAACATTGATCAGTGTTATTTGTTACACTTAAGGCATTCATTATTTGCAAGTGAACACCACAAGTGCTCTCTCAAGTATCCAAAGTTGAAGACATAATTTGTATAACTCCTTTTTTCCCTTCGATATTTTCATTCATTACAAACCAAAGCGGAAAACTTTCGTTATATGTAAAAGATAAACGAAAATATTTTTTCTCTTACCCAATATATTTAATACGGAATTAAGTAAAATATATACAAATAGTATTTAAATTAATTAACATTATCTAGTAAAAAAGACAGTATTAATTGGAAAAAATAAATATTTCAATTAAAGTAACAAAAAAAAATTAATATGAGTTATTAAATTAAATTCAATAAGTCTTTCAAAAACATTTTATTATATTTATTTAACAAATATTTAAAAAAATAATAAAAAATGAATTTTTAAATTTATTAAATTTTTATCTAAAAATCAAAAAATGACATCGATTTACCTATTTTATTAATTTTAAAATTAATGTAGATAAAATTCTTGACTAAATACTTATTTCATTCAGATAATATGAATATTTATTTAAATTTACGATTTCAAGCAATTGTTTACATAATGTCAATATTAATATAAAAGCGTAAGATACGCAATAAGGTTTCGAAATTTTTATATTTTTTACTTCAGTATTTTTTATTTTAAAATGATCAAGTTTTTTATCAAGTTTTTACATGTAAGTAAATTTTTTAATTAAACTTATTAAACTTATCTAGAAAATATGAAAATTTATTAAAATTTATCTCTTCGAACAATTATTTACATAACGTCAAATATTACTTTTTTTAATACATACAATAAAGAAGAGTTATTTGTCGATATCTTTACGTAACAAATCTAATGAGATAATGTTTCGAAATCCAATTTTTACTTTAGTATTTCTTTTAAATGCAAAAATAAAAATTCTTTACATCGATTTACCTATTTTATAAATATTTTACATGTAGGTAATACTTAATTCATCCAGAAAAATATGAATATTTATTAAAATTTCAAACAACTGTTTACAAAACGTTGAATATTTAATTTTTCCTATTAATACATACAATGTAAAAGAGTAATTTGTCGACATCTTAATGTAACAAATGTAATAAGATACGCAATAATGTTTCGAAAACTTTCTTAATAGTTGACATACTAGAAAATGAGCCAAATTAGACAACAATCTTTTAATACTACAATTTTTTATATGAATCAATGTTTCACGTTTCACATTATTTTACATTAATTACGAATTGTTGACACTATGTGTATTATTTGTATTCTTTCTAATATATGTAAAATACTGACTATTTAAATCTGTAACGAATTTAATTTGTTCATCATTTGTGGCATTTTTTAAATTCTTTTTTATATGCAAAATACCAAAGAAGAATTAATTTCTGTAGATTTTTTACACAATTGTCAATTTTTTACATTATGTAAAATTTGAAAACTCAGAAATTCTTAAAATTTACGTCTTAATTATTGCTTTTAAATTTATTTGGTAATTTTTAATAATTGTCTACACGGAGTAAAATTTAAAGAAAGAACTAAGATTTGTCTTTATTTACATGATACCAACATAATTTACCTTATTTTACATACTTTTACTATCCATCAAACTAAGACCTCATTATGAAGTATTTAAAATAATTAAACATGTAATATTACGTAAAATATTGCTAAAACATGAAATTTTCCTAAAATAATTATTGACTTAAGTTTACGTCAACAATGTAAACGAAAGTCAAATTTAATTTTTTTATTATTTAAATTAAACTGTTTACATTCAGTAATTTTTTTTATCAAATTAATGAGAAGGTTATTATTTACTTTATATATGGGTGTAAAAAAACTCATTCCGGATTGTTAACTTTATTTACCGTTAACTAATTCCTTATTAAGTCTCTGTAAAGAATGCAAAAATGCGATCATAAAACAATTTTTAATTATTTACACAAATTTCTTAATAATTTACAATTTCCAAATTGGTCCTAAAAAAGTTGGTCAAGCATTCAAAGTTCTTCCGTCAAACTCCGTCCAATGTTATTAAACAGAAACGGAAGAATTTGTTCGTTGATAGGAAATCTAGTTCAGGTAGAAGGATGATGTTTCTTAAGCCAAAAAATAGAAAGTAATTTCAAAGAAGCTTCCAGCACATTCGCTAGGAAAGCAACCCGATTAGTTCAGTCCTCGAATTATTTGGTACGAACAGTTAAGAGCTAATGCAGGTTTAAATAAACAGGCTCTAGCACTTCTTGACTGCAACTCTGCTAAAAATTTAGAGGCCAAAGATTTTTTTGCTGCATTGTGGGTGTCGATATGTATGTTCTGGCACATTTTTCGCATTTATTATGTTGCTGATGCTGGAGGAATGTTGTTGTTGAACACAAGGTCAAAAATTTCCAAAAAAGTTCTTGGTATTTTAAGCAATATGCAGTTGCGGCAAAAGCAAAAAGCAAGCATTTGTTACAAGGGAATCTATAAATGCCGAAATTTACATTAAGGAATATTTACAAAATGGATGTCATTCGTAAGACTTATTTTTGGTCTGACTTGATATTCTGTCATTAAACTCTCTGTGCGAGCAAAGTAATAGAGAGCACTATAAATGGAAGAGGATGCGATATAGGTTCAAAATTTCATCAATAGTGATTTAATTATATTTGTTCTTGTTGATTGTAATAATGATTTCAATCAAGTAAAAGAAACTGTAACTTTCGTGGATTCGTGCTTTACATACACATATGTATGTTAAGAATTTTTTAATCTTACTATTTATGTAAATATGTTTTCATTTTTTTGTTTTACGGCCGCAACTCACTCACTCTCTTATTAATGTCAAAAAATTAATTTCTGGTATTTTTTAACATTAGAAAGAAACTTTACCTTTGTTATCGTTATGTAAATAATCTCTATTAAAATTTGTAATTACAACAAATTTCTAACTGAAACGAAAAATGTAAATAAAATAATTCTCAATGGATTTAGCGAGACAAACATTTCAGATTAATTGGTATTAAAGTGGATAATGTTTAATAACCTTTTTTTTAATTACACAACTGTCAAAAGGAAAAATTGTTTTAAATATTTTGAAAAATAAAAACAATTACAAAACAATTAATTTAATATTAAAAACAACAACAAAACGAAATGAAAATAATTCAATTTGAGTGAATTTAACCACAATAAATTTATTACTGGTCAACACAAATCTCTAGACAATAAAAAAAACAAGTCAAAATGTTGCAGTCGATCAAGCCCGACTATATAATAGTCTACACCAAATTGTTGATTTTAAATGACTACTATTAAATACTTTTGAACAGCCCTCGTATAACTTGTTTTTTCTTTATCCTAATACGTGCAATAGATTATTGTGATACCAACAATTATGAGAAATGTATGCGTTTTTTTCCGAAGGGTTATATGGCAGTTAGAAAATATTATGGACCGACCCTCGTATAGTCTCGCACAGCGATTTTGGCTTACATTTATCTTAATTTGACTAAATATTATTACAATACCCACGCATATGTGCGATTTAACAGTTTCGAAGTGAATAATGGTAGTGTATGGGACCTATGAGAAATAATGGACGTACATCGTATGATTATTATTTACTCCTTTTCAAGCTTTTCACATTTCTTTCGGAATTCCGTAGTAACCGTTCCGATCGAATTTGTTTTAGCATCTTTAGATTAAGTTTGATTTTGCTTATTCAAAAAACTACTAAAAAAACAAGGTTACAATATTAGTAGGTCAAGCCTGCCTATGCAATACCATACAACACACTGCTGGTTAAATTGGTAGTTACGAGAAAGTTATCACGATCCTCTTTTAACTTTATTTTCTGAATTGTTCTTAAGTGTGTAGAAATTTATGCTTTTTAAAATGAATTTTTCTGAGGTTTTTATATGGGAGCTACTAGAAATTATGGACCGAATCTCGGACAATTTTGCACATTCATATATTTGACCAATTAATTATACAATACCAACGTATATGTGAAATTTATGTACTTGTGTAATTTATGTAATTTGAAGCATCAGTTTAGTGTATAATTAGATTTATTTCTGTAAATTTTACTTAAAATCGCTTTATATTGGATCAGACATGGCCAATTTCAATAGGCTTTGTCCTTCTGCCAAAATAATAATATGAACCAAAATTAATCAAGATATCTCTAAATTTGCGACCTTTAGATTGCTCACAACGTTTACATGGCCAGCCGTGTGGACAGACAGAAAGACGAACGGACATCGTTAAATCGACTCAGAAAGTGATTCTCTGTCGGTTTGTGCATATATTTGCAACATATAAAATAAATGGTGTATATGTTGTATGTTACAAATATGTGCAAAAACGCAAAATACTCAACCACCACTGTGAACTACTTTGGTGTAGGGTATAAATAATATGAAATGTCCCAAAAGATGGGAAATAAAACTTACAGTTTAATTCTGATGGACTAGAACTTTAATGCATTTTATATATAAAAAATGTATTACACTTCTCGTATTGTGTGTAATTTATAACAAGTTGTAAATATAATTTCACAATTCATTTATTTTGAAATGCAGAAAAATATTTATTTATGACCAGAGTAGATATCACTAGACTTGAAAAATATTCCATTAATACTGCTACAACAATAATAACAATAATAATAGAAAAGAAAATATAAATAAAAAATCGTTTGTAGTGAATATATGTGTGATAATCATAGACTACGAATCACAATAGCTATGAATATCCTGTCAGGATATACAATGAAACACACAGTCATTTATACAACAAACATTCTTGCTCTTTTTAAGTGGATTTTATATAGAAAAAAGAACTTACCGGCAAAAAAATCGGAATGAAACGTTAGCCAACATTTATAAATCACAGCAATCACTGTGTATATAACTTTCACACAGGATTAAATAATATAAATCAATTTAATGCCCATACCTGCCAAAAAAATGAAAAACAAAAAAAAAAAACATAAAAAGGAGAAAAACGGTGTACAAGAATTTACGGAAAAGGGAAAAAAGAGTTCAACCAAAGTATCAACCATTTATTTTGTGATTAATATGACAAAAAGATTATATAAGTTTTATAAAAGAAGATAAATTGGGGCCGGGAAAAAAGCAAGATTAAAAATGACATTTCAAAAGGCGTATTAAAACGAAAATTTTAGAAAGAAAACTGACATTTTATTCGCATTTAAAACTCCTTTACATATGAATGGAGTTTGATTAATTATCCGAATGTTGCTCCTTATCTAATCGTTTGATTAAAATTATAAATATTAAAAAAGAAAAATATCGAAATCTGATACAAAAGTCACAAATCAATAAGTCGCACAAACTGTTTGTTACTACATTTTGTCTACATATATTTTTACCCGAACTTCACTGAATTGAACTTAAACATCTAAGAATGCTATATTCGCCTATGACGAATCATTAATTCCCTTAACCACGAAGAGAGGATACTTCTCTCCTGTGCTCTATACATATCTTACCAGTTTCGCTTCATCCATTCATAAAATTTCACAAAGTAGTTTCTGAGATATGCGATATTAAAAGTAATTAAATGTATTCTCCGTTAGGGGGTTATCACTCCTCTGTGTCCTATCCGAAAAATGTTTATATAAATTATTTGGTTATAAATATCTTTTCTACAATAATTCGTTGTCATAGCACTTTTCGCGTGCTTACTTCATGAGATTTCCTTTATCAGTTATGGATATATGTGATGTTAAAATTTTGTTTGTTAGGGGGATTCCCTACCCCCTTACCTTATGTTTTAGTATAAAACGTTTCTCACAAAAAGTAATATCACCGAGTCAAATTTGCCGCTTTTAAATAGGATTTTTTTAGAACAATAGCAAAGGCTCAGGCCAAATTTCATTCAGCTCTGTGAGCTTGTTTAATTTCAATGAATATTTGCCATTATCTCAAAGCCTCCTATAAAACCTTTGAATTTGAACTTTAACATTTTAAAGTTTTGGAATATTTTGAGTTAGTTTTGCTTTAAACTTAGATTTAATAATAACTCTACTGAGACTAATATTAAATATTTTGTTCCAAAGCTCAAAGTTCTACAGACATCCAAATAAAATATACTGATCTTTTCAGAATCAGTTCTAACTTACAGTTTTAATTTTTTATTTCATTAAAATTATAATTACTATTTACAAAAGAAACATTAGCGATGAAATTTTGAACCTGAACGGAAACCCTTCCGTTAACTTTTTTATAGTGCTTTCTGTCACTTTGCTTGAACAGATAGTCCAACTTCGTTTAAACCCATATCTTTATATATCTTTTAAGTGCTCTTCAATTTTCTTTTTACATGAGCCCAATATCTCTTCACTGGCCTTAGCTCTGGGCAGTTTCAGAGATTAGCCTGTTTGTACCAAGTGACAGAAAGCCAAGTGAGTTAAAAAATAAGTGAAAACAATAAAAAATTTTATAGCAGCATTTTTTGCGAACATCTTTTGATGTAAATTGTGGCATTTTTAGAGCCCGTTGTAACAAATAACTGCTTTCAACTCAACTTTTCTTTAACATTCCCCGAACATCAGTTGCGAAAAATCTGTCAAAACGTACGTTCCGTTAAGAATATTAAAAAAACTTGGCTTTAAATACCGTGTTCTGTTTTTATTCTTTAAATTTTTAGCAGCATTCCAGTCAGGAATTTATGAACCTTAAATGTTTTTAAATCCGCATTAGCTTCCACTTTTCATACCCAAATATTCCGAGCATTGAACTAACCAAGCTGCTTTCCCAACAGATGTATTGGGAGCACTTTTAAAATGTCACAAACAAGTTTTCCATGTGCTGTTTAATAACATTGGAATTAATTTGATGGCTTTTCTGAATGGACCAACTTTTTAATGTATCCTAAAATCACCTTAAATGCCACAAATCACCACAAGTGTAAGTATTGCGATGCCGTTTTGAATAAGCATCTTTTATGCAAGTTGAAATCATAAAATAAAAATCTACAAGGCTCGATCCAAAATTTTTTATATAGACATTATGGTATAGGATATCGTCTGTTTAAACATCTTTTTTAATCTTTAAAGTCTATTGAAATGAAAATTTGACTCGATATGAAAAAAAAAAAACTGAAAGAGACTTTATAGCAGTACTTGCTATAAAATCTTTTGTGTTCATTCTCACTCCTAAATTTTCGCATACACCTTAAAAAATTCCTCAAATATTAATAAATAAAGTTCCAATCAGTAATTCAATTATTTTGATAGTGCAACAACTGATAAAATGAAAACTTCAAATATTTAACAAAACTTTTCAGTGTAACAAATAAAATAAAAAAATAAAATAAAAAAATATTTATTTTTTTTAATAAAACTTTTGAGTTTAATGTTTTATACACCAAAAATGAATTTAGTGGCCAACGTGTTTTACCGCAAAAACTTTAGCCGAAAAAATAATCCATTTTTTATGAAAAAAATATTTTTACTGTTACGTAAAAAAGTTATTCCCCGTTACAGTAACATGAAATTTAATTTACTTTTCTATTTAATTTCATTTTTTTAATTGTTTTTTTTTTACACAACTGTATGGAAAACAAGTTAGAATTCTATATTCGGCTATGTCGAATCTTCAATATCCTCAACCTTAAATGCGTATGATGTAAATACAGTTTGTTTCGTACATATATAGTTTATGTACACACGCATACTCATATATACCCTGTCAAAGGCATATCTGTATATGTGAGAGACCTTAAAGTATGGTAAAATTAGCTATATTTATGGATATAACGTTTTTTCTACTGAACCGATTTTGATAATTTTTGGAAATTAATATTATAGCAATAATTTTGTTCTAGTCCAACCATTTATAATTGAAAATTCTACAAATATTTTCGCTTCAATTTAAAGGTTGCCTCAGATATCGGTTCATGCCTTCTAACTGATTTTGCAGGTCTACAATAAATACTCAGGTCAAATATCATTGAGCTCTGTCGGTTATTGTGGATGTAATTACACCAACAACAGACAGATATAAGAACATAGCTAAATCGATTCAGATTTTGATTGGATGCAAGAATATATATACACATTATGGGGTATTAGATGACTTCTTGTTAGCGTTACACACTGAACGACAAAGTTTATAAACCCTCCTCATCACTTGCGGTGGTGGAGGGTATAAAAATTGTAGGTAGTTAAATTTTCTACTTCCTGTGAAATTATTTTACATGTACAAAAAAAACTGTATGTAACCATGTAAACATTTATATAAACGTCAATATTTTTGCTTTGTTGCCGAATAAAAGTTTTTTGTATTTATTTATTTGTTTTATCTTTTTTGTTTTTGTTTTTATAAATTATTATTTTTGTTGTTTATTTTTCTTTTTAATAAAATTTACATTTTGTTTCTATTATTAACCATGAAAATGTTTAATATGTATAAATGTTGATTTCTTTCTTTTTCATGTGGGATTATTTTCAAAGTTAAAAGTATGTTGATGTATGTATTATATAGATACATTCATACATACATACATACATACATACATACATACATACATACATACATATATACATACATACATACATACATACATACATACATACATACATACATACAGATATATGGTTAGAGGAGTATGAGTTAAAACTAGAGTATAAATATATAACGCTTTTTTGTAAATGTATATCCTTGATCCCTTTGATATTGTTGTAAAAGGTGATGTAAAAAACAAAAATTACATTTGTTTACTTAATGTAAATAATTTAGATTTTACATGTTGATGAGAAATTAATTAAATTATTAGAGAAATAATTTAATTTAGGGAGAAATTTATTCAATTAAAATAAATTTCAAAAAGAAATAAATACCCGGCGATAAAGTCTGAATTATCGTCTTTTCCTGCATTATCGATGCGCCTTTTCATTTTGATCGAAAGACTAAAAATAAATCGAATTTTTCATTCTCGAAAATAAGAAGAAAAGAAAGAAGTTATAGTCGGTTAAGCCCTATCTACACCACATTGTTGCTTACAAATGGTAGCCCACACCATATAAGATAAGCAATACAAATTTAGAAAAATGGTTTCCATGGTAGCAGGGGTATTATGCGTTTTTGCAAAAGTAAGATTCCTAAATATAACACGATTTTAACCAAATTTTGGTAAAATAAGTCTTGTTGTTATCTAAAGCGATATGCCAAATTATACGAGGAGCGATCCATTATTTGTCTTAGATACCATACAACCGACAATTTCGAATTTTACTTTGGAGTGTGAAAATCACACATATGCATTGGTATTGTAATAATATATTGTAAAATTAAGGTAAATATAGTCAAAAATCAAAATTTTATGGGTCCATAATTTTTAATTTTCATAATTTCTCCAGCTTATACAAAAATCTCTACATTCTTTCTTGTGACAAATTTCGTTAAAAAGGTTATATATGTAGATTTTATAAGAACTTAAAACCCCGTTCCGGGTGAATATATCTGAATAGGGGCTTGTTAAAATAGTTATCACCAATTTTAATCGTTTATGGCAAAAAATAATAACATTTGCCAAATCCCATCAAGATTTTAAAATCGCGATTTGCTTTCTGTTCACAAGTATTAATTGGACTGCCAGTCGGGCAAAAGAACGCACACTGATTTGTTTCCATACAGAAAACGACAAAAATAGGGCATTTGTACCAGAGTACTGAAAACTTTCACAAAGATTTTTAAAACAAAGTTTTAAAAATCGGGTACCTAACATATATCCAGAAGCTAAAGCTTAAATATTGTTTACAATTATGTTAAAAAATTGTAAAGTATGTAGTTATGGCTTGTATGTTGCTATCGGAGGAATATATTGGCACCTGTCATACATCCTTTTTTAAAAATTGCATTAAATCATTAGTTATTTTTATCATTTCATTTTGTGAGCTTTTTAATCTGCCAAAAAATTTACTTATTAATTGTGTTTATATTTGTATTCCTTAATAATATACATGTATATATATGTAAATCATACGCCTAGATGTTCTTAATTTAGATGAAATTATTTAATCGTCGACAGATGGTCTATTGTATTTTTTCAAGTCTTTATTTGTGATTTTGTTGTTGGGCTAAACATTATTCTTTTTATACCAATAAAGGATTTTAATAGATGATTAAATATCCTTATAAATCATTATTTGCATCGAATCAATAATATAATGATTATCGCATGATTGAACCTAATTTTTTCATTATTTAATGAGATGCTCCTAATAGATAATTTACTTGAAGCAAAAATATTTCATATATTTTTCTAATATTGGTGCCATTGTGTGTTTTAGACTTATTTATTTTGTTATTGAACATATTCATTTTGATTATTCGTATAAACATAATAACGACAAATATTTCAAAAATATTAGTGTTTGTTATATTGTTGTAATAAGGTTGTAGTTTCGTAGGAAAAAAATACGTTTATACATAATTATTTTTCTCAAGTTTAACCATAAACTGGCAGCTGTTCTCTTCTTATTATTTGTACTATTTAACTAAATGAAAAATTAAAATACACATTTTACCTTTATTCACGTCGATAATTTTTAAATTAAAAAAAAAAAAATTAATTTAAAGAAACTAGCAGCTGTTCTATTTGTTTATGAGACAAGAAGTGTGTTTTACTGAATTAAATTAAAATATAGAAATACGTCAAGATTTTGGTATTTTATAAACATTGTGAACAAAATATTAATTTCGTAGTTAAATTTTACATTTATAGAAAATCGTTTTTCTTTAATTAAAAAAAAACTGGCAGCTGTTCTCTTTCGATTATTAATCTAGAATTTTGTGTTATTATTTAGTTAAAAAATAAAAGATAGAAATACACATTTTGCTTCTTTTCATGTTAAAATTTATTTTATTGACAAAATTGAGTGTCATATTTAAAATCCTGTAAAACTTTCATTTCCTCTTTTCTAACACACAAAATTTGTTTTCAACATTAGGCAACTAATAATAAAATAAGTATTAAAATTTTACCAACAAATAAAATATATAGAAAATAATCTATTCATTGTTCCAAAAAACAAAAAAATTAAACTTTCTAAATTTTATGTTACCAACAACTGCATTAAAAGTGACCTTTAAATAGTTTTATTTCCAAATATTTTGTTAAAAATTCTTTTCTCTATTTTACTTCAATTTAGTTGAGAGAAGAGAAAACTAAATGAAAAACAAAAAACTACGACAAGTTTTTAGTTTTTCCTTTTATTTTTTCCCCAAAAAACATATAAAACATTTTATATGAAAACTAAAAATTAACCAAGTCGAACAGCCAACTAAGCAGATGAATCAGGCTAGATAATGGGTTTGGTTTGGTCTGGCATTATATCCAAACTCTACATATAAACATGTATATATAAAGTATATGTATATATCCTGCTAAACCAATGTTTCAACTTTAACCAACTGTTGTACTCTCTGGTGGCTTTTTAAAAATTGTTTCATGTGAAAACATGAAAGTTTTTCATTTCATTTATAGTTTAGTTTTCCCGCTCACTCTTCCTTTCTCTCTCTCTCTTCTTCTCTCTGTTTTATCGCTTAACTGTCTATAGTTTATCGTCTATGTATGTAGTTTCGCTCTTTACAATCCCTTAAGCGCTTGGGGAGTTTTAAGGCATCAGTGATGCCACAGTACATAATTCTATAATGTTTTAGAGAAAAACGTGCCAATATATCCATCTGGTATTGGGATGCTTAGTTGTTGGCTTTGGAGGAGATTGTTGCAGGAAGGAAATATGATTTCATGTTTTATGGTTTAGTTGCAAAAGCATGAAACTATTTAATTTTATTTTGTTCTCTTTAAATTTTATTGTTTATTTGTGAAATGTGAGTTTTATTTGAGTTTCAAGAAAATTCCCAAGATGCAAAACGAGGCAAGAACAAAAACAGAAACGTTGAAGTTGCAAATGTTGTTAGACTGTTAATGAGAAAAGTGTTTGGAAAAATAACATTAATGCGGGATGGGAATAGAACTTGAAAAATAGAATATAAAAAATAAACAGTGTTAAATGAAGGTGTATTCGGCGTGGATGAAATGCATAAAAGATACTTATGTATCTATATGTATATGTGTATGTATACTTTCGTACTTTGCTTTTGGGACAAAGGCATTGGACTTTATAATTGGAAAATACTAATCTTAATAACAAATATTTGTAGTATTGATCCAACATTTCAAAATAGCTAAGCGCCAAAAAGTCATAGATTTGGTCCTCGAAAATTTAAGATATGAAAATATTTTAAGACAAGTAATATTGAAAGTTTGCTATATTCGGCTATTCCAAACATTTAATACCCTTCACAACAAATGCGTCTAAACATACACACTCACAAGCGCATACACACTGTTTTCTACTGAACCGATTTTGATAAATGTAATAATAATCTCGAATAGTAATGAGGAACATACAATTTAATTTTATCCAAAAGTCTTGTTATATTTGTTCGATTCATAATTGACAATTTCACGAAAGTTCTTCGCCTGAATTAAAAGGTTGAATCAGATATCGTTCTATATCTTTTAATATACCAATTTTGCTAATGTTAAATAATAAAATTTCTCAAGACAATAACAAATACTCAGCTCAAATTTCATTGAACTTCGTCAATTATTGGGGATGTGGGCGTATTAACAACATACAGGCAGACAGGTTGACAAAGCTAAATCGACTAAGATTTTGAGTAGATACAAGAATGTATACATTATAGGATCTTTCTTTATACCCATTACAACTTTTAGCGGTAAAATTTTAAATTATATTATTTTATATTTTATATCTCTATACTTCATCCTTATTTCTCTTTCCCTGACACTAATTTCTGCTATCTTTATGTTGTTATTTCTTGCAAATCGATTCAGTCTATTAAAAGTTATCGAAATATCGAAAGGTATGAAAAATGTCATCGAATACTAATTTTCCGTTTATCTTGTTTTTTATCGTTTGCGAAGATTAGAAAAATAAATTTATGTGCTGAAAATATTATCTTCACTGTTTTTATTATCTCAGAGAGAGAAATTTAGAAAATGTTTTGCTCGCTCACTTGGAGTAGAGCAAATTAATTTAATGGATTTTAATAGATTGCTCCGAATGATATGAATGCAAGAAGAAGAAGAAGTAATTTGTTCCATTTATTTGTTAAAAACTCTTTTTTGGTTTAAGATCCTTTTCTGAATTTTAATCTCTTTTTTATTTATTTCTTAAATCGGCGAATTCTACTATTTTCGTCGAAAAAAAAAATAATAAAAATCTTGATAGAAATTAAACTCTTTGCCTTCAATCTTCCTACTCTGGTTATGGTCTTAATTCAACTTCACTCTTCTTCCCTCCTCCTGACAATAAAATTTCTTTGGAAAATTTGTCTAACAATTGTATCTCAAATACTGAGACATTTAATATTAATTTTTTGTATTTAATAAAATCTAATAATTTTATTACACAATAAACAAATAAATTTCCAAAAGTCAAGAAAAGAACTACAAAAGAAATAAAATCCCCCGCATAAGAAATGACATTTCTATTGTCAAATAAAGACAGAAGAGCAGACAATAGCAACAAAATGAAAGAACACTTGATAATAAAATGTATGAATAAATAAAAGTGATTTCCACACTTGGATTAAAGATGATATTTATTAAGCCCCAAATAAATTTCATAAAATTCATACGTAAATATGGATGAACCCATTATCCTGTTTGTCTGAATGTAATTTTTTTGTTATAATAAATTTTCAACAGATGTTAAAATAGTTAAAAGAGATTTTCTAAGAGATTTTTATTAAAATAAAAGAAAAGAAAACAATAAAGTCACTTGAGTTATGAAAAAAGAAAAGAAAATAGTTTTGTCTGTAGTTTAACTATTGTTACAAACAGGAAGTGAGAAAGGACATAAAGAGAGTTTTATTATTTGATTTAAGATGACATAAATTAGGCTGCTTTATGTGAGTATGACAATTTTGTAAGCAGTCTAAACCAAAAACTAGAAATAGTAATTCTTATATTGAAACAAATTAATCAGAAGTTGACAAGGTTTCTGTAAGGGATTGAGAAAGATTCTGAACTTTTTTGGAACTTATTTAACTAACGTTTTCGACAACTTAACTAGAATTAATTATTAAATTGGTTACGTGAATTACAAATGTTACAAATATCATACTTCTTGCGATTTTCTTTTTTGTAAACTCCAATATATCCATCTTCCTAATATCACCATCAAGATCGTATTTACAATGTTTGTTACTCCGTTCATCATGTTTTCTACTTTACGATATGAAAACAGTCCATTATTTTCTTTAACGCTTTTTGCGAATGATTGCAGATTTATGATGCATTATAGTAATATTTTCAATAAGTAAGTTTTAGTACAGAACCATATTCTATTAGAGTCACTCCATATTTTTATAAGCTCTATATGAGACCTACAGCACCATAGATGGTTGAGTGTACGATTCGACGTAACTTCTGCATTAATTTAACGATGTCCTTCCCGTTTGTCCGGCTGGCTGTCATTGTAAAGTTTTGATTAATGTACAGATGACAGTAATCAAATTATGTCATTATTTTATCCCTTTGACGAAGCCTTAAGTACTATTTATAATCAAAATATGGTTTAGTACATAATATTGGCAGACATAACTGACTATATTTTTTTATCTGTTTCATAGGTATCTGAGCGTATAATATTTTTAATCTGAAAAGAAATCAGATATTGATTTGGTTTAATCGACTCAGAATTCAATGAAGTTCTTGAGAGTTCTAGAGATGAGAAATCAAGTAAGAAATGAGTTATAGAAATTATAGAGACTATTTTGTTGATCATAAAAATTAACTTTTGAAATTAATGAACTTTTCTGTGAGCTCTTGTACACAGGATACCGATTTATCTCCACTAGTCTCAGCTCAGGTTGCATTAACAGTATTTTTTACTATTTACAATTATTTACATTATTAAGTAAGCGTGCTTTATTCGACTGTGCTAAATCTTAAATACGCTACACTTCATACTTGAAACCTATTACGGGAAGGGTATTATATGGGAGCTAGAACCAAATATCTATCGATATTTATCAAATGAGTTACCGTTACTAGTGAGTTAATAGTAACAAACTGCAACAAAATTGTTCCAAATTAAAGTGTTCTATATGCATATTTCTAGAAAGGGCCGCATATGGGGACTTTATCAAAATATGGACCAATATTCGCCAAATGACTTAGAATATAACCATATCGTTTTTCAATTGAATTGTTTTATATTAAAAAGTTTTATTAAAGTGACACATAAATGGGTGCTAAGTGAAACAATATAGATGAAGTATTATATAAAAATTAATTTATATGACAATTTCAGAAGAATAATTTTCTTTGAAATTGCGACTTATGCCACAAAATAATTTTGAGTTGTAGTCAAACTTATCACCATAATTTTCCATAAATTTTCTAAAGAGTATGTAACAGTTTTTTCGGTTTCACTTTTAATTTTTTCCATCATTATTTATCGTTAAGAAGTATATAAATAGTTTAAACCCTAAACTTTTGTTTAAAGATTATTAAAACAAATACAAATAAATCTAATAACTCATTTATTCTATAATTTATTTCCAAATCAAATTTTATAATAATTTAAAAATTTCATTTTTATTATATTTTTCAATAACTTTGTAAAATTTTTATATTGAAAGTTTTATTTGTTTTGAAAAATTCTTCTTATTTTTATTATTATTATTCTCATTTTTCCACAAAACTATTATTTTGTTATCATAAACTCTATTTCGTGTTTATCGTATAAAAATCCTGCCATAAACCTATAAAACTCAGCAAAAAAAAAATCGAAACAAAATTTTTTAAACCGAAAACTTCACATATGAATTTCTAAGAATGATTTTTTTAAATAACAAAATTATAACTTTTGCAGGATAAAAATAATAAAAGTTTTTTTTTATTATTTTTTAAATAAATAAAATTTATTTGCTTATCAAAACAAATAAACCCCCCTAAGAAAGAGAAAAGAAAATAAGAACAGATATCTGTTAGTTGCCTAAAAAAAAATGTTTTCTATATAAAAATTATGTTAAGTTTTTCTAACAAAATAACACCAGATGTACCATTTGCCATTTACTATACGTCATGGAACTAAATAAAACTAATAAAAATATATTATATTCCATTCTATTCTATAGTCATAGAAGTTAGAGGAATAAACAATATAAAGTTTTTTTTATCTACTTGAAGTTTAAAAAAGAAGAAAAAAACAAGTAAGAAAGATATATTCGGTTATGCCGAATCTTTAATACCTTTCACCACAATGTGAGTGAAAAAATATTTTATATACACACACTCACAAATACACTTACAGACGTATACAATATATACAAGCTTTTCTTAAATACATAACACCGAACTCTTAATGATTAATAAAATAAGTTATACTTTTGATTATAACTTTTTTCCACTGAACCGATTTTAACAATTTTTGGAATAGTAATTAATTACATAAACAACTTGAACTTAGAGGATGCCTCAAATATAGCTCCATATCTTTTAATATACTCAACCAAGTTAGCTGGTTTTAAATAGGGAACTTCTTAGAACTTTAACAAATACTCATTAGGATGTTTCAATTTTGTGTATGTGAGCGTACCAATAACAGACAGACAGACAAGCAGACAGACAGACAGACAGACAAGCAGACAGACGGATATAGCTAAATCGACTTAGATTTTTATTTAATGTCAGAATATATATGCATTATGAGGTCTGCGATGATTTCTTAGTGTTACATACAGAATGACAAAGTTTATATACCTTCTTCATCACTTGAGGCGGTGGAGGTCATAAAAATGAAGAAAAACAAGTTAAAATGCTTTAGTTGGCTATGCCTAGTCTTCAATACCCTCCACCACAAATCCGTGTGATGGAAAACTTACAGACGTATACAACATATAAAGTTTTTCTTAAACACTTCATGAGTGATAAAATTAGTTATATATATTTAGCTATAATTTTTTTACTGAACCGATTTGGATAATTTTGGGAACGGTAGCGAATTACATATACCTTTTTATTATGGTAAAATTTCATCCTTATTTTCTTGATTCATAATTGACAATTTTGCGAAAATTTTTTGCTTGATGTAGTCTCTGATATTTGTCTATATCTTTTAATATGCTAAACTGACTTCTCAAGACTACAGCAAATACCCCGGACAAATTTCATTGAACAAACAGACAGACGAATATTGCTAAATCGACATAAATTTTGATTTGATGCAAAAATATATATTCACTATGGGGTCTAAAATGATGCCTTCCTGGTATTACAAACGGAATGACAAAGTTAATATACCCTCTTCACCACTTGTGGTGGTGGAGGGTATAAATATAAAGAACTTTGCTTTTGTGTTCTTATTTCAGTTAGTAAAATTTCTATTCTTTCTAAAATGTTGACGTGGAGAGGGGGCATAAGAATCACTCCCTTCAAAATATATAATAAAAAATATGTGTGTAAGAGTGTGTGAAGTAAGAAGCATCATAACATATTTATGCCATTTTAAAATATAATAAAATAAATATGAAAATAAACACAAATATTTATTTCGAAAGCAGTCGAAGGCTTAAAACGATTTGAAAGAAATCTTAAGCTTTAATATACTAAATGTAACTGTTTCTTTTAACAGAAAATTAGAGTCTCTTAAGAATGCTTTTTAGGGTCAGTTTTTATCACGCTTACAAGATCATTAATTGAGAAACGATTTTTATCAGAACCCGGCAGAGTAATTTATGAGGAAATTTCTCGAATTTATCCGACAACATCACTGCTTTTAATGACGGATAAAGCCTGACCAAGTGATTTTTGAAAAATATAAGAGCGCTTGTTCGCTGAGATGTGATTTAAATGTTAATTGAAAGTGAACTTTAGGATCTATTGAAACAATATATCAATAAAGATGAATTGAACTATATTTTTAAAACTATGGATTCGGGGTCTTTTAAGGTTCAGTCTCCTAAAAAATTACTCGCCTCCTAAGCGAGATCAATAACTGAAGATCATTGCTTGAGAGATTTAAATATCGATTGAAAAATAATTTTAGGATATATTGAGAGATTATTGTAGCATTAATTAATGGATCAGTTTTAGACTATATTTTGGAGACTGTTCTTCAACTAAGATGCTGATTATCTTAGTTTCAAATAGGAGATAATTTCATTTTCGATTCTTCATTAGTCACATTGAAGAGTGTTATATTATCAAATGGTCTCCATATTTATATAAAATTCAGGTTAAAATATTTTACGCTCTTATTTTCAAATTTTCTGGCATTTAAATTCGCAATGAAGAGTGTTATTGGTGGATTAATCCAAAATCAAATCATCATGGTCTCCATACTTATATCAACTCCTGGCTAAAGTATTTCACTCGCAATTATTTAACTTTTTAATATTGACACTAATGCAAATATTACATGTTTAATAGCATAAAAATCATCTGGCAGATCTCGTAATATATAAGGGAAGGAAATACGTAGCCCAAGAAAAAGCCAAAGTAAAGGCTTTATGGATAGAAATTATCTATTCAGAAATTCAAAAAAGAAAGAAAATCTATTCAGAAATTTTGTGGGTCTCTAAACTTAATAAAGAAAATTTTAAGACTTTTGCACACAATCGTCTTAACATTCTAATAGCAAAGATCCGAGGAAATGCTTCTTAAGAGAACACAATTTCTGAATTTGTAGATAAGTTTTGAGGAGTTCTTGAAAGATATTCCCTTCATTTTGACATACCGAATTTTGGCTCCAGATAATGGATTGGGCAAGTAATAAGTGGCATTTTCCGGTATAAAGTAAATGCATACAACAACATTTATTATAAGATCCATTCGATCCTAATAACAAATACGTCACATAAATTATAGTTATAAACGAATTTGATCAGTATATAACTTATTTATTTTGCATTATAATGTTTTTTAAAGGATTTATTAAAATAACACTTTTCTATCCCATAAAGTCCCAAAAATTATAACAAACTAATGGACCAAATAATAGTTTATAGCAATTGTATTTTAAAATTTATTATATATAAATTCATATCTCTGAATATATGATAGACATTCTATATATAAAGTATAAATGGTTTATTTTTCCATTTTATATTCAGTGATTTTCACTATTGTGGCATTTAAAAAAAGAGAATTGTAGGGCGTTTGATAAGTTACTGAAATGGATTTAAAAATAAAAAAAAATAATGATACAAAAGTTTGTCTTGAAAAACTATCGACTTGGAAAATATTGCTGATAGTTTTTTTTTTTGTAATAAATATGATTTCTAATTAAATTAATTTCAATTATTTTTAAAACTCTCCCCTTTTGCCCAACTTAACCGCAATATGTGGCAGTAAATAAAGTAAAGGGATAATACTACAACTATTAAGAAGAAAAACTAGTTCCTTTTATTATAAAGCTTATCTTTCCGAGAAATGCTAACACTCATAGACATTAGCAACACAATACATATACAGCTAAAAGGGAATAACAACCACACAATCAAACAATAATAACAATAACATTAAACTACTCAAGCACACAACACCACACACAAACGCAAATAAAAACTTTAAAGGCCTTCCGGGCTACAAGTACAATAATAAAAAAATACAATAATAAAAAAATAAAATAAAAATGAAAATAAATCAAGTACAAGCTGTGTCGACTCTTTAATACCCTCCACCACGAATATTATGCAAAAATTAGCATGATTTGAAGATATTACACCAAAAAACTTATACGATCACCAGCTTAAACGCCGTTTGAGTAAAAGGGTTCCAAAAAAACTTCAGTGAAATATGCCAACATATTCTTGAAATTACCTACAAACATTGGTACCGAACTATAGATTTCAATGACCCATTTTATTCAAAAATAATGTTGAAGAAAGAAATTATATACGTATATGAGAGCTATAGAAAATTTTGATCGATATTGGTCAGATCAGTAACATATATTGAAGGCAGTTAAAAAATAACTGTAAAAAATTTTAATACAATTAGGGTTTATTAAGGAGTTTTATTGCTCCGGGAAGGGACCTCATATGGGAGCCATAGCAAGATATGGACTGAGATTGTTCAAATTAACAATATATATTAAACATAGTTAAAAAATCAGTGTGCCGAATTTCAATGGAACTGGTATTTATTTAAATCTTTCATAAGTTCAAGCCCTTTTTCCGGGAATGTTATATGAGATTTAAAGCAAAATTAGAACCGAAATTAATAAAATTTAAAATTTTAACTCAAGGCGATAAGGAAATTATGTCAAATTACAATAAAATCGGTTTATAAGTTTTATAAGCTTTAAATCATATTCCGGAAAGAGATCTTATATGGGAGCTACGTTAAATAATGATCCCGGCATAATCTGTGAATTTATTATTGTATCAAAATATATATGGCAAATTTCAGTAAATTATCTTAAAAATTGCCACCCATACAGCACACAGGTTTTGGAATGTATCAAAATTTTTCATATTTTAGCCTATGATTTTTTCTATTGATCCGATTGTGATGATTTTTTGTACGATGATGAAAAATGTATAACAATATGTTATAGTTAAATTTTGGTTTAAATCCAGTTACACTTTATTGAAAAAAATAAAATAGTTCTTTTTCGAAATTTAGAGGCTGTGTCAGATGTCGGTCTATTATTATTACCAATGAACCGATATAGCTGGTTTTAAATAGGAAACAGCTTAGGACCAAGAAAAAAAAACAATGTGGCTAAATTTTATTGAATTCGGATAATTCTTCTTGGCAATGAGAATGTTTCCAACAGGCTAATGGACTCAGATATTGATATGATGCAAGAATATATATAGTTTAGATGATAGTATAGAATGACAAAGTTAAAATACCCTCATCACCACTTGTGGTGGTGAAGGGTATAGAAAAATAATAATAATTCTTTTTCCAACAATTTCAAACAAAATCCTTAAGTACAAACACCATTACATACAAGAATGGGTATTAACTTAAAAAAAAACTGAATGAAAAATACTTACATATGTTTCAACTACATTGTGAATGCGTTAGTGTGTTAAAATGAAACCTGCTTATAAACATTATCCTGACTGTTATTCAGACACTATAAAAAACTAGAATCCTGTTTATAAAAAAATAGAAATGAAATAGAAGGCGTAAAATAAGTTTATTTTAGATTTATAAAGGCAACATGTAACACATTTACACTGAGAATTGTTTGCCATTGTATGGGTGTGTTTTTTGCTACAAATATACACCAAAACAACAAAAAGAGCAAACATACAAATGAATGAAAGAAAAAACGTCTGTTTTATTCTTTTTATCCTGCCTGTGATCCTTTGCAAATATTTTAAAGTGTTTATGTAATAGTCCTTTTTTATACACATTACACGCACACATGTTCATGCATATGTTTGCTTTTTTCAACTTCTTTTTGATTTTGTGTTGTCTACGGCTAACAAGTCATATTAAGTCTACTTAAATTGTACTTAAATTATAACCTTTTTTTCGGGGAATAAAATCTACAAATGTTTTGCCTCAAAGGATTTTTGTTTTTGTTTTTGGGGAAAATTATTCGTAGCGAATCTTTTTATAGTGGATTTGCAGTTTTATCTAAAATTGTTAGGTGTATTTATTAACATATGTTGGATTTAGTTACTTTTTCTCTGCCTTTTTTTGTATATTGGAAGATTGACAATTGGGATAATACCCGGAAGGAGTTTTGGGAAAAAACACATTTTAATATAAAAGTTTCTTTTTTAAGTTCTTTACCGGAGAATTAAAATTTGTTGAGCAGTTAAATAAATATGGGATAATGCAAATAAAGGATAGAAATAACTTTAAGCGATATTGTCCCTCTCCTAAATTTAAATTTCAGTCTAAAGAGAGTTTTCTAGTTTCACATGAGGTAATATTTTAAGCGGTTTTAAATAATTCCAATTGAGTTTTCAAATTAAATCTGTATGAAATATGAATTTGTTTAGTTCGTTCTACGAAATAATATTGTTCTAGAGAGAGTAGGAGAAGACCCATCAACCTCCCTTCCGCGCCGTGTGCGGCAATTT
This sequence comes from Cochliomyia hominivorax, assembly GCA_004302925.2. Lineage (NCBI taxonomy): Eukaryota > Metazoa > Arthropoda > Insecta > Diptera > Calliphoridae > Cochliomyia > Cochliomyia hominivorax. The sequence continues at coordinate 53,213,022 of PYHX02000494.1, read as the reverse complement.
ACATCTCATGAACGAAATTCAATTGTCTCCAGAATAAAAGTTTGGCGATCAAGTCTTTACTTTCTATTGATTTTTCTGATCTTTACTCTGTATTTGAAAATTATTTCTGTTTTAACTGAGAGATTTGCTTGTTTTTATTTGGATCCCATTTATGGTATGATTCTAAAATAGTAAATTGTGTATAGAATAGTCTTTGTTATGATCTCGATATTGCAGCAACTATAATCAAATTAGTTTAGTTCGGCTGAGAGATTTGCTTACCCTAAATTAGGCATCATTTGAAAGCTTGAATTACAGACCGGTTTAGGGATTGAAAACTTTCTTAGCCTTAATTTGGATACGGTACATTTATATTTCAATTAATTATACCACAGGTGGTGAAAAGGGTAAATTAACCTTGTATTTCGTGTGTAACGACAAGAATGAAACATCTCAGATCCCATAAATTATATACATTCTTGCATCAAATCAAAATTTGAGTCGATTTAGCTATATCTGCCTGTCGGAAACATTCTCACGTCTAGAATAATTATTCGAATTCAATACAATTTAGCCACCATGTTTCCTATTTAAATCCAACTATAGCGGTTCATTGGTAATAAATATTAAGACTGATATCTGAGATAACCTCAAATTTCGAAAAAAGAACTCTTTTTTTCAACAAAAGGTAACTAGATTAAACAAAAGTTTAATTATATTATACAGTTATATATTTTTCTTCATCTCACAAAATATCATCAAAATAGCATCAATAGAGAAATGTTTATGCAATATTTTGATACTCCCAAAATCTGTATTCTATATGGGTCATAATTTAAGTATTTGAATTGTCATACATATTTATTTCAATACAGAAATAAACTCAAAGAAACTAGATTGTGCTGAAAAAAGGCCTTATAAGGACACGTAGTCCCCATATTAGGTCTCTTCTCGGTATATGGTTTATAGACTATTAAACTCTTAAATATAAACCGATTTTCTTAAAATTTGGCGCAATTAATTTCCTAACAGTCTTAAATTTATGTTATTTTTTATTAATATTGGTCCATATTTTACTATAGATCCCTATATGGGCCCTTCCCGAAAAACGGGCTTGAGCACAAAATTCTATTAAATAAGGACAAATTATGTTGAAATTCGATACAATTAATTTTTGGCTCTCCTGAATATTCATTATTAATTTGAAGAATATCGGTGCGTATTTTGCTATAGCTTCCATGTAATGCCCCTTCCCGGAAAACATATTTCAACTCACAAAACACTTAAATAAAGACCAATTCTAATAGAATTTGGCACAATGATTTTTTAACTGTCCATAACAATCTAAGTCCTTTTTTATGTAGCTCCCATATAATGTCCCTTCCCGAAAATGACAAAGTACTCTCACTCTCTGCTTCACTTCATCAGAGATCAGCTGTCATTTATATAGTGTATTTGCAAAAAAAGCAGAATTTGTGATCTAATCTCGGGAGTAGGAAAATCATAATTTTGAGCGCCTTTGCTTTAATAAACTATTTCAGTCTCAATAAAAAAAGACTATTTGTCCTCTAATACACAAATTCTTAATCAATACTGGCCCTTCTTTTGACACAAATCAAAATATCTTCGTTAAAGACCTCCTGCTAAATATCATCTTACTCATTCCTTAAATTGTATTTTCATGTTCAGCAATTTCTCTTTAAATTTCAACCTTTAGGCCAATTTTATTTCTCCTCATTACACTTTTACTCTTTATTTAAAAATTTATAAATTTTCTAGCTTCATTTCCTGTTTTACACTCATATCCTGTTTTTACAATACAAATTCAGTTACTGGTATTCGATTTCTCTTCATTTGCGTAGAATTTAATTTTTGCTTAAATTAGATTTAAAATTGTGTTTTTAATTAGATGCACAGAAATACAAAAACAAAAATTGTTTGTTACATTGTGCCCTTTTCGGTTTAGGGCTATGGCAATACGCCTTTTAATAAATTGTTTTTGTTTCTGTTATTTTTTTTCGCAAATCTCCTGAGGGGTTGTATTTTTTGTCGTTTTTAGGAAAAACATAAAATTTATGTATTTACAATTGCAATTTGGTGTTGCGTTATTGCTATTGTTGTTGTGTCATAAATTAAGTAACTGGATTTTTTACACCAAACACTTCAATGCCAATACACAGACTCATATACACACACATTCTCACTAACATACATCAGAGCGACGTAAAATTACTTAAATTGGCATTACACATCCCTCAAAATGAGGGGTGTTAAGTATTTGAAGCAACAACAGTTGCGAAAATATATGAAATCTTGCAAATAAAATTCTGAAAGTTTAAAGTAAATGGTAACAATTTCATAAGGACTATAAAAGTTATTTCAAAATATAAAAAAGGAAATGTTAACTCTTTTACATGAAATGCCACCACCATTACCAACACCAATGTCGGTCGGCCAAACACTATCGGTTGTTAGCTGCTGTTTTGCTGTATTGAAACAAATATAACAACATGCAACAACATTCAACTCATTGGAACTTAATTGCATTTGTTGCACTTGGTGGCTGCTTAGGGGCTGGTCGCTTGTGTTCGCCATTCTGCTTGTCTTGATAATTGCAAAAGCCCTTAAGGAATCTCATTTGCCAGGCGTTAAGATTTACACTTATTCAAATATATTTTTTTTTAAATTGTTTTAAACAATTCTTAATCACAGAAAATACCAAACAATCCATTAACAGGGTAATATTTATTATTATTTTCCTTTATGAATTTTAAATTTGGGGGAGTGTTGTTTAAGCAAAAAAAAGTGAGTTACGTTAATCAAATATTAAGGGACAGATGTAGCAGGAGTTGAAACTGTTGCGGTGAGTCATTTGGCAATTAGAGAAGAATTATTCTCTGAAATAAAAAGGAATTTATGGGATTTTTAAGTTAATACGATCTGTGATTTTGTAAATTTAAAGTATTTTAGCAACATGTTGCTAGCAACATATGAATCTAGTTATATTAAATAATCAACGAAATAAGGATATATTTAAATGTTTTGATTGTCAATTAGAAGAATATTTCAGTGTCGATTCCATGTTTTGTTTAAATTTAGATTGAAAGGATTCATAGACCATTTTGGTCTAAATTCAGATAACACTTTAGTCTCAATGTAGTGCTTAATTTTCCATAGATTTAAAAATAATTTTAAAGGGATTTATTGTCTAGATTTTAAAGTAAATTTAACATCTATTGAGGAATCATTTAAGTTTCCATTGAGAGGCTTTTGTGCCTCGATTCAGAGATCAATTTTGCCTTGGTTCAGACGACACTTTATTTTCGAAGCTGAAACACTTTTTGATTTCATGAAATTTGTACAAATTTTGAGATAATTTGTGTCCCAATTCAATTGATACACAACTTTAGTCTACATAGGGAGATTACTTCGGAAATTATTTTGATTTCGATTAGTGTAGTTACGATTGTGAGACAATTTTAGTGCAGATTAAAATAATATTTTTGTCCCGATTTCAATTCTGATTAAGAGATAATTTTAGTCTTTCCAAGAAAAGAGAGACTATTTTGGTCTCGATTGATGGACTATTTAAGTTGCCATTAAGAGAATATTTGTATATCGATCTGGATTATAAAAGGAGTTATAGAGTCCCTTATATGTTCCATAAAATTTCCCTTAATTATATAAAATATAATATAAAATATAAGTTATGAAACCCTGACAAAAACATCTTCAAACGGTCTCCAAGTTGGGAATCAAATTTTGTTTAAAAAGGAACTGAAACAGCTTTTAAACCGGAATTTAAAAAGTTTCTAAACAGGAATGAAATAGTCTCCAAAGGGGAATTGAAATAGTCTTTAAACTGTTGTTGAACATAAATAACTATTGAAATAGTCTGTGAAGGGGTACTGGAATAGTCTCTAAAGGGAAACTGATATAGTATTACTATTAAATGGGAATAAAATAATGTTTAAAGAGTAACGGAAAAGAGTCTAAAGGGAGTCTGAAATAAATACTTAATATTTTTTGAAAGAGCAATAAAAGTCTCAAAAAGAAACATTGCAAATGTAATCAAAATAATGTGTTAAATGGGACAGAAATAGTCCCCATAGTGGAAATAAGATATTTTTTAAAACAATACTAAAATAGTCAATAATATAATAGTCTTTTAAGCGTGAGTCATCTAAAAACAAAAAAAGTCTCCCAGAATTATTTCCACAAAATTTAATATTAATTTATATTTAAAAAACATATTTCGAATATTTTTCCAAATTAAATTAACTTAAATTTCATTATTCTTCAAAACACAATATGTATTAAATTGCTTCGGAACCAAAGCAAGAAAAAAAACTAATTACATCTCTAATAATTCTATTCTATTTTTAGATTTGCAACAGATTTCATTGATATACGAGAAAAAGAAACTAGACGTGGCACACGTGGTGTTGGTAATCCAGAAAAACGTGGCAGAGCAGGACGTTTACATCAAAGACGACAACAACAACAATTGCAACAGCAGCAAATGTTGGCTGATGATGCTTCAATTTCGATGACCTCTTCACAAAAGAATGAAACCATGACAACAGTCAAACAACAGCAACAACAACAAAAACAATATAACATATATAACAATAAAAATTCTGATGATGATAAAACTAGAAATGGTACATCATCAGCATCATCATCTTTGGTCTCGACATCACTTACAACAAGTGACTCTAAATCTTTAGAAAATTCCAATAAAAATATCAACACAAATTCAACAGAAACACTAACAGCAGCTACAACTGGAACTACTGGAATGAAAAATATCAATAGTAATATTAGTAATGGTTCTAATAAAATTGCCATGACATCATATCCAACTGGCAGCAATATGACACACAACTCAATGACCTCCACCTCCTCATCATTATCCTCATTAGCGCAACAAATCAAACAACAGTCATCTATAACACGTTCATCATCAGTGGCACCTCCACGACAAGAGGAATCATCTGAAGAGGAAAGCGGTGGTGGTGGAGTTCGTATTAAACCAGAAGATTTATTAGAATTACAAGAACGTATAACAAAGGAAATACTCAATTCGAAATTACAGGAAAAGGAAATGCTTGAATTACAGGTAAAACTTTAACAACTACAAAATATATTTACTTTCATTCCATCGCACTTATACACACACACAAAGTCACATGCACACTGCCTCACTCACGTGTTCTCAATATCCAACTTAACAATATAAAGTTTATAGTCATTATTAATGTTTAAGTATGTGTTTGTGTGTGTTTATATTTAGGTGTTTGTGTGCGTTTTATGTTCACTGGCTCATTGTTCTCTTTATAACAATTTTATTTACTCTTCTCTTTTTATATTTTATTTTATTTCATTTTATTTTGTTTAACTGTTTTGTTAAATGTGTTTGCTTACGGATGTGTATGTTTGTGGTGTGTGTGGGTGTTTCGGTGTTTATGTGTGGGTGTTCATTGGCTGCAGGGGTATTAGTGGCAAACCAATAAATATTTATATTTGCATTAGAATAAATTTGCCATTGGTTTCTTTCGTTCTATTGTTATTGTTGTTATATTTTGCTACCTTTATATGTGTATGTATGTGAGTTTGTGTGTGCTTGTAATGTTAATGTTGTTTCTTTTATTTTATTAACGTTATAAATTTAAATTTAAATGTTTATGGCTTAAAGGAGGAATTTTGTCTAAAACATTTTGTAGTCTTATTTCGAAGAGTAATTTCTCACAAATAAATCGTGTAAATTTGTGTAGATGTTGCGGAGATAGATTTTGAAAATTAATTGTTTTTTTAAAGGAATGATTCTTAAAAAAAAGCTTTAACATTAAAATTTGTATAAAAAAACCAATAAATATTTACATATGATGGTGTGTTAGAAGGGAAGCTAACTTTTTTCTAAGAATCTTTAGTAAAATTCTATTTTCAAAGAAGTGACTGTTAAATATCTCTTCCAATGTGTCTGCCTGGAGAAGAGAGAGCAAAAGTAGTTGAACCTGAGAAAGGTTCAAATATTTTCAGTGACAAAAGCACTTTAATTGATCTGTAAAGTTAACTGAAAATTAGTCTTTAACTCAAATACCAAACTAGATAACAAATTATTCCATATAGTAGACAGCAAACCAGTCTAAAAACTTGACTACCACGTAGAGTATAAACGAGGCCACATATTGGATTAGGAACTTGACTATAAACTATGTTATAGACTGGTCTATAAATTGGATAAGCATGTACAAATTAGACACAAACTGGGTTAATGACTCATTATAATCTAGAATAGTCTATATACTGAGCTATAAACTTTTCCATAAACTAAACTATATACTGTATTATAGACTATTCTATAAACTGCACCAGCGATTAGTCTACAAACTGTATTATAGACCAGTTTTAAACTGTAAATTGTAAATTTAAATTGTAATACTTATAGCTTATAAAAATATACTAGTCCAAAAACTTTAATATAGACTTGTCTATAAAGTGTATTAAAATTGGACTATAAACTGTAAGAGAGACTAGTCTTTATACTGGGCTATAGACTTTTCTATAAACTGTATTATAGACCAGTCTTTAAATTGTATTTAAGGCTACTTAAACTGTACTGTATTATAGATGTTATATAGTCTAGTCTATAGTAATATAGACTAATCTAAAAACCGTATTATAGACTGGTCTATAAACTGTATTTAAGGCTTTAACTATAGGCTTATCTATTAATTGTACAATATAGTAGTCTATAAACTGTACTACAAACTTGTCTATAAAATGTACTATAGACTAGTCTATTAAATGAACTATAGATTAGTCTTTAAGCTGTAGTACAGACTAGTCTATTGACTGGACTTTGTTGCTAAATTTCGTTATAAACTTGATCGACAACGAGCTTAGAATATAAATGTGATTTTGACGTCTTTATATTTTCAAATATCAATTGTCCTTTAGCAACTAATTGATTTATTAAACTATTTTGTTGCCAGGACATTCAATATCCACCTTTTTAATTTACAAAAATTTTATTTTTTTATATATTCGTTATTTTAAAACTTTTTTTCATAATTTCAACTCTTCAAAAAAGGAAAAGAAAAAAAAAGAACAGCAAACCGCCATAAAAAGGAAATAGAAATGATTAGAAAAATATTCGTATAAATTTAATTGGCTTCAACATCACAATAACACTAACCACTTCACAGAAAACAGCAAAAGTTGTTCTCTTTATAACCAGGACAAAAATACCTAAAGATTTTTTTTATATCAGAGAAATATATTTTCATCTGCGAAACATGAACGTGAATAGAGAAAAAAGTTGTTAAACGATTTTTAATTTAAAGATTTGAAATGAAAGTTTCCTCACAAAAATAAACGAAGTTTTTTCATTTATATTTATTATTTCTTTTCTTCTCGTTTCCTACTCCATTCTGTTGGACCAGTGTTGTTTTTTATGTTGGTTCCAGAGGTTTTTCATTTTTTTATGATACAGAGTTTTGTTCTTGTTGTTGATACTCGTATTCACCTTGTCAACCAAACGCATATTGCAGTTCATATTTATATGTGTTTGTAATATTGTATTCAGCGTGTATTTTACCGGCAAAGTTTGAAAGGAAAAATCGGAAAAAATTGTTTCATAATTTTTGGTGTTTTATCTTTTATTATTTCTTGTTATTTTTTTAACTTTGAAATAGAAAGGTGAGGAAGGGGAATGTACAGTGGGGCGAAAATGAAAGTACTTGAAATTAACTGGAAAAATTTCATTTAAAAATGACTTTCAAAGAATCATAACGACTTTAATTTTTTTTTATTTCATTAATGTTAATATGGAAAATATTTATCGAAATGGACATTAAACAAAAACTGTGATTATAAGAAAAATAGATATTTTTTACTTCCAGGATACGAACAGAAAAATTTCCTAATTAATCATCTATAACTTCTGAGTGGTAATTCGGATTTTCATGATATTACACTTTATAGATCTAACAATGATAGTACCACAAGCTACTTATGTTCGGATTATGAAAATAATTATAAAAATTTTAAGATTTTTGCGAATAAATTTTACAATCGTTACCGATACTTTTTAATATTTTTAAAACAGTTTTAGAAATTAAAAATATATAATATAGTTTCCAATTTGAAACTATTTTATTTAATATTTCATAATATACTCATAAATCAAAACAAAATATATTTCTTAATTTTTCCCAAAAAGTATGCAATGAATTTTATTATAAAAATTGTGATGCGCCTTAGAAAAGTAAATGTAGTATCCTTTACATCGATATAATAGTTTTCTTTATATCAAATTTAGCACAGAATTTATAACAACTGAGTATTGAATAATTTACACAAAAAGCAGTTAAACACTTTGTTCCCATTTTCCCAAAAATTATGTAATGAATTTTGTTGTATTAAGAAATACTAAACACCTTTGAAAAGCAGCCATTATTTTCGATTTATTGATATATAATGCATATGTTTATTTTTCTATATATCTAAATTGAAGATCCCCACAAAGTATGCAGTAAATTGTAATATTATGAAAAATATTAAATAATTTACACAAACCTTATTAAACACTTGTTCTATTCTTTATTTTAAAAATTATGCAGTGAATTTTGTTGCGTTCAGAAACATTATACATCTTTGAAAAGAAGCTATAATTTGCTATTTATTAATATATAAAAACTAATTGTTGTTTTCCTATGTATTCAAATTGATTATCCCCAAGAAGTATGCAATGAATTTGTAATGAATTTATATGATATAAATTTTTGGAAAGTGGACATGACGTCCTGTATCTTATATAATAACGATGTTTTTAGCGTTCTTTATATGTAAATTTAAATTTAAAACTTTGCAGTTTAAATATTGAAAAATATTGTACAAGACTCAATTATTTTAAAAAGTATGCAAAGAATTGCATCATGAATAGGACTTCTGGATACATCTTTGAAAAGTATTCATAACTTCCTATTAATTGATATGTAATGTGCTAATGTTTCTTTTTCGATATACTTAAATTGAATTGCCCCAAGGAGTATGCATTAAATTTTATCATTATAGAAAATATAAGATTTTGAAAAGTGATCATAACTCCTATCTAATTTCTTTATATATCAGTTAAGCGTTAAAATTTTACAACTTAAATACATTATTATTTACATAAAACAACTGAAACACTTTTTCACAAAAAGTATGCAACGAATTTTCGTTTGTTAACAATTACTATGACACATCCGTGAAAAATATAGATAATTTTCTATATATATATATTAATACCTTATTATATACCTAAACAGCAGATGCAAACTCGGGTGATCGATTCTATAACATTTTTTATAAATCGATTTTCGGGTTTTATAACATTTGACATTTTATGTTAACCGGTATTCGTGCATCATGTCATAATCTGAGCCATATCCGTCTAGCTGTTGAAAACATTCTCACGGTCACAATAATAAAGCGAATTCAAAGAAAAAAAAACTTTGCGAGATTTTTCGATCCCGTAAAAAGAAGTTATGGACCGATATGTAGAAAAAGGTTATAGTCGAAAATACGTAAATTTGTATGACTCCCCATGAAGGCACATACCATATTAAGTCTTATACAACTTGACATTGAAATTAAGTCTTATATATCTTGACATTAAAAATGATCTTTAACTCATTGTACTTGTACATCTTTACATTCAGATCCAGTATCTTCCATATAAGTTTTGGTGAAATAGCTAATGAAATAGCTTGTGAGCTTTTCATAAAAACCGAAACCAACAAAACCAAACCGGACCGTGATTATTATGTGATTAAAAATTTTTTTACGGTACTAATGGTACACTTCTCTGCAATATCTGACATAAATTTTTATCACAATTAATGCTGACCTTCAATACCTAAAGTTATATTTTCAAAATCCTCTAATTCTGTCCCACTGTCAATGTTATTTCATTTCCCAAAATAACAACCTTTTTTAAACTTGTTGTTACCTTAATTGTGTGTGCTTTGTGTCCATTTATGATTTAATATTATTTTTTAATATTTAACTTTTTTGCTGTTCATTTGACTTGTTTCAGTAACTTTAACTTTATTTTTACTTGATGATTTTTAAATGAAATTTATTTATTAATTTTGTTTGTAAATTTTTTCTTGATGTTTTTTGTTTTCTGTAATTCTAGGAAAAAATCAATCGTGAAATTTTGAATTCCAAAGTTTTTAATATGGATGCTAATAATAACGGTGGTAAACGCAAAAAGAAACGTAAAAATCAACGTGCTGTCAATGGTATGTTGGCCGATGTTGGTGGTTATTCTAATAATCCTGGTGCACCGGGTGCTACAGGCAGCAGTAACGGTGTTGCTGCAGGAGGAGGCGGCGGTGGTGGTAAATGGAAAAATGCTATTTCTATTAAAGCTAGAAGTTTAATGAATCTGCACAACAATGAGGCAGGCAGGAGGGTGAGTGTTTTTTCTAATTTCAAATCACAAAATAAAACTTTTTAAAAAAATAAGTTTAAATTTCCTTGTAGTTTATGAGAGGAAATGTGTTCTACATTTTGCAATACTTATATAAATGTATGTATGTATGTGTGTGTATGTGTTTACATGTATTTTAAAACAAGACCTTGTTTATTTGTCAGTGGCAAATGGGCAATTTTGAAAGTTGTAATCAAATTAGCCATTATAAACAAATCAACAAATGTTACCATGAGTTAAGTCTTTTTCTCCTGTTTGACTGGGGAAAAGTTTAGATATTATTTAAAGGAATTCAATGTTTAGAAAATTAAACTGAAAGTTTTGAGCTTAATATCTATGAAGCTTGGAGGTGCAGTTTATAAAAACCAAAAGATATTAACTTCAGGTAAAGAAATGGATGGTTTCATCTTGGCGAGATCTACCAAGATTACATCTTTTAGTTAGATTAATGGAGAAATGTTAGAATCTTACACACAAACATGGTTGCTAAACTGTTCCAAGAAATCCATCTTCTTTCTAACTATTTAATTCCTTCTTAGCTCTGCCTCAAATTCATGCATGTAAACTCTATCTCTCTCTCTATTTGATATTTAAACTCAAAAATCATACATACAAGAAAACAACAATAATATTCATGTTAGCATATGTATACGCATAATCAAATTTACACAAACACACATATGTATATGTGTTTGTAAGTATGTTCACATACAAATAAATCTCTATCACGAATTTTTGTAAATGTATGAAATTGAAATTTTGAATTTTTATAGCTTTAGGCCGAATAATATTAAATATATATTTTACAGATTTCGTTCATATTGTATGAATAAAAGGCGGGAGACGGAAAAGAACTTAAATAGAACTGAACTAAAACTGAGCTAAACTGAACTAGAAGTTAACTAGAACTGAACTAGAACTAAACTAGAACTGAACTAGAACTGAACTAGAACTGAACTAGAACTGAACCAGAACTGATCTAGAACTGAACGAAAACTTAACCAGAAACTGTTTTTGATTTTATTCCGAAATACTGGATTTTTTAGATAAAGTTACACATGGATATTCGGGGGTGTTTTTTAATTGATTTGGAATCAAACAAGTGCTTAGTGGATCCAAGAGATAGAGCATGGACCTACAAAATTTTTTTATTTTAATTGTCAAAAATTTATTTATGACTTCATCGAAACGTAGACAGTTTTTAAAATTCTCTACAAAAATATATTCATGGGTGTGTGATAACTCTAATATTAGAGAAATTAAGAAATATTTAGAGCAAATTAAAATGAAAAATTTCTACAAGTGCTTTTTTTTAATTTTTTATGGTCCCAACATTTGGCCAATAGAATGGACCTGTTTCTGTAAAAAAAATTCTAGAAAATATTATGTTAGAATCGTTTATCTATGTTGAACCGATAAAAAGTTTAAGTATTTTCCAAAACAGTAGTTACATTATTTCCTTTAAAATCCAATTAGTACATATTACTACTTGTTTTAATTTCAAATCCAAATTTCAAGTCCCGAACTGAATTCAGTAGCACCAAAATTACAAAATTATTTAAAAAAAAGTTTTTCGGTACCAATACGTCAGTAAAAATTATATCTGACATTTTTGTGGATACAATTTAGATCACAATTTTTAGTACTGACAAATATTTCCTTAATGTCTTTTCAGTCTCACTCCTTATCTTTTTACATCTTATTATTTTTTGTTTATTATTTAATAAATAAATGAATTGTAAAATAAAAATGCAATAAAAAATTGTTGATATATTTGTTTTTAAAAGCTTTTTTTTCGTTTCTGTTAACAAAAACTCTTATGCATAAAAATATTCTAACACATGTACACACGTACATGCACATAAATATACACACTTGCAAAATACCAATATTTACATTTTCAATATGTTAGTTTTGTAATAATATTATTACAGTTATTTATTTTTTGTTTTGTTTATTTTTTTCTCTTTGTCCTTTCGATTGTTTACTTTACCACTAGTACACACAGTGTTGCCAGAGAAATTGTGTTTTATATCCCCAACCTTAAGCTCGAAATTCTTAAAAATTCCCATTTAATTTCGCATATCTTTATAATTAATACAGGAAATCTCAAGAAGTTTGCATATGAATAGTGCTTTGGCAATGCTTTATTGTAGACTATGAAATTTATGGTTAGGGGAAGGGGAAATGTTATTATATAAATTATATAAAAAAATTCGTAGAGGGAGTGGGGGTAACATCCCGTTACACACGATATTTGTGATATTGTATTCTATGAAACTTTTACAGAAAATTTTACGAAATTTTACAATTGTATGAAACCATAATAAAAAAATATTATTGAGAACGTAATTCTTCGATGGGCCAGGGAGGAATAATATTCTCTTATTCTCAATTTTCCTATGTTTCAAATATGTTCCGAAAATAACATTCTTACTTGTTTTAACTGCCATGATTGCCAAGCCACATTACATATTGTTTGAAAAATCTGTTTTCAAATATCCCTTGAAATCCCCAATTTGAGAACAAATCCCCACATCTGGCGACACTGAGAAAACACACACACATTCACTTTCTCTTGTCGCCTCTCTTATATACTTTTTGTTTACCATTTGACTTTTGTTTATTGAACTGCAGTTATAAATATTCAACAGGTTGCTGTTGTTGTTTGTTTGTGGGTGTAAGGGTGTTTATGTGATTATTTATTTGGTTAAATAGTTGTATGTGTATGTGTGAATTTGTATTTGTGAATTTTTGTTTATAAATCATGTTTACAAATATGCATACATATGTAAAATGCTTTATGGTTTTTTGTGTGTTTAAACAAAGAGAAGAAGAAAAATTATTTACTCTTTGGTAAATGATTTTCGTTTTCTTTTCTTTTTTACATAATCAAGAGTTATTTTTCTGATAAGAAATATAAAAATAAATTTATTTTCTATTTGAGGAAGAGAATTATTATACAGTTATTTATTCAAAAGGAAATTATTACTTAAGAATATTTATTAAATATTTTCTAATAAATTAAATGAAAAGAAAATTTATAATGTATTTAAACAATAACAAAAGATGAAATTATTCAGAATAAATAAAAAAGGTTATATGGGGCAATAACGAACAAATTTCAGGTTATTTTAGATAATTTAGATTTATGTTAAGAAAGAGTGAATAAGTATTACAAATTAAATATGGAAAACAGCAAGCAGTGAGGTTACTTTAAAATAGAGCTATAGAATTATTGATATTCTATTCCAAAAACTCTTCTGTCACGGTCCCGAAAAAAGTTAGAAATTTTTACATCATCCCAATTCTTTTTAAAATAAATATACTGAAATTCATTGAAATATTTTAAAGGGTTGAATTCTTGTCAATTATTTTTTTTTCTACTGAACCGATTTTGTCTTAGATATCGGTCTATATCTTGTAATTTACTGAACCGATTAAAATGAAAAACTTATTCTAATAATAACAAATACCCAGGCCAAATACCATTGAGCTCTGTCAACTATTGTGGATGTGAGTGTGCCAACAACAGACGAACATGACTAAATCGACTCAGATTTTTATTAAATGCAAATGTATGTGGGATTTGAGCCTGGTCGCACACGATCGGGTAGACTCTACTAAGGGTTAAGACTGATGGCAGTTAAAACTAATATTGAAACGACCGTTGTATTTGACAGAATAGGACGAAGAGAGATGACTGTATATGACAAGAATATTCTAGAATCGACAAAAACTGACGAGTAACGATTAGATCTCAATAGACGGTCAATTCCGTCTATAGTTGAGTTTGAGCACTGGTCCAGGACAGTCGTAGTCTAAAGTTGAAAGAGTTAAGTTGTTAAGTTGTTAAGTTGTAAAGTTGTAAAGTTGTAGAAAATCAAGTGATAAATTTAAGTTGTGAAAGTGTCTTAAAATCCAAGTGAATAAGTATAATTGAATGTTGAATTAAACTATAAATACCCCCTAGACTTAAGCATATATACATAATATATTATAAACTAAAATCTATTAAAGAATTGTGTTTTAATCAAAGTCATCAAACTTTGTAATAAAACTATCCCTCAAATTGGGGGCTCGTCCGGGATTGTGCCAGTGAAAAGTGTAAAAGAATTAGTTGGAAAAATAATATTCAAATTTAAATTTGGTGAAATGTGTTTAAGTTAATTAATTTAATATTGCTGTATAAAAGGGAAAGAATAAATATATTAATACATGTGTACGCATAAAGACAAAATTTAAAAACGCAATTTTAGTTAAATTATAAGAGAACAGAAAAATATGACTTTGAAGTGAAAGAGAATTTATCAGAATTGGAAGTGTAAAGTCTTAAATAAATTCTAGAAAGAAAATATTTAATTTTTCGTTTATATAAAAGTGTATGAATGTGCATAAAAAAAATTTTAAGAGATAACAAAAATAACATAAACATTAAGTTTAAAATTAAGAGCAAAAACTTTTATGCACACAAATAATATAGAACAGCGTAAGTGTTTTCAGAGCATAAGTGCTTTTAGAGCATAAGTGTTTTCAGAGAAAAGTGTTTAATCGCTGAAAACGACCGTTAAATAAAACTAGTAAAAGCTTATACAAAAGAATGATAAGATAAAGCGAGTGCAGTGGGGAACTTGATCATATAATTCAAGAGAGGAAAACGACGAGTAAAAGTTGTGCTAGTTATCTCATGTGGAAGTTAGTTACTAAAGAGCTTTGAGAAGGAGAGACTGAGCAGCTGATGTTCTCGGGGAGAGATTGAACGAGTATTACAATAAGATAAGTAGTTTTAACATTTTTATATGTTAATTTGTAAGCTTTTAATTTTTAATGATATGAATGTAACTTATTTTCTTTAATTCATATTTTATGTTTTGTTCGGTTCTGTTTAATTCAATGTTAATTTTAGAGCTTAATGTTAATATTCTTATGTTTACATTATGTTAAATTGAATTTGAAGTTTCGGTCGATGAATTAATTACCCTATTTTTTTCTCTTTGGAATTTGTTACATTTTGTTTTTCTTTTTCAAGTGTATCATTAAGATTTTTTTATAAATATATTGATTATTGAATAATTTTTTATATAATTAATTAATTATTATAGTAGGGATATTCGGGAATATTTGATTTTGTAAGAGTGTTTCTGGACTATTTTAATCATGGACGTTAATAGCATTATGGCAATGAATTGTGACGCTTTACGGAGAAAATTGACTGAGTTAGGATTGGACAATACAGGTTTGAAGGCAGTGTTACGCGACAGGCTCCTCCAATATTTCGGTCACCAAATCGATGGGGATGACTCTGAATCTTTAAATTCTGAGTATCAGGATGTAAGTGCTAGGACGCATCCGGAGTTTCGCCTTAGTGGTCCTGTCTTCACCTTGAAAGACATTGCAGATAGTCTGTCATCATTCAGTGGGACTGGTTCTTTGGAAGTTAGAAATTGGGTACAAGATTTTGAAGAGAACGCCGAAATAGTAGGGTGGAATTCTGTGCAGAAATTTATTTATGGAAAACAATTATTAAAGGGTGCGGCCAAATTATTTGTTGCAAGTCAGTCCGGATTGAAGAATTGGTCGGCATTGAAAAATGCTTTGATTGAAGAATTCAGTGAAACATTATCGTCATCGGAGATACACAGGGTTTTGAGAAACCGTCGCAAACATCCAGGTGAGAGCTATCGCGAATACTTATATGCTTTAATGAAGATAGGCAAGCCAATAAATTTGGACGTTCCGAGTTTGCTTGATTATTTCGTCGAAGGTATTCCAGATTCACGATTTAATAAGAGTATTTTGTACCAGGCAAAAACTGTTGAACAGATGAAGGAACAAATTAAGATTTACGAGAAGATTCGTACTCCACTCGATAGGGGTAACAGGAAATATTATTCTTCAAATGACGTGAAAATTACGACCAAGATAGAGAAGACAGACAAGAACAGAAGATGCTTTAAATGCGGAAATCCCGAACATTTGGCAAAGGATTGTAGGGAAACTCAATTCAAGTGTTTCAAGTGTAATACTCCTGGACACCGTGCAGCCGACTGTAATGAGAATAAACAGAAAGTCAAACTGGAGCCGCGCAGCAATATGAACATTTTGAGCTATAATGAGGAACCTTTTGAGCCGGGAATGAAATACAAGAAATTTCGAATCAGTGACATCAATATTTATGGGCTTATTGATACCGGTTGCAGTATTTGTACGTTAAGGAGAGATGTTTATGAAAAGTTACGTGATGTATTTAAGATGACATCAGAACGTAAAAGATTAAAAGGTGCTGGTGCTGGAGTATTCTATACCCAGGGTTACATTGATGCTCCGATTATTGTTGAAAATATTCAGCTGCAATTGAGATTTTATGTGGTGCGTGCGGAGGATATTGATTATCCGGTAATTTTGGGTAGTAATTTGTTACAATTTGTCGATTTAATGTTCAGCGAAGATGAGGTGAAATTTCTTCCTAAATCAACCATGAGTATTGAACATAAGACAGGTGAGACTTTCAAGAGGAATGATTCGTTGGAACGCATTAGCAATTTCCAAGATCTATATTTGAATATAGAAAAAGATGAAAAAACAGTAACTGATAAAGAACACGGAACGATTCGACTCTCGGAAGAAAAAACTTTGGCGATCAAGAATTTTCCACTACCCAACGATAGGAAGAGTTTACAACGGTTCCCAGGTTTAACGTCATATTTTCGTAGATTTGTTGATGGTTATGCTCTATTGTCGAAACCGATGACTGATTTGTTGCAGAAGGGCAATGAGTTCAAGGTAGATGATGAAGTGATTTCTTCATTTGAGCAACTGAAAATAGCATTGACGAAGGATCCGGTACTTAAACTATATAATCCAAATGCTTTGACTGAGGTCCATACAGACGCTAGTAAATTTGGATATGGTGCAGTCCTGTTGCAGGAAGATTCCGAGGATCACGTAGGACCCATGGCATTGACAGACAAACAATATAATCACATACCTGTAGTCGTAGATGGAATTTCAAAATTTGTTTGGTTGTATCCCACCAAGGATACTGGGACAGATGCTGTTATGGATCGGTTAGAACGTCAGGTTGCTGTATTTGGTAACCCGAAGAGAATAATTTCTGATAGAGGGTCTGCATTCACTTCTAACGCTTTTAGAGAATACTCGAAGACATTCCTAATATTAAGGAAATTATGGAGGAACAAATTCTACAAGAAATGCAAACGGAAACGGAAAGAGATAAAGAAGCATTTCAACGCAAACCGCAGAGATGAGGAGAAGTATGAGATTAACGATTTAGTCGCTATAAGACGCACCCAATATGGAGTCGGTTTGAAATTAAAGGCTAAATATTACGGTCCTTACAAGGTGATACGAAAAATGAATCATGGCCGATATGAAATCGAAAAAGTAGGCGAAGTCGAGGGCCCACGTAGAACATTTACAGTGGCTGAGTATATGAAACGGAGGACGCCAGTATTCGAGTCGAATACCTCGTCAGGAGGGCCGAATGTGGGATTTGAGCCTGGTCGCACACGATCGGGTAGACTCTACTAAGGGTTAAGACTGATGGCAGTTAAAACTAATATTGAAACGACCGTTGTATTTGACAGAATAGGACGAAGAGAGATGACTGTATATGACAAGAATATTCTAGAATCGACAAAAACTGACGAGTAACGATTAGATCTCAATAGACGGTCAATTCCGTCTATAGTTGAGTTTGAGCACTGGTCCAGGACAGTCGTAGTCTAAAGTTGAAAGAGTTAAGTTGTTAAGTTGTTAAGTTGTAAAGTTGTAAAGTTGTAGAAAATCAAGTGATAAATTTAAGTTGTGAAAGTGTCTTAAAATCCAAGTGAATAAGTATAATTGAATGTTGAATTAAACTATAAATACCCCCTAGACTTAAGCATATATACATAATATATTATAAACTAAAATCTATTAAAGAATTGTGTTTTAATCAAAGTCATCAAACTTTGTAATAAAACTATCCCTCATGTATATATAATTTATCGGCTCCTTTATTATTTCTTCTTTCTTTTATTGCCTTCCATTATTTCTTAGATTTTGGCACTGCTTATGAAATGATAAGTTTAAGGAATGAGATCGAAAAATCCTTAACATACATATACAATCGAAATCACTAAACATACAGTTTTAATTTTTGATGTTTTCTGTCACTTTTCTCGATCAGTTAGTACTTCTCCATTTAAGATCACCACTCTCTTGGACAACTTTTCCAGGCTCTTCGATTTTCTTCTAACAAAAATCTAATATCTCTCTGTTGTTCTTGTAACACTAAAGAGCTTATTAACCAATTTGGAAGTATACCAAGTCAGGTTTAAAATAAGTGTAAACATTCCTTGATGTAAATTTCGGTATATAAAGAGCCCGACTGTTGCCGCACACAACACCAAGAAATCCTTTGGAAATTTTTACTCCTGTCAGGACTTTTACGAGCCTTTTATTTCTTAAAACCTACATTGGATTTAGGTTTAGGTTAACCACCATACAAAGAAAATATTGATTATCGAATATCTAATGAACTATAAAAGCGACAGTTCTTAAAATTGGTAACAACCATTTTCTCAAGAAGAGGGAGAAGAGGTAGTAAATAATCATTATCGAATATATATATATAAAAAATACTACAACAAGAATTTCCACATCCAATAACTGTTTTTCTGGACAGAATGTACGACGAAAAGGATCATGGGGAGTGGTACACCCCATACCATGTATATGCTAAAAATTGTTTTATGAAATTATAGTCCAAAGGAAAAAAGTGGATTATTAAGAAAAGCGTGCTAACACCTTTTGGCAGAAAAAAAACATTTTACTTTAATTTAAATATCCCTTAAACTAAAAA
The DNA here is from genome assembly GCA_004302925.2 of Cochliomyia hominivorax. Classification (NCBI taxonomy): domain Eukaryota; kingdom Metazoa; phylum Arthropoda; class Insecta; order Diptera; family Calliphoridae; genus Cochliomyia; species Cochliomyia hominivorax. The sequence continues at coordinate 53,193,691 of PYHX02000494.1, read as the reverse complement.
ATTTGAAGGTAAAACTATCTTTACCTGTACCTTCCAAGAACGCGTACTGCTCCAAGTCAATTAAGAAATTCCCCAGAAAAATCCATGTGAAATTTCATTAAGAAATATTAAGTAGTTTTAGAATTACTACAGCATTATTTCCCAAAGAAGCGTTTTTTTGTCCCAATATCAGCCGATATTGGTAATTTTATGCTTTTAGTTCAAAAAAAAATTTTTAATATTTCAATTTTAAAAAATCTTAAATAAATTTCAGAAATATAATCACTTTCAATTTATATCATTTACATACAATTTATTATTTATTGTTATTGTAATTTTTATTATTTATTAATTTTTTTATTCTCTTAAATAATTTTTCTTGTTCGTATCTGCAATTGAAAATATACAAAAAATATTTATTGTTATTAACAATAATTTATGACAACGATTATGACAACATTAATGACACTTAAAACTCTTTACTTTTTATTCAATCAGTAACAAACTAAAAGAATTAAAAATTTATTTGTAAATTTTATCTTTACCAAACTGGACACTCCCACAAACAAAATGTTAATGTAATTTGTTAACAACTTGGAGTGAGTGGATTTCTTTTTCAGCTTCTAATGACCAAAACAATCGTTGACCAAATGTTGGCAAATATTTAAAACTGACATATTGACTAATGTTATTTGAGAAAAAAATCTTTAAACAATTGTTATTGTCAAATAAATCAGAAAAATATATGTAAAAATTATTAATCATATATAAATCAAGGTGATAACTAATTTATTGAACATTTTTTGCTTTTTGAAAAATTTATCTTAAATTTAACACATTTTTGCCAAAAGACTTAATCGTGGTGAGTTTAAAGAAATATACAGTTCCGAACAAAACTAATGGCACATTAAGTGTATTTTTCTTTAATCCCATTTTTTGCTGTTTAAAAGTTTTTCACATTTAATAACGCCAGTAGGTTTTGTTTCAAGCCTTTTTGCTTTATTACTTCATCCAAATGTTTTGGCATTCAATGGACTTATAACTTCCTTCTCGATATTTATTCATTGTTCCTTTAACGCCTTTTAAAGATCAGATTTATTTCAAATAGGTCGCTTCTTGACTCGTCTGTCTAATTCTTGTCACAAATGCTTAATTGGATTGTGGTCTGGAGATTATAATGGGTGCGGTAGGTTATGAGCCGAGTAGTAATTAACATACACACTCATGGTACACATTGCTTTTTAAACACGGTAATTCGGTCAACATTATGAAATATATAAAATTTGTTTCCATCCGAGAAAAGCAACTGATTCCAAAATGTAATACGTTTACTCTTGTGCGTACTCTAAACGCTTAATTTGGTTAATTGAAAAGATAAGTGGTTAACGTTTTGCCTTTTGTAGCACCCTACCAACAGCAATGAAGCAAATATTTTTGTTAATTTTTCGGACAACGTGGGTATTTTCGCTTTACGTCGTCCAGTTTTTTTGAAGTTTGGAAAACGATTCACTATGCTTCTAATAGTTAAATTGACTTCGTTCCATTATTTGACCTATTTTGACATATGACTTGGCTTGGTTCAGTATTATTTTCGCTCAGATTTGCTAGTTTCTTTTTATTTTGGGTTTATAGACTTCCTTTGGAATTTATATTAACAAATTGTCACTTAAAGTGATTAGAACCGAAATATAATGATTTATTTTATATTAAAAATATTTTACCTTCTTTCAACGTTCCCAAATTTCTGAAAATTAAAAAAACAGCATGTCGGACTGAGTTTTACTGTGCCAATAGTTTTGTTCGGGACTGTATGTAGAATGATTGTTTTAACAAACATATTTTTTCAATAATTTTTCTTTGAATGATAAAATGCTCATAAGCAAAATCAACACCTGGTTGTCATTATTTAATAATTTTGCGGTTTTTTATCTAAATCAGAGGTGTCCAAAATACGGATTTCCCGAATCGTGAGATTAGACTACTCACAAGTACAATGTAAATGACTACTGCTCTTACATCAAGAGCGAACATTCCTTCAATGTAATTTCTTGCTGCACTTACACAAAGACAAATGTGTAATAGTATTGTGGGTGGGCACCTCTGATCTAAATGAAGGTAAGAGTAATTATATGCTTCACCACCATAGGTGGTTGTGTTATTATACGTTTGTAAAGATGTTTGTAACGGGCGGAAAAAATAGTCCTACCACTGCTGTTTAGTTACTGTTCCACACAGAATCACTTTCTGAGTCGATTTAACCATGTCCGTCCGACATTATGTCTGTATGTCCGTGTGTCTTTCTGACTGGATGGCCTTATAAATTCATACATTATTTTATATAGGCCACATAAAAATATTCCCCGGAATGGGGTTCTTGGCCCATAGATTTTCTAAATATAAATCAACATAACACATTTTGCGAAAGTAACTTTTGCGACATTCCAAAATGATGCGATAAATTATATAAGAGTCGGTCCCTTATTTCTCGTAGCTTTCATACAACCCCCCTTCAAATATCATTTTGAAACGCATAATTCTTACGTATATGTGGGTATTGTAATAGTGTTTCTTCGAATTAAGATAAATAAAAGAAAAAAACTGGTGTGCAAAATTATACGAGGGTCGGTCCATATTGTTTTAGCTCATTTTATAGCTTATTAATTTCATATAAATATTTATATGATAATAATATACGGTACACTTAAGCTTAAATCAGAAGAATAATTTATACGTGGGTCGTTCATCAATTTTTCGTATTAGTCATTTATAAACAACAGTACGGTGTAGGATATGACATAAATGATCTTGGACGACTAAAACATTTTTATTTTTTTTGTTGATGATATATTATAATCATTATCCTAGTCCAGTTTATTGACAAGACTTTAGTTCAGTTTATTGGTTAATCTTTAGTCTAATTTGTTGACTGTACTTAAGATTAGTCTATTTTACTCACTATACTTTAGATTTTAGTCGAATTTATTTGACTATGCGCTGGAATAATATTGTCTAGTCAATATACCTTTTGTGGCTTTAACATGTACAGATAAATGGCCAGACTCTAGTCTACAAAGTTTTATTTATTAACTTTAACCTCGTTAATTGATTATTCTTTGATTTAGTTTATTGACTAAACATTTATTCAGACGTTAACTGATCAGTCTTGTTTATTAACTAAATTTGGTTAAGTTAATGGATGAGATTTTAGTCTAGTTTATTGATCATTCCTAATCTTAGTTTATTGTTAGGACTTTAGTCTAGATTATTGACTTGACTTAAGAATAGCTTAGACCTTGGTCTAGTTTATTGAATAGAATTTAGTCTATTTTACTGAGTAAATTTTAGTATAGTTTATTTATAAGACTTTTGTATTGTTTATTGATCACATGTTAGTAAAGTTTATTGACTAAACTTTTTCTCAGTGTATTTACATTAGTTAAATTTCATTTTTAAAACTTAGTAAAGTTTATTGTCTATATTTTAATCTAGTTTATTGTATAGACTTTAGTCTAGTTTATGTTGGTTTATCCACTAAACTTAAGACAAGGTTATTGTCTGGAATTTATTCTATTTATTGACTAGACTCTGGACTAGTTTAGTTGATTAGACTTTAATCAAGTTTATTTACTGAACTTTACAATTTAGTCGAATTTATTGATTTAGCTTTAGTGTGATTTATGCATTAAGTTGACTAGACATTAGTCTAATTTTTTGTATATCTATATTATTCATTAAATAGTTTAGATACTAATTTTTTTAACACAAGATTTAAGTTAATTTATTTTTTTTCCTCGAAATATTACACTTTAAAATGGTTATGATTTCTGATATATATTTTCACCAGATATTTAACCATATATATTTTTTTATTTTAAATCACTTTTTTTTAACAATTTTTCAGATATTTATATATTCGTTTAACATGCTCTTTCCACACAATGTAGTATGTGTGCGTATGTAGTCTTTATTGTTTCACATGCCACTCATATTGAAATGTTGCATTCAATATTTTGTTGTAACCATAAATTTTTTATTCCAAAAAATGCTTTTTTTATTATTATTTTTTTTACTTTGTATGTGATTTGATCCTTTTTATATTAAACATGAAAGTAACAATATATTTCAGCTGTAGCTGAGATTTTATGAATATGGATTTTTTTGTAGATTTTCTTTTTTTATATCCGTTGGAAATAATGATAAAATAAACATGTATATACATGTTTAAGTTTCTATACGCGTATCCAAAAATAATAATGCCAAAAATGGATATATTGTTTTAGAGTATTTTTTTCACTGAGCCAAAATATATTCTGCGAGATTTGAAAAATATGTTCGATATTTTAAAATATTTAAATTTAAAGGAAAATTAAATTTGACGGGTCCCTTACTAAAACTAATATAATTTTATATTTTATTTTATATTCATATATCAAATAATCTCCCAGAGCTACAACTGATGTTAATAATATAATATTAAAAGCCGGACGGACAGACGTCACTAGGATATAAACTAGACAAAAATTTTGTAACTAAAGCAGGCTCATTTGATTAGACAACATTAAAGCAATAAAACTAGACGAGTACATAGCCAAATAATTATAATCAAATCTAACCAATAAACTAGACTAAGTCTAGTCGATAAACTAGACTTAAGTCTAGACAATAAACAGTACTTAAGTCCAGTCTAGATTAAAGTCTAGGTAATAAACTTAAGTCTAACCAGCCTAGCCAAACAATCAAATCAAAATCTAATCAATATATTAGACTAAATTCTAATCAATATACTAGTTTAGTAAATAAACTAGTCCAATGTCAATAAATTATACTGAAGTCTAAGCAATTAAACTATAGTCTAGTCAGTAAACTAGAATAAAGTCTACTCAATAAGCTAAAGCGTAGTAAATAAACAATACTAAAGTCTAGCCAATAAATTCTACTTAAGTCTAGCCAGTAGCAGTGTAATGTCTAGTCAATCAACTAGACTAAAGTCTAGTTAATAAACTACATTTAAGCTCGGCAAAAAATAATTTCCAGCCAGTAAACTAAAGTCTTATATATAAACTAAAATAACATCTGGAACCAAGTTTTGTATAAAAACTAGACTTTTTGTAAAAATTCGACTAGATTTTAATGTATAAACTGGACTAAAACTTAGTGTATAAATTTGATTAAAATATAGTTGACTAAAGTAAATCTAACGTATAAAATAGACTAAAATCTGGTATAACAATTAGACTATTTCTAGATTTCATTAAATTTCCAGGAACAGTTTATTACTTTTAACATCTATTCAAAACTGTTCCCATTGTTAATCCTATTTTATATTTCCATCAATTAAGATGTCTGCCAAAATATCAGGCATCAATAGAACATTTATGCATTTTTCTCTTCAATGGCCAACTAAAGTGAAACTTCCTTTGGGAGGACAAAAGAAAGAAATAAAATCTAACAAACATTACTTTCTAGTATGTTTTTTGTTGTTTTTTAATATTGACATATGAAAAAAAATTGTTGCCAAACGGATGTAATACTTTTGTCTCCAATTCCATTTTATTTAGTTTTTGCGGAATGTTGCAATATGCTGGATATTTGTAGTAAAAAATCATCCATATATGTATGTAGTTGTAATAGCCAATGCAGTTTGGTATATTTAACATAGATATGTCATGACATTTTATTTGACAATTCACCAAAAAAAATCTCCAACAAAAATAGTTAGTTGATTTAGGAGTTCTTTTTTTCTTTTTGCATTCATTTTAACACTTTTTGTGGAAAATTTTTGATGAAAAATTTCCATAGTTCAAATATACAACAATTTGTTTCCTTTACAGATATTTTGGCGACAGTTTATCTAAGTGTTTGTTTTAATACATGTACTAGACAAATGTTGTGGGTCTGTATGGAGTTTTTTTTCAGGGAGTTTATGAATATATGTTTTGTTGGTTAAAAAAAATCTTCTGCAAACAAATTACTTTTTAGTCAACAACATGTTTTGTGGTGTCAGTTGCTGTATTTCTATCTCTCAGTATTATTTTTAGTTTTTTTTCTATATTATTTTCTTATTTGTTCATCAGCCAATGTCCGGCTAATAGCTCCATGGTGACTATTTTTGATTATGTTAGATTGGAGTATATTTTTGTGTGAAGCTTTGTCTGTTTTTGTTTTGGGAGTAATATTTTTTAACATCCAATTCAATTTATTATGTTTTCCAAAACTAAAATAAAATATATTTTTTGCGCATAATTGTGGGCAACGGATTTAAAACAAAACCTAAGCCTAAAGATATGCTTTAATTTTTGAAATTTTGCTAAAATTCTTAAGTAAACATTTAATATTAAATAAAACAAATTAAGACAAATTTATTTATTTGTGGAGCTTTTTTGTGAAATATAAAACTTATTTCTTCCAACTTTATACAAATTATAATCACCTGTCATATCAGCATTAACTTTATGTATATTTTATATCCAAAAAGTTAATACTTCTTAAAGTATTTGGTTACTTTTGTGTATGTGTAACTTAGTGTTAAGTATGTTTAAATATAATTTGTAACACATACTGTTAGGAAGACACTCACACACGCATATGAAAACTTCTTTTGTGTAAAATATAAAACTTTTAGAAATACTTCTTTAAGTAAAGGACTTTTTTTGGTGACATAAATAAAAACATATTATATCCTTTTTTCTGAAAACACTTTATACTTGCGAAAATAAAAATTGAACAATATCATATTTATCCTGTTGGAAAAAAGACACACAAAAAACCACAAAGGAGTGAAATAAAACCTTTATGAATATACAATAAAAGTTTTAAAGGAATTTGAAAAAAAAATACAAAAATGTTATGTACGGTTATAAAATACCCTACATACTTTTATTGTTAATATTATTTTCCGTAAAAAAATATAGACACTATTTTGGGAGTATGACGAAGACATCAAGACAGATGGACAGACATTTTTGTGGACTACTACTTTAAGACAATTTAATTTGATCTTGCTGGTTTTAATGTGCCTTGACCTTGCAAGATATTTTACAAATGAATAGTTAACATATTTAAAAACTTATATGTAATTATTGGATGGTTATCAAGTCCCGGTTCGCTTTATGAAATGATAAGTTCCTTGTTTTATACTATAACATTTAAAGCCAGACGGAAGGACGGACTTTAGGAAATTAATCATTTTAAATCAAATTTCTCTAAAATTACTAACGACTCTTGGACAAAGTATATCCTTTTCAACTCTATACAAATAATATAAATGTGAACATTCTTGTCACATTAGTTTTAATATGTTTTTTGGATAATTTAACATAATCAGATGGACAGCTGGACAGACTCATTAGTACCAAAGTTAAAGTGGGAAGATATAATTAAAGAATTTTTTATATATTTTATGTTAGGAAATCTATTTTAAAATATTCCACGATGAATAAATTTATAAAAACGCAAATCACTTAGTTATCAATTACGAACATTAGTTTCTGAAAGATACACTACTGACAGCCAGACGGATACATTAGACAGCTTTAAGAAAAAAGGAACAATCTGGTTAAGAATAAATATTATAATAGTGCATACTGTATATATTTTTAAAATCTATTCCGGCCTTAGCTCAGGTCAGTTTAGGAATTTGTCCTTCATAGTACAAATACCACATTATTGTTTGAACCACTCAAGAGCTTGTTTACCATAATTATTGGATGTCAAGTCAGGCCAAACATTAGTGGTCACATGATAAAGTCTTATGAGTGGAAGCAGTCTTTGTTGTTGTAATAGTCCGGCTGTAACCGAAAGTTCTTTCTTGAGCAAAAGACTTTCGTTTGATACAGCCGTTGCTGGGTTAAAAATCTTTGCCCGAGTGTAACTCGGTTCATACCGGAATGGAAATCCAATTATCGTGGGAACAAGTCTTTTTTAAAACCATTCCACAATGTTATTTCGGTACTTATAGAGCCCTTTAACGCAAATGATTGGCTTCTTTACCCGCATCTGTATATTGTTTGCCATACCAAGTTTTTGGAAATTTTCACTGGTTTTCTTCAACTTTCTCTCGAGAATTAGCAATATACAATTTTTCACCAGGAGGTATCAAAAAAAATCTGACAGAACATTCGTCATCCATTATGCTGCAAGATTTTTTTTTTAATTTGAGTTTAATTTCCGTACTGTGTTTTTGGTCTTAAAATGTTTAGCAGAGTTCATGTCAATACTGTTCGAGCCTTGTATGTGTTTAAATCTGCTTTAGATTAAACTTTTCGTACCTAATAGTCTGCGCACTGAGCGTACCGGTCTGCTTTTCTTTCGGATATGTTGGGAGCTCTTTTGAAAATGCTTTGCATTTTTTCTTTGGCATTTCTTCTACTTGAACTAGGTTTTCTACGGACAAGTTCTCCTAATACCATTTAATAATATTGGAAAAAGTTTGACTGCAGACATTTGAATTTTTGGCCAACTTTACAAATGAATCATATCTAATACCCATTCTAAAAGCTAATACATATTATAGGGTATAATTATATAAAAATAATGAAGTATAAAGAAATGATACTAGTTTACGTTGTGTCACGTTTCTAATACATACATACATATGTACCTAAACATACAACTGTGTTCTTAATACACATTAATATGTCTTTTTGTAGTTGTTGCTTCATATATATATAGATAAATATGTATTTACCTTTATATTTGTACATATTAGTTTCATATGTTTGTCTACATTTTAATACACTAAGAATCACAAAGTCTCTGTATGTGTTTGTGTATAAATATTTTGCTGTTATTAAACATTAAAATCAAAAAACTATTTAATATTTAACTTGAAATTCCAACTAACACTTAACACACTGACACGTACAATCACTCATATATGTATACACACATACACTTGTGTATAAATGAATTTCAATACAAAATGAATCTTCAACAGACGTGCAGACAAATATTTGTATATATGTATATATGTATATATAGTTTTAAATATTATAAATATCTTCTTAACTGACATTGTGCGAATGTGTGTGATGTTTATTTTTGGACAGTAGATGAAATAAGCGAAATAATTTAAGGTGTTGGAAAAAGAAAAATTTATAAAATTTTGTATGCTGCAAAATTTTCGTTGGATTAAATAATTTAAAAAAAAAGTATATTATATATTTGTATCTTTAAGATACTTTTACTTTTAGAATAATTAAGATACTTTTAACTTAACATTTTAACTTAAATATGAGATGTAATACCTCTTAATTCCGTAAGATAAACTTTACATCAGATACATTCGTTTAGATAAAGTTCATTCCTAAACATTCTTAAACTGATTTGTATTTGAAAGATTTTTTATTCATTAATTAAAAGCACTTCACTATTTTTTCGTATCTGAAAGCTTTTAAATATTCAGTTTCAAACATGCCTTTCCTAATTCACTGGTCTTTTAAATACATTTACCCCAAAGTAAATATTTTAAACGGAAGAATTTGTGCTTATTTTTATTTATTTAAAAAATTTTAATCTGTGTTGCATTTGTAAGAAATTTGTATTTTAGAAATATTTTCAATTCATTATCTTTTCCTCAAAATACTTTGGTACTTATGGTATCTTCAAAATGCACATATAAACAGATAATTTCGAGCAATTTTAATTTAAATTCCTTACTAAATTGTTTTGTATTTGTTAGATACTTTTAAATCTTTAAAATTATTTTAAGATGCACTTTGCACTTTTCCTAATAATTTTAGTAATTATAACTAGTTTTATATTTATAAGAAACTTTTATTTTTACAACTAATTTAAAAATTCTTTTTCTTACATTTTGTATCTTAAAGATGTTATTTATGTAAAGATTCTTTTGTATTCTATAAAAACTTTTGAAATACATATTGACATTTTATTTTACTTTTTTGTTTTGTATTTATTAAATAATTTTAAATCTTCAAATTAGTTTTCCCAAAATATCTTATAGATTACTTCTGATGTTTTAGAAATTTTTTATCTTTAAGATACATTTTTAAATAGAGAAGATTTCGGTTCATTCCCAGCCATTTATGTAATTTTAATCTGTTCTTTTATTTTCAAAATACCTTTTCCATATAATTTATTTTTGTTATTAGTTTCTGATCTTAAAGAAATTTAGAAGATACGTTTTTGTATGCATCAGATATTTTGAAATATATATCCTGTTTTTAATTATATTAGATTTGTTAATTAAATTAAAATTTAGAGTTTTCAATTAGATTTTGCAATATTTGTTTATCTTTTGGATATAATCTTTAAAATTGTAAGCATTATTACATATTAAAATACTTATATATTTGTTTCCTTCATGGGATTTTCCTGTTTCTAAACCTCATAAAATTTTTAAGATATTTTTCTCTTGAAAATTTTTTAAGATACTTTTTATAAAGGCAAATTAATAAAGAAATTTAATAATAAGAAGAGTATGTTTTTGATATATTTTGTAACTTCAAAAAACATTTGTATCTTAAAAATTTATTTTTTTAAATTTAATTTGTATATTGGCACAAATAAATATTTTTATATTAATTTGTATCTTCAAAATCTACTTTTTAGTCAAAATTCTTTTGTATTTCTAAGAGTTTTGGATTTGATAGATATACTTGTATCTTTAATATTTATTTTTTATTTCATGATTATGTAAAATTCATTTGTATCATAAAATTTCCTTTGTATCTTGAAGATTCCAAGTTATTTTATATTTTTACTATTTGTATCGTCAAGATTTATTTGTTTCTGTTTTTTAAAGATTCATTTATATATTCAATATATTGCTGTATATTTAAGATTGTTTAACATCTTCAGGATTTTGGTTTTTAAGATTCATTAGAATTTACAGTAACAATTCTCATATTTAAGTTTAATTTTTCTTTTAAGTTCATTTTTATCTTTAAGAATCACTCATATTAGCAAGATACATTTGTATCTGTAATCATCAACTCATATGTATATCCAGATATATTTGTATTTTCGATATGGATGCAATTTTCTCTTCCAGATCAATTCATATATTCAATATGTATTGTATTTTCTCGAATTCAAGATTATTATTTTCAAGATTAATTTTTATCTTCAAATTTATTCATATCTTTAAGATTAAGTATCTTTAAGATGCATATGTGATTTCTTGTCTTAAGTTCTAAATCTTTCATTCATATCTTCAACATTAATTTGGTTCTTCAAAATTCTTATGTTTCTTTTAGATTAAATTATATCTTAAAGAATTATTTGTATCTTTAAGCTTTCATTTTCTATATTAATAGTATTTTTACATTGTTGAAGTTAATATTATTCACAAGATACTTAATACACATGAAGATGAAATATATTCCATAAAGAGAGACAGTTACTGAGGGTATGCGATTAGTTTGCATTTTAAAATATCTCGTTTTCAACTGAAGAGGATTAAATTCCTTTTATTCACTGCATTTTCATTTGTCAAAAAACACATGAATTCTTTCTTCTCATTTTCGTATTTTTGTCACAAAAAGGCATTAAGTTGTTATTTAATGCCACAATCATTTTCACAATATACTCTTTCGTTTACTAGAATTTATGCAAGTGTATACGTGCGTGTTTATACACACATATGCATAAATTTCTTTGGGGAGAAAATGCAAAAACCCAATAAACATTTTGGAGAATTTTTTTAAGCAGTTGATTAAAATTATTATAACAAAGCTTTCTGTCACTTTGCTGGACAAGGTTGTCCATTTCCATTCAAAATCTACCACACTATTGGACGACTTTTTTTTTGCACTTCAATTTTTATTGCGCCAAAAATAAGTGGACATATTATTATGTTTTATGAATGAAAGCAGCCTCTTTAGTGAACATTTCTTAATGTAAATTTCGGTATTTATCGAGATCGTTGTAGCAAATTACTGACTTCTTTGCCATAAGTGCACTTTTTGACTGCTTTTGTGTTCTAAATGTTTATTCAATATTCCCACGACCATCAACAACTTAAAATTTTTGACCAGGAAGTTACGAAAAATATTAAGCTGCGTTTCTGCCACTGAAAAAAACTGGGTGCTTAACTACAGGATGTGTTGGTAGCTCTTTTTAAAATGCTTTTTATGTTTTTGCTTTAGAAACATAATGAGGAGCATCGCTCCTGCCAGTAGGGGGTTTACTATCAACGCACACGTTTTACCGCTACTGTTTCTTAATATTCAAAACAGCTTGACGACAGATCTTTAAATGGTTGGTCAACTTTTTGTTGTACCAATTTTTGTTTTGTTTTAAATATTTTATCATTTTAGCACGTCTTTTTTGGGTCACTCAAAACTGTTTTATAATGTAAAATTTACGCCAAATTGTTCGCTGGGTTAAAGCTATTCACGTAAATACATTCGTTCATCATTCATTTGTGTTGATGGTAAAAAACAAATTTTCTTCCATATTTTCTTTTTCATTTTCAGTAACAGTTTCTTGATACATGCAATTTTCTTTTAATAATTTTTTCATTTAGTTTTTTGTTCCTCCCTTTTTTCTTCGGGGGGTGTTGGACGTTTTTCACAGTAAACGTCCTTTCAATTCAAGAAAGAAAAAAATGAAAAAACACGAAATCTGTGCATTAAAAAACTTTCTGAAAACAAAAACAAACAAAAAACCAGCATTTTTGAAATTCGTTTCGCATTTTCGAATTGTATATTTGAGTTACATTTTTTTCGATTTGATTTCGTTTTTTTGTAGTTCCATAAATTTTCCGTTTTCCTTTGTTTTATGCTATTGAAGCAGAAGAGTTTTCCTTTTTTCCATATGAAATGCATAATTTCATTTTGGCAATTTTTTTGCCAAAAAAATTTTCTTTTTCCATATAATTTTTTTCAAACAATTTTAAGAGAGAACAAACGTACAAAGTTTAGAACAATGTCATGTCTTATAATGTTTATATGAGCAAAAAAAGGAAAAACTTACAATGAAAATGTCATAAATTTTCTAAGGATTTCATATTTCGTTGACATTTGTTTGTTGCAAAAAAAAAATTGAAAGAAATAATGAAAAACTAAAAAAAATTTGAAAACGCAACGCATTTCTTTTATTGGTCTTAAATACTTTATGTATCAAAAGATTTCTCTACAGCTTTTACTAAACTTAGAGTACTCTACAGCAAGTAGATTTAAGTCATTCATTCAATTTAACAAAACCGTTTTTACTCCAAATGTTCCAAATTAAACTAACCATAATTATAAGAGAGGCAGTGAGAGATAAACAAACACCACAGCATATTTTAAGGATGTCATATCTCCCATCTGAAGGAGCAAAATATGTTTTAATTAACAATTATATTTTTGTGTCAGTATTTTTAATTAAAATCAAATTTTTATATGTTTTCCTAAATAAAAATTAATTACATTTTGTATAACTTTTACTGTTGTGGTTAAAGACTTTATCTGTCGACATCTACCTCCTGTAGGGTATTTTTCATTTAAGTATGATAAACTTTATTTTTGGTTATATGTTGGATAAAATGCATAATGGTCATATATTTTAAAACTCTAACATCTACTTACTTATACCAACAATGTCTTGTAAAATATGCTTGAACATACAGTCATCTAAAAAAGTATACACACGGAAAAAGTTTACCCAATTTGTCCATATAAATCAGTGCTTATCAAAATCTTCCTGTAAAACTATATTTTATACAAAACACATGTGTTTTAAAGACTAGATTTCGTCTTTAAAACCATATAAGTTTTAAAGACGATCTTACAGATTTTCGATCTTACAGATTTGATTGAAATTATTATTACAGTTAACAATAAATATTATATTTATATAATTTTATTCACTATTACTGAAATTTTGAGCTTTTTTCGGAAATCCTCTAATAAACGTTTTACAGGGTTTCATTCACTTTGCTCGAACAGGCACCGTTTAAAGTCTTCCACACTTTTGGAAACCTTATTTGTGTTCTTCAATTCTCTTTTAACAAGAGCCCAATATATCTTCACTGGCCATAGCTCGAAGCTGTTTGGAGGATTGGTACAAATTCTGCATTATTGTTCTTGTATCGCTCAAGGGTTTGTTTCCCATATTGACAGGATGCCAAGTCAGACCAAAAATAAGCGGATACATTATGAAGTGGAAGGTGCCTCTTTTAAAAGAAAAAAATTTGGGTATTTATGAAGCCCGTTCTAACATATAATTGGCTTCTTTTGCCGCAACTGCGTTTTGCTTTGACAGTTTTTGGGTTCTAAACTTTTCTTCAACATTCCCTTGAACTTCAACAACACAAATACTTTTTTTAGAAAACTTGACTTAAATTCCCGCGCTCTGATTTTTGCATTAAAATTATTAGCATCGTTTCTGTTTGGGACTTTTAGAGCCTTGTATGCTTTTTCTATCTATTTTTATCATTAGAAAAATCGTGTAAACCATTCCTTATACATGTATCAGGTTAACGTCTCCCAGTACTGTTCACTGTGTTAAATGAAAAAAACGTGTGTTAAGAATTTTTTATCTCGCTCCCTAGTTTGCTGTTTAAAATCAGCAATTGATCGATATCTGGGTGAACCACAAATTCTGACGAAAAATTCTCCGAAATGATTTAAAATAATTACTCGAATCATCTAAATCGGTTTAATATTTTTTTTTATAATTATAAAGTCAAATGCGAAATTCTGATATTTAAATTTTCACTTTGAATAAACCCCTCTAAAATTGGGTAATACTGAGACCATTATTGGTCCAAGCTCCCATATAAATACACTTCCGGAAATAGGATTAAAAACTTATAAATTTCTTAGTTCAGACCAATTCTACGAATTTTATCCAAAACGATTTATGAAGATTAAATTTTATTCAAAATAAATCAGAATTTCTCAAGTTGAAAAATAACATTAAAAGGAAATGCCCATTTACTTAACCCACCCACTGTATTATTAACATATTACAAATACAAATGCATATTAACATATGTGTTTGTGTATTTATGAAATAAAAAATACTAGAAAATACTATATTTTGATTACTTTCATAAAGACAATTTAAACTTGTCTCTAACTGTCTGTCTTTTTGTCTCTCCATCTGTATGTATATTTATTATCTTCTTGTTCTTTCTCTCTCTCTCTCTATGAATTTTTATGTAATAAAAACCTTAAACATATTTTGTTTTTGTTTCTTCCTTTTATGTTTATAAAATTGTACCCATATGAATGCAAAAGAATATTTTCCTTTTTTTCAAAATAATAAAATAGATTAAGTTTATAAAAAATATATATATTTTCATTCACATTAATCTAAAAATATGCTGATTTAGAATAATTTTTTTTAACATACATACATACATACATACATACATACATACATACATACATACATACATACAGACATATGTTTGTAATAAAATTTATGTTTTCATTTCTTTAAATTTGAAATTCTTAAAATCTTCTTTTCCCTTTTAATTCATTTCTTTTTCTGAGAAATACTCATTTTCTTATTTTTTTTCTTTTCTTGTATTCATTTTCCAGGCTGTGATTAAGAAAACCCGTATTACATGCAAGTGTCATGGAGTTTCTGGTTCATGCAGTTTAATAACCTGTTGGCAACAGTTGTCATCGATAAGAGAAATTGGTAAGTTGTTATTTTTTGTTATTTTTCTTGTATGTCATTTCCTTCCACCTTTTGTTTGGTATGTGTAAGTGTGAGAGTGTATGGAGGGCAGCACAAAAGTATGCATATTATTTTGGTTTTAAATAAAATAACTATTAAGGACAACCTTGCCCAAATGGATGGAATAAAAGCACAGGTGGTGTAGATTTTAATTCTTAAACATGGAAACCAATTCACTGATTTATTTTTGTAGGTGAAAAGGAAAAAAATAAAAATGAAAAATCAAAAAGTACCAAAATTCCTTTCACGGATTTTTTGCTAAGCGCTTTATATCTTCCTCTTACTGTTTCCTAGTTATTTTTTGTAAGGACTTAACAAAAATAGTAATGCAACTTCTAAAAGTACCACAAAACATTAGGAAGCTTACTATTCAGTAAAAAAACAATTTTGGTATTTTCAGTACTTTTTTTAAATCGGGTCAAATGTCCATTTACTTCAAATTTTAAGCTTAAATTTTTTTGGCGTGCAAAAAGGAAGCAATGCGTTTCAAAAACTCAAGAGGTACTATTTGTAGATGAAAAAAATACCAAAAGGTATTCATCTAATTTTGAATGCACCAATAGTACTATTGATGATTTTTTGCGGACGCTATGATGAAGTTTGTGTTGAAATTTTTGGAATGAATTAAGGTTCGAAATTCAAATTATATCAAATGCAGAAAGTACCATTCACGGAAATAACAAAAGTATCATTAAATTAGAAAAATACAATTTTTTTTTGAAAAAAGGAGGAAACAACACTCGTAAAATATATTTACTTTGGTCAAAGTTCAAAAATATATATGACACAAAAATTAAGGTAGCATTGTGGAAAAAATGAAATATTTTACATAATATGAAATACAAAAAGAACTACTGAAAAGAAAGGTACCACGGAACTTTAATGAAAACTCTAGCACAAAGATTCTTTTTAATTAAATAAATAATTTAAACAAAAAGTACCACATTGGTGCTTTCATTCATTTTATGCGGAAAAATATGTGTTAACATTTTATTCTTAAAAAAAGTTTATTAAACTTTGTTACTGATTAAGCTCTATACATATTTCATCCCAATTGATCTTCTACTTAGAACATTTAATTGATTTATATAACAATTTTCGTAAGTGTTATTTTATTTTTTCTAAAATTTCATTGTAGTAGTTCTGATGAAGTCAATTCGAACTTTACCGACTATAGATCCCAAAAATAGAATTCTGCCATTAATTTAAAAATTCAATATTCCACGACGTTAGAAATAAGCATAAAATCTCTTAATTTATCTCTAAATTATGTGTTTCAGATTATGACGATTTTCTTAATTTATCTTAAATATCTTAAATAAAAATGAACTAAATTTTTGAGGTTATAACGATTTTCTATTAGAAATATTTCTGGAATCCCCCTAAAGAAACTCAAAAAACTGTTTAAAATAACACTATCTACATACCTCTGTTAATTACAGAGACAAAAGTCAATATATTTAGCATGATTTAAGGCTGCATACTGATACTATGTTATCGGCCACTGCCTTATCTATTATAATATAAAGGTTGATGAATTTGCTTAAATCACATACAGCGACAATCTCTTACCATTCCATTGTGTTAAATTTAATTTTTGACGTCAAGCATTAAAGACGGAGTCTCATGGATGATATATTTGGTGGGTTTTAAAGTCCAGGGTATAAAATCCTATCAATACTTCTAAGTTTCTTTCTTAGACTATATAACGATTCATTCGATTGTTATTTATTCGTTTCTTTTTTCTTTAAAGGTGACTATTTGCGAGAAAAGTATGAAGAGTCCACGGAGGTAAAACTAAATAAACGTGGACGTTTACAAGTGAAAGATCCACAATTCAAAGTGCCCACAGCTCATGATCTGGTGTATTTAGATGAGAGTCCCGACTGGTGTCGAAGTAACAAGCAATTGCAATGGCCAGGTAAATATTTTACAAACAAACTATATTGAATAATTAAATTATTTGTTGTTGTTTTTATTTCAGGAACCCATGGTCGTGTGTGCAACAAAACCTCTAATGGTTTAGATGGCTGCGGCATCCTATGCTGTGGTCGAGGTTATAATACCAAAAATATTGTGGTGCGTGAAAGATGCAATTGTAAATTCCATTGGTGTTGCCAGGTTAAATGTGATGTTTGTGTTAAAATTATAGAAGAACACACCTGTAAATAATTTTTAATTAAACTGCGTGGAGGACATGGCTAACAAATTGTGTAGAATTTATTTTTTTATTTCCTGACTTAAAACAATTAAACTTTTTTTCATTTAAGAAAATCAATGTAAATGATTTTAAATTTTCGTATAATTTTATTAAAATTATTTTAGATTTTAATTAAAAGAAAACGAAGAAACAAACAAACACATATTTAATTAAAAGCTTAAATTTTAAAATTAGCTTATAAAACTTAGTATAAGTTTAAAACAATAATATGAAATTAATTTATTTAATTAATTAATTTTTGATTTGAAAACTGAAATGTTAACTCAATAACAAAAGAATTGAAATGTAATGAATTCGTCTGTAGTATTTGGAAAATAAGAAAAATTAAATAAAAATAATAATAATATTTTCTCAAAAAATGTCCAAAAAAATAATAATTCCATTAATTTAAGTAAAATTTAATTATAGATTTTAAGTGTATTTATTTTAATTATAATTTTAAATATAAAATGAAACATTTTGTAAAATATAAATCCCACTCACATAATTGTAAAAAAATATTATATAATTGTAATATTAGATTTAAGAGAAAAACACTAAAATCTTAATTAGTTTAAATATTAAATGTATTTAATTAAGATTATTTACGATTAGGATATATAGAAAGAACAACACTCATTTAAATAATAAAACTGAGTTTGATAAGGGGTTTTCAAATCTTTTCGATTTAAAGAGAATATTTAAGTTTCTGTAAATATTTGAGTTCATTTCTTAAAATGCTCATTCTTAGTTCAAATTTGCGACAATGTTCCGAATTTGTTGATCTTTTATAATTCGGATTCCATAAAAAATTTATTTGATTCCCTATTTATTCAGACCTTTTGTTATCTATAGACGTTTCTAGAATAGAGTCTAATAATTAACAAGTTAGGATAGAATATATTATTGGTCGAATAGATGAGACTCTCTTTATTATTATTGACTGCAACTAAAGTCTATAATTTGGTAAAAAATAAAGTTGTAGTCTGCCAATTAGACAGATGCTGTGGCTTATATATATGTGGCCTATTAATTGGTCAAAACTATTGCCATCTGTTTCAAAGAAAGTCGAGATGGAATATCAATTATATTCCATCTATCAGACTGTCTACAGTTGAGACTGTAATCTTTATATAATCGAGACTAAAGTGTATCTTTAATGAAGATATAGTTGGCACTGTAGCATAATTATAGTTGATACTATATTTTATCGAAATCGAAAGTCGGGACATAAAACCATCTATGGGAGAGATACAAATCCTTCTGTCGGGGAAACTTAAAACTGTAGCCTATCTAATAGATGAGCTCATTATTAATAGTCTATTATTCGAAATTATATACAGTTAAATCTGGAATATTGTGTAAAAAGTGAAGTTCTTAAACGTGTCTACTTATAACCTAAACTATAATCTGCCAATTAGATATGACTATGGTTTAAGTATTATTCGAAAATATGGTCTATTAATTGGTCAAATCTATTATATAGTACCATTTACTCATAGAAAATAGGGACTGTAATGTACTTATTAGTAGAGGCTACAATACTGCTTTTATAAATTATATTCCATCTATCAGACTGTCTACAGTTGAGACTGAAGTCCTTATACAGTTGACACTGTAGCACTGTAGGCGAATTCTCGAAACCAAAATCTATTAATTGGTAATAAATAATCCTATTTAAAGTTGAATCTAGAAAATTGTGTACGGAGTCTAAAATATGGTCTATTTATAATCTATACTTTAGTTCGTTAATTAACCTATAATATGGTCTTTTAATTGGTCTAAAGTCTATAGATAAAATAATCTATAGGCAAGACAAAATACCTTCTGCAGGCGAATATAGTCTATATATAGACTACACTAAGACCATTTCTGAGATTATAGCCTTTATAGTTTCAGAAACAGATATAGTTGATCTGTATTCGATGCTAAGATCATCGACAATCGAGAGAAAAATTCTGTAGTCGAAACTATAGGCCAACTATTGTATAGACAATAGTCAGGAGTAAGAACCGACGGTAAAGTCCGGTGCATAGTCATCTATGGTCGAAACAATGGTTCATTAATGTCTATACTATTGTAAATCCTTAGCCTAAAGTTCCTCTATAATCGAGATATCAATAATATTCCATCTATTAGACTGTCTACAAACTAAATTATGTCTTTAATCAAGATATAGGTGTAGCATAATTAAAGTTGGTATAGTACCAACTTCAATGGAAACCATATGTTGTACAGAAAGAGAAAAACTAGAATCTAAATATATTAAACCGTCATTAAAGTTCTTTTATTGTCGACAAAATAATCCATCTGTAGCCGACGTTGAGGTTCGTATACTGAAATATATTTTATCTTTAGTCGAAAATTTCACTTTCTTTAATGTAGTTCAAAAATCGGCGACAATATAGTCGTTGAGAGACAACAGCGAGAATAGGTTTTTAATAAAAAAAAAAATAAATCCTTTTTTGCAAGATAAATGTTAATCAATCCAGCCGATTAGATATTTTGAAAATTTTCTAAAATTTAATTTTTTTCTTCGGCTAAAATCATGTTTCTGTTTATTTTTTCACTTTCAATTTCCCTTTCTTTGACGATTTCAAATTGCCACTCCCCCATTCGCTGCCCCCTTTTTTAAACGATGCTTTGTAAACAATTAAGTGATAAAAATTAATTTAAAATCTATAAGACTTTCTTTTAATATAATAAATAAGATAATCTACTATATGTAATAACAAAAACAACAAAAATTAAATTAACACTAATTAAATCTCTTGTTTTTTTCTTTTATTCTAATTTAGTTTTTAATACTAATTTTTGAATTTAAATTTCTATTTAAAGAAAAAAGCTTTATGTATAATTTAAATTTAAACTAAAACAATATTTTTAAATCTTGAAACGAAATTTATTCTCGAATATTATTTAATTTTTTTGTGTGTATTTAACTTGAAATTATTTTGTACAAAAAAATTTAAAAAAAGTACGAATTAAAGAAGAAAAAAAATTATAATAATTTATAATAAAAAATAGAAACAATGAATTGATTTTAATTTGAAAAATAACGGTAGTAGAAGTATAGTGTTGCCAGGAGGCATGACATTAAATAAACTTTAAAGAAAAAAACAAAAATTCGAATTTCGAACATTTTTCCCAAATATATTTATTGACAATTGCGACCAAAACTATAATTTTCTGCAACTTTTGAATCGTTAAAAATCTCTTTATTAAATTACTTATTGGAAAATAAAATTAAAGATTAAAATAAAACTTAAAGGAACAACATAATAGACTGTCCATGTATCAGAACATTAAAAAGATTCCAATTTTCTCATGCGGAAATGCCCGAAATCCCAGTCCGTATAATAATTATGTCATAAAATTTAACTTTTTTTCACTGAAATGATGTAATGTAGCTATATATTAAGGATAATTTGAATATGACTTCAGCTTGGGCTTGAAAATTTATTTTCGCTTGAAAATCTCTGAACTCTAAGATATAATCAACAGATTAAAGCGCATAGAATCTTCCTAGAATTATCTACTTATAAAATTTCTTTAATCTTTATTTAAAAAAATTTGAAAAAATCCACACACGAGAGGTTGCTAATTTTGGAGTATATTCCTGACCAGATAGATGTCTGAAATTCTTCAAATAAACTTGAAAACACCTCAGCTCTAAATATAAAGACAAATCTAAAGTTACAAAAAATCCATCATAATATACTGTGGGCAGTTAGAAAACTTAAGTAATTTAGAAGCTTAAAATGATATTCCGGATAGAAACTATATATAAGATATAGATCGAATTATTGGGGTTTATTCTTATATCCAAATAAAATTATGTGACAATATTCAGCAAATTATTTTTAAAATTGTTACTCACTGGCATCGGAAGATGATATCGGTCTTTAACATTTTTGCCATTTAACTAATCTCTTCAAATATATTAAATTTGGATAATTAGTCTGAGTGTGAGAATGTTACCAACGACTCATAATAAGATTTCATGCATATTAATACATAATTTTAGGTGAATTGAGATGATTCCATTTTTACATTCAATATTTGTGGTGGTGAAGTGCATTCACACTTTTATATATTCAAGGGTCCTGTATTCTACTAAGTCAATTAAAAAATGCTTTGAACAATTTTTAAAATTACTACACTCCAAATCACCTACATAAACAAAATTGGCATTTGTATATATGTACGTGATTTAAGGTGGCCGTTTTTACCATACCAGGAATAATCTTATATCACATGAATTATATGTTCTTAGAATATATGAAATTCTTAACCTTAGTTTTATCTCTTTCTCTCTCTTTTAAAAACATTCTCATGCCAGATAAATTGTCGGAATTTAAAGAAATTTGTTATACTTTGTAGCCACTATTTAGTAGAGTATAGAAAAACTGGGAACAAAATCTTTTTTTCAAATGATCTTAGTTTTTCCTATTCTTTGCAAAGATTAAAAAATAAAACTTCTTTTTTTTGATTAAAATTTTTAACACTTTTTCTTATTCATCTTTCAGTTAAGAGTAAAAAAGGATTAATTTTTAATCATGCGAAGTTTGAAAATACACAAAAAAATCTCTTTTTTAGTTTAATAAAAAACATTTTTAACTGATACACACGACTGCGAAATAATTTGTGCGAATTATTGATTTTTTTTTTTAGAATCTATTTTAAAACTAAAAATTACACTCTTTAAAATGTCCAATCTTACGAAGAATAAAAAAGAGTGGAACCTTGCCATTTAGAACCAGAAATAACGGAAAATCCAACTACTGCTTAAGAAGTATAATAATTTTTATGACGTCTACATAAATTGTTTGTCATATTTTTATTAAAAATTGGTATTTGTCTGAAGAAATATTGTTATTTTCCACTGTTATAAATTATTTAGAAAGTGTTACGAAGTGAACTAAATTTTTTCGTACATCATCTACGTTTTAATCCACATCAATATGATTCATAAAACATTCAGATTTATTACCATTTAATTGATAATTAATCTTAAAGTGCAGTGTAAAGATTCCAAATAAACTGGGACTTCATAACAAATACAACTGCCGTCAAAATAATAGCACCACATACATACGCCTTCTTTAATAAGTCATAAAAGCCATTTGAATGAAAAGTTGTTCCCATACTTTGGTTTAATAAAATCAAAAATAATTTTAAAAGATTGTGAAGAATGATTAATTACTTTAATTTTTTCCAGAAGAATTGACAAAACTTAGTGTCAAGAAAATAGCACCACCCGGTTTCAATAATAACAAAGAGACAAACAATTTTTAGTTGTAATTTATCGAATTATGCTCTATTTATTCTTAGCATTTTGTAGTATTTCCTTTGTTAGTAATAACAGGCGAACATTGCCATCATATTGAATTCATGAATGAATTTCATGCCTGCTCTATAGTGGTCCATAGATCGCTATTATTGGTCAGTTTAATTATTGACCTTAAATACGTATGAAGACAAATTGTCGATTTATGGTGAGACTGGGGATGCCATTTCATTTAAGTGACTTCATTATTCTGAACCCACTATTTAGCTTGTGTTTTGTTGCCAGGCCCAAATCAGTGGCATTTCTTCAGATTCTCATCTGTTATTACTTCGGTTAATATTTTCATATATTGTGACACATCAATAGGTCCAACACCATAGTACGAAACGCATATCCATATCAAAATACTAAAACCGTTGTATTTTAAAGTTTTTGCTGTTAATTTTTGATTATATTCCGTGCTAAGAGACTTGCTTATAAATAGAAATATTTGAGACTCATCGGTCCGCAGAATACTACTCCACTTTTTTAATATATAAAAACAAATATGATTTATCAAACTCTAATCTATTTGAGACATGCTCAACAGTTAAAAGGGGAACTTTTCCTGGTCTATTTGCTTTCAAATTATATTCCCTAATATTGCTAGTACAGTTTCAGTACTTATTAACCGATTTAAAATATTTTTTAATCCCTGCTGCTGGGATAAATATTGTCTTCTTCATTTGACGTAATAGACGATGAACCATTTAAGGTGTCGCCATAATTTTTCGTCTACGACTCCCGACTTTTAATTTGTATGTTATGATCCAATCATTTTATTTGATTATCCAATAATATTTCTTAGTTCGGCATAAATTTATTCATCAGAACCATGATTTTTAATGAGTTCACGTTTCTTGAAAAAATTGATTATGTATTGCAGAAGCAGCCATACACTGTTTTCATTAAGTGTTATAACAATTGGTTGGACTTTGTATGGTTATTTTCCAAGAATAATAGAAATTATGCTATTATTTTGGGAGTTTATTCATGTTAATGGGACTACAAAATTGTGGATAATAATATTCATGAACAAAAACACATGACATGTGAGTGGTGCTATTATTTTGACCACATCTGTACACAGTATTTAGTACAAATACCTATATAGCTTAGTCTGCACATCCTTATAGTGAATGTTTACAATTAATTAATAAATTTGAGTGTGTATTGACTAAACACACATTTAATTCTTTTAGTATTTGTGAGTTGAAACAAGTGAGATATTAACTCTTCCTTTAACTGTGCGTAGAGTAAAATTGCTGAGTACGAAATATTTTAAAGACAATTTTAAAATCTGGCTATAAGGTTTATGTTCTAAATCAGTTGGAAATTATCACTTTGAAAATTAGCAAACGTATCTAATTTATATTTAAAGATTGTGATTCAATTAAGGAAAATTAAAAATATATTTCAAAATAATTAAGCACTTGAATTTAGGTTTAATTAAATGTATTGCAAATTAAAAATTAATATAGATTTTCATTTAGTTTTTAGTCATTTCCTAAAGAATCGATTAGTGCTTCTAACTGGGTTAATGTTTAATTTATCATAATTTTAATGGAATCTATAATTGATTATTTTATTAAGATAATATTTTTCTTGTATTTGTTTAATTTTGTAAGTAAATTATTAATATAGTTCAGTTAAATAAAAGTTGTTTCCTAAGAATAATTATTTTTTAAGCCTTTGATGTACAGACTGGCTGGTATTTAGTACTGAATTAAATAAATAATGAATTAAATACTAAATGAAAAAATACTAAATCTTGTTTTAGTATTTGTTTTCATAGAGTAAACAAATGGAAATGGAGAAATTTAAATATTAAACAAGTAATAGTTTAATGGGCGATTAAGATTGACCATATAATATATATACACCAATGCGCAGGTAGAACCTCTGAATCTGATTATATGATTTATAGTATAAGAATTAAA
The DNA here is from genome assembly GCA_004302925.2 of Cochliomyia hominivorax. NCBI lineage: Eukaryota > Metazoa > Arthropoda > Insecta > Diptera > Calliphoridae > Cochliomyia > Cochliomyia hominivorax. Next base: position 53,168,604 of record PYHX02000494.1, on the reverse strand, counting down.
TATACATATTTAAAATAGTTTCTTCAATGCGAAATTGGGAAGTAGAGTTAAATGAGACCTATAAGTATTTATGGACCGATCATTAAAAATTTGGTTGGATGTTTTCTAGTTACAGACATCTTAAACATACGAAATATTATTGCAATACTACGATTTTTAGAGAAGTGGGTTTATATGGGAACTATCTGTTCACAATCATGAACCGATCTTGATATTTGTTAATTTGGACTGTAAGTTTTATGAGATTAAAACCGAATTCAGGAAGAACATTTTTATAAAAACTACGTGAAATATTAAACTGAACATGATCAAAACAATAAAATTTCGTCAATATATTTCAAAACTGTGGCCTATAGAGTGTTTATAACGTTTATATGAATCAAATATGGTCCGGCAATTGTTTAATTCTGATATTTTGGAATTATTTCAAAATAATAAGAAATCGTAACATATGTTCAAGATAGTACGAAAAAATTGTGCGAATTTCATTTAAGAGGTCAAAACCATATTCTACGAAAGGGCCTTATATGGGAGCTGTAGTAAAATATGGACGAACAACATATATCCAAGATAGTTAGATAAACAAATTTTCCGAATTTCAATAGATTTGTTCCATATATAAACTTAAAATCATATGCTGGGAAGAGGGCCTTATATGGGAGCTACACCAAATAATGGACTCTGAACAATCTGGTTTTTCTGGTTTTGTTACTATATTAAATTATTTTGCTTTATTTTTTTTTGCTTGAAATCCGTTTAAGTTGTAATATTTCTGTTTCGGAAATTTTTGTTGATGGACTTATATATCTGCTTTTAAATAGAAAACTGCTTAAGATAGCAAACATAGAGGTTAAGTTTCATTAATTATTATAGCCTTGAGAATGTTTTGAACAGACAGACGGACTAAGCAAAATCGACAGATGATTCCTTATTGCCGTTACATATGGAATGGAAGGCATAATCGTTTTACAAGAATTTTCTATATACAAAATATCTTTTGTCTTAATATATAAATTATATTTTTTGGCGAACTTTATAAAGTGTCAACTTATTTTTGATCTTAATTGGAATCCTGACATAATGGTGAACAAACCTTTCCTGGTATAAGAAGAATAAATATTGTTCCAGGAGTGGCAAATCCTTCAAACTGCACGGAGCTTAAACCAGTGAAGAGATATTGGGTTCTTGTTCAAATAAAAATGAAAAGCACAAAAAGGTGTCCTAAAGCGTGGCAGATACTGAACGGAGATGGACTATCCGTTCGAGCAAAGTGATAGAAAGCACTATTAAACATTTATGAAGGGGTTTTCGAAAAAGTTCATAACTTGTGATTTAAACTTTAAAAATATTTATTCTTATTAATTTGTAATAATAATTTCAATAAAGTAAAAAATTAAAACAGTGCGTAAAGTGATTTCGTGTTCGTTAAAATTTATGTATGTTAAGAATTTTCTCACTCTTTACAATTTCTTTAGTGGAAACGTATTATTAATACGCATTTTTTGTTTGAATCTTCATACATCACAGTATCAGTTATATATGAAAATGTAAATCATTTATAACAGAAAAATAACCACAAAGAAAACTCAAATAAACATTTGCAAGTGTTGGTTAAATTACTGTTCAGAAAATATTTAATACAATACAAAAATCAGTTGACTCTTTTTATTTCGTAGCCATGTAAAGCTTTGAGAATAAATTCGATATAATAAAAGATAAATAAATTTAAGGTATCCTTCTCTTCAAAAAATAAAAAATAAAATAAAATTAATAAAAGAATATCAACTACTTATTAGTCTAATCAGTTTTCTATTAAAATGCAATTTTTTGCCAACAAAAGAAAATCACACAAAAAAGAATGGAGTGGACAACAAATGGAAATATTCTCATCATTACCAAATACAAATTTTCACTTTCACTTTGTTTAGTTTTTGTGTAGATAAAAAACTAAAAAACAGACGATAACAAACCCAAACAGATTCCCCTAGAATCGTAAAAATACGAATAATTATTAAAACAAGTGAGAATGTTATATTCGGCTATGCCGAATATTTAATACTCTTCACTACAAATGCCTGTGAATAAATACGTTATGTTTACATAACCACACATACACTTACAAGTGTAAACATTTTATTTGATTTTTTTCTTAAATATAACACAAGAACAGTTAATGAATCATAAAATAAGTTATACTTTTGGCGAAAACTTTATTCCAATAAACTTTTTTAATGACTTTTGGAATTATAATGAGGTCAATATATCCTTATATTGCTGTAAAATTTAATTTTAATTTTCGATTTATAATTGACAATTTTACGAAAATTCTTCGCTAAAATTTAGAAGTTGTCTCAGTTTTTTATCTATATATTTTAACATATTGAACTTATTTTCATTGAGCTCTGTCAATTATTGTGTATGTGAGTGCGCCAGCAACTGACAAATAGACAGTTGGACAGTCGGATAGACAAAAGGACTAAAAAACTAAATCAACTCAGATTTCGATTTGATGCTAGAATATATATACATTGTAGGGTCTGAGGTGATTCATTCTTAGCGTTACACACGGTATGACAAAGTTATCACTTGTGGTGGTGGAAAAATCCTCTTAAAATTTGCTTTTCTTAGTTTTTCTTGTGAGTGGAACAGATTTTTATGATACTAACATTTTTATGAAAATTATGCGCTTTTAACAATGATTTCTTTCTGAATCATCTGAATATGGGAGCTGGAAAAATTATGGATTGACTTTCGTATAATTTCTTAATTTTTCGAAGTGATATAAGGAAAAGTGGTAGTATGGATCCTATGAGACATAATGAACCGATACTCATTTTATTTAGCACATAGTTTTTGAATTTAGACAAACTTATGTTCACACAACTTGTTTAAAATCGTTTCATAGTTAGGAAGTTTATGTACTAAAAACCCCATTTCGGGGAGACATTTGTATGGGGCCTATGTAAAATAATAGACCGATCATAACCAATTTCAATAAGCATTGTTCTTCGACCAAAATAATATCACATGCCGAATTTCATTAGGATTTGAAGATATCCTGCGATCTGTGCTTTACGAAAAAGCTCTATATGAATAGCCAGCTGGACGGACATGTTTAAAACGACTCAGGAAGTGATTGTGAGTTGAACGATATACTTAAAAGTGATGGTAGGACTATTTTTTCTACCCGTTACAAACATTTGCATACACGCATAATACTCGCACCACCTGTGGTGGTGCAGAGTATAGTAAACAATAGATAAACCATAATAACTGATAATGACAATAATAATGAGACATTTTTAGTGAAAAATACTAAAATCCTTTGTATCCATAAAAAAGCACTAAACTGAATTTAGTGTATTTTTAATGTGGGAAGAGTAAAGTTGTGTTTTGACTGAAAATCAAAGAAAAAATCGAAATCAATTGAGATCTCAAAAAATTAAATGCAAATTGATTAAAAATCACTGTACCAATGGATTTTTTCGTTAACAAGATCAATATAAAACTTCGTCACATAATAAAAATACATTAAACGATTTCAATTGCACAAAAAAAGAAATCAATTAAATATCTTTAAATTATAATCTAAATAAAATGCTTTTGAAAAATTTAATATTTTATTTAATTTTCAATATTTCATTAAATGTTAATGGTTCACAGGGTGTGGCCAGTTTAACGCCCGCAAACGGTTTAAAACTTTTAAAAAATGTCATGAAACTAACGGATACACTTTTAGAGATCACGTAAGTTTTGCATGATTTTTCTTATTTTTTCCATTTTCACAACAGTAAAATTTTGTCATTTAAGTTATATTTTGAAGGTAATGAATTTTTTGTAAGTATGTATGTATCGTTATTTAGTTTTTTTTTTGTAGATTATTATGCCCTCCACCAACACAAGTGGTGAAAAGGTCATATTAACTTTGTCATTCCGTGTGTAACGCAAAGAAGAAATCATCTAAGATCACATATTGTTTATATATATTCTTGCTTTAAATCAAAATCTTGTAATAAGTCGACTTAGCTATGTCCGTCTGTATGTCTGTTTTTGGTATGCTCACATCCGCAATAATTGACAGAGCTAAATGATATTTGGTCTGAGTATTTGATATTTCTTATTTTAAACCAGCAAAATCTGTTCAGTAAGTTAAGAGATATTGACTGATATCTGAGACAACCGCTGAAATTAAACGATGAACTTTCGTAAAGTTATCATTTATGAATCAAGAAATTTGAATCCATAATATGAAAATATATGAATAATATAGTAATGAGTGTTTATGTGCGTGTAATGTATATGTACAAAACATAATGTATGTATTTCGTAGGCTTTTGTTTTGTTAATATTTGTTACTATTTCGTAATACGTAATAACGTTATGGAAGGCTTTTGATGTGAGCTACTAATGTATATCAAATTGTCCATGAATTAGAGAATTAAAGTATTTCCACTTTTTCTCATGAAAATATCAATATTTTCAATCCCTTTAAATCATGTTTAAGAATTAAGCCTTTTCACTTAAATGATAGGGGTCGTCTTATAGTGTGTCCAAAATGCTATTTTTAAATAAAAAAATTTTAAAAATTTACCAAAAATCCATTTATGAATTGACAGAAAGAAAATTTTTTATATAGAAAGTCCTTGTAAATGTCTCAGATCAGATTCATGCCGAAATAGATTTTATAACCAATTTTTTGTCTTTGTTTATTTTTAGTTTTTTTTAAGATCTTAAATTTTCTTTAAAATGCATTAAAAAGTTATATTGATCTGATTAAAAAGTTATATTGATCTGAAGTTGGGATTTTTTACAAAAAGGTGACAACATTCATTCAATTATAAAATCATTTTTTGTTCCGTATTTAATATTTTTTATTGTTTTATAAATAAATCATAAAATTAAATGTTTGTAAATTAGATCCATCCGGATGTTATTGGAGTAAAGACAAGCCCTATTTATACTTAGTAAATTTTGGAAAATAAATTATCTCCAATCGCGTGTAAACATTTATATATATAATAAATGTAGGTCTGCAAAAATATTTCCAATTTTTCATTCCAAAATTCCAGAAATCCAATCCGGGTAAAACCACGTTTTTTTTTTGGAAATTGCTCACCCTCCAGTTATTAGAGGTTTGGTCCATTAAAGACTTTTTGAGTGGGTACGTTAGAAATGTAGCTATAATCAAGGTACCTTTTCAACGATTTCAGCTTTGAAATTTTTTCCTTCTCAAAAAAAAAAAAAAAAAAAAAAAAATTTGGAGATTAATGAATTTCCTAGCAGTTAAATTGCTACCCCAAATGCCTTTGGATATACTCTATAGCATTTACATTAGAAATTCGTTCAGAATTGAAAATAAATTTTATAGTCCCAAAGCAAATATTTGATTTTATTTCTTTTTAAATTTTTATTTCAAAATAATATATAATTTTACTGAATATGTTTCTGTCCAAAAATGGGTTAACATTTTAATTTGGTCTATATATCTTCTTTTTTTTGTAAGGGATATTTTTTTCAATGTTATCGTAAATAAAATAAGCCGATTTCTTAATAAATCTTCATACTCGAAGTTTGGAAAAATACCTCAAGAATGTCCAATGGGATGTGGGTCTACTGTGCGTTATAAACAATGAACATCTCATGAACATCACTGTTTTAAATTTAGAACATAAGGATTTTTTAGAAATTTTCGTGAAATCTGTCCAGATCTTTTGAAATAGATTTTTCTTGAACCTGAATATTATAGTCTCTTTGTACTTGGTGTAGTGTACCTTAATAGAACAAAAACTAAAAATGCAGAAATTTAATAAAGATTAAATCGAATATAACAATATACTTATATACTCATATTAAATATTATGTACTTATTTTGATTTATTATTTAATACACGGTGAACATTTTAATAATGGGACTTTTATACTCATATATGAGTATAAATATACTCATATTTACATAAAGAGCAAATATAATACGTTAAGAGAATACTTTATGAGAAGATAAATGTAGATACAATTTAAGAGAGAATGGAGTAGACAAAAAAAATGTTGCCAATTTGGAGATTTTTCCGCTTGATCTGGTGATTTCGAAGTGCTCATCTCTGAATGTTAGTCATAGAGATAAAGAGAAAATTCTAGCCATTTGTGAAGCTCCTTAGCCAATAAAAATCTTGTAAAAATAAATAGTAGAACAGCAAAAAATAACAACATCCTTGTCTTCTTCTGTAACTTTTGATTGGTTAGTCCGATTCATTTGATATACCGATAGTAGAGGAATTAAGTTTTATATCTTTAAAGTGAATCATGAACTATTGGATATTTGGATTGGAAGGCAAACAAAAATTGTGAACTATGATACCCGCTATTGTGTTCAGAGGTTACGTGTAATAAAGCTGCATTCCTCCAGTCCAATAACATCGAATCTACGCTATATGCGGATTTTATAATTTTTTGGATGCTAAAACCGATAATTGTTAAACAAATTAGCAACACTGAACTGTTGATTAAGAGTTAAAGAGCTTTATTAGGTTATGTGTCAATTAGGAATTATGAATAATGAATTGTTATTTACGATTTATATTTCAGACCTTATATCAATTTAACAATCGGTGTTATTCCTCCCAACTGTGTGCAGATGTTGTGTCAATTTGTGTGCTTTAATGGCAGGTCTGTGGACATTGATAAGGATATTGCGGTTGTCTCAGAGAAAAATGTAAACTTTTTAAATAAACATCAGATTTTGAAAACATTTTTCATCTTTATATATACTTTTTCAGAACCAATTCTGTACCATTATAGAAGAATTGAGACTCTACAGCTATGAATTTCCCAATAACACAATTTCATATGGTTTCCTGGGTAACTACAGTGCTAAAGTCGAAAATCTCTATATAGCTTCTACTAATATAACCGATGTAGAAGCTGGAGCTTTTGCTGGTGGCATATTTAAAGAAATCTATTTTGAAAATCTTCATATTAAGGAGTTGAGAAAGGATTTCTTTCAGGGTATATCGTCAAGTTTTAGTCTTCTCTCTGTCAAACAAAAAACTACACCAATACAAGTGGTGCATGCGGATTTCCTGTGTTATGTTAAATATCAAATAAAATGTCTTACTGTACAAGCGGGTTTACATAGTGTGTTCAATTTAACCGGAAGTGATTATATACTGAACAATTTGGTATATACCGATTTTAGTTATAATGATTTTGGTGATCAAATGGAACATACTGCATTCAGTAAAGTATCTATGATAGAGCACATGGATTTGTCACACAGTAATTTGGAATATTTACCATCCTATATATTTTCCGATATTGCTGCGACTTTGGAATATTTGGATTTATCTTATAATAAATTGAAAAGTATAAGTGGTACCATATTTGGGTGGAGGGAGACACCAAGAGATTTAAAAATCTATGCCAATTATAATGAATGGTTGTGTTCGTGTTATTTGCAAATGGAAATGAAAAATATTTTTAAATACTATCGTACAACTTTGGTATGTGCGGAACCGGAACAGTTTAAAAATTGGTCGGTGTTTGATGATGAAATATGTGGTGAAAATTTTCCCAAAGAGCCTGTGCCTGAATTGACTACTTATAATGATTTGGGTATAAATAATATAATGTCCTCTGTAAACGATTATGATGAAATGTTTGTAGAGAGAACAACAGAAAATGAAGAGCTTACTACTCGAGTCCCTAACGGAAAGAAACCTAGTTCCGTACCTAAAGATGACTTAATGAAAATCAACTGTCCTGCAGGTTACAGCAGCAGAAATAATCCAATAAGTCAACCCATAAATTGGCCTTTAATAGTTTTTGAAGTTAAACCCCAGGAAAATTTAAGAGTTGATATTATAGTCGATAGACCTGCTGCTTTGGATAATGTCTTTAGTCTTATATGGTTTAGCAAAGTTACTACTCAATATTACAAAATGGAAATAAATTATAACGAATATGGTTTGGGTTGTTACAATGCCATTTCATATGTCACCACCGTGGAAGATTTGGTGCCCAATACCGCCTATACATTTTGTGTGGTATTAAAAAATCAGATCAATACTTCCCCTTTTAGTTGTAAATCGGTGCACGTGGGCGGCAATGTGGCTGTACAATATAGTGCCTGGCTTACGAGAGATATGAGGGTAACCGGTTTATCCTTAATGATATTCGGTATAATTTTGTTTGTATTTGCCGGTATTATATTGATTTATATGCTGTTAAAACATAAACCGATTTTACTTAAAGGCAGCAAAAGAGTTACCACCTTAAATTCCAATCATAATGAGATAGTGGTTTTACCCAAAGATAAATCTGTACAAATTTTTAAAGAAAAAGAGCAAAAATTGGCTAGATTTGGGTAAGTTAAATGTCACACAAAGTCCCAGAAACTAACTTACTAATGCTCTCTCCTCTTTTTCCCCCAACAGAAATCTTTCCTGTTCACAAAAGCGTCGTAAATCCACAGACAGTGTGGCCAGCTATCAAAGTTATATAAACTCCAATTTATATGAAGTTATACCAGCCTACAGCAAATTAAATAACCAAACTCCTTTGAATCCTTCTATGACAGAAGACAGATCTTCTCCTCATTTGGGTAAAAATCATGAGAGCGATAATTGTTATTTAACGCCTTTGGAAACAGTTTCTAGTAATGCTAATTTGGTTACATATGCCGAAATACCTTATCGTGCTAAACGTAATTCAAACGATGCGTTACCCGAAATTCCAGTTGCAGATCAAACACCTCTATCTTTTGCCCTTTGTGAGTCGTCAGATAAATCCGAATATGCCCAAGTTGGTAAAACGTATATATTGGATTGTCAAGTATAATTTTATTTGACATTATTTGTATTTAAGTAAATGTGAATGTATATATGAATTTATATTTTTTTTATTTGTGTAAACAATATAATTTCCAACCTTTTATTTTTCCATAATTGTGTATGTGTGAGCGTAAAAATGTTTTTAATTGTATGTAATATTACATGTATTAGGGAATATCAACTGAAATTAAAAGCGGTTCTGAAATTTGCATCATGTATTTATTTTTATATAATAAAAAAATATTAATAAATTTGGTATTGAAATTTTGACAAAATGTGTTTTTTCAGATCTGATTTTTGAAAGCCACTATATAAAGGAACCTTCGCCGAATATGGTTTTAAGTTTATAAAGCTCTTAAATATTAATTAATTATTATGAAATTTTGAACAATTAGTTTTGTAGTTGATTAAAATACAAATATCCAACTTCACATATATCGCTCCATATTTTGATACAGATCACTTATAAGGCATCTTCCCGGGTAACAGAGTTGATAAATTCTTAAATATTGATAAATTTTTATTTATATACGGTACAATCGTCATTTCACATATATGTTACTAATTTGTGGTACATATATATCAAGTTATATAAGCAGCTGCCTAAGGCACCTTCTCGAATCACGGGTTAGAGTGTTAATAAAATTCTTTACCAATTTTATTAAAATTCAATACAATTATTTCGCCTAATGTACTTAATGTACGTAAATAATTTTACGATTATCAGTCCGTATTTTAGTATTGTCCCCTCAAGCTTATAATCGGGCCATATTAATTTTTAACTTATACTTTATGATCTTTCATGCAATTAGGTTATAGGTTTAAATGGTAGTAAATATAGATCGGCTCTAATTATCTAAATGTCTTCAATAGTTGTAATTCCTTTCTTCAACATTATTTTTGGATCGATGAAAGCTTTGGTATCAATGTTTGTAATGAAATTATTTCTTTAGATTATTTATTATTAACTACAGTGAGATCTTTTTCCGGAATCGGGTTTGTACCTCTTAAAATGTAAAATTAGTTTTATGCTTCAATATCTTCATGCAATGAAAATATTTCCAAAATGTAAGTGGTGGAAGGTATTTAAGATTCGGCATCATCAACTGCACATGTTTCGAATTCTCGAACATTTTTAAATCAGTTAAGAATGTGTCCTCGTACACCAGTTCTGTCAAAAATTTCAAATTTTAGAAATTTCCTAACAATTTGTTAGTATTTGTTCCCTTTTGGAAACCAAACTGATTTTTATATTGCACAGTGGTTCCAAAACACTTTGTTTTGGAAATAATTCTTTAACTTTGAAATCATTGAATATTTTTTTTAAGAAATTTCACATGAACATTATTGAGGTGTTTTTATATTGATTTGGAGAAGAATATATATCTAGAAGGTGCCAGGGCCGAGAAGTGGATCTCCAAATTTGTTTGATTTTAAAAAGATCGCCAATATTTTATTTATGATTTGAGTGATTTTTTGGGTTCCAAAAAAATTCTCAAATTAAGTCTAGATTCTGTACAAAATTCTAAAAAAATTTTGTGCAGGAATCATATATCTTTGTGGAATCAGTAAAAAGATATATTATTTTGAAATAGAAATTTGAAATGGATTTAGGATTTTTTTGAAAAAGGTGATTAAATTGCTTCACTTTTAAATCAACTATTTATTTCTGGATTATATAGAAACCCCATTTCAGGTGAAATATTGTATGAGAGGAACCTGGCTTTCGCCCGAAATAATAACATGTTCCAAATTTTATCGAGATATCTCGAAAATTGCGACCTGTTAACATCGTTTACATGGACAGCCAGCCGGACAGTCGGACATCATTAAATCGACTAAGATTGTAAATCGAACGGTATACTTAAAAGTGGTTGTAGCACCATTTTTTCTGCATGTTACAAATGTCTGCATAAATGCATAATACCCCAAACACCAACGGTGGGGAAGGGTGAAGGTAACAAGTGGAGAGTATTTAAGATTCGACACAGCCTAATATATCATTCTTATTATTTTTTATGCCATTATTACAATCCACATTACATACTGTAAATGTATAAACACGGTAAAATGCGCACTTAAACATAGTAAGATATCTGGCATTCATCGGTTACAAGTGTAGTGAGTTCGTTGTTATAGTTGAAAAAGCTGCTTGTATATCGAGCAGTATGTGGACATTAACTCATGGAAAATGCCAATTTGAAATTACTGTCGCAAATTAGTAGTTTTAGTAATGAGAATATTTTTTGATTGAATCAATTATAATATGTAAAGAGATCGAATATTTGATTGCATTGCGGGGTTCGCAAAATTACCGTTTATGTCACTTTCTTATAGTCAGCATTGTAATGAAAATTATTAGCGTGAAAGAGGCGTTACGTTTTCATTCATAAATTTCAAATAATATGACTGGAATAATTTTTTCATTTTTATTTTATTTTAAATATTGACGTTTTCTTGTTTCCATTGTTAAAATTTACAACTTAACTAAAGCGGCCCATAGACACATACTGCTCATGCTCATGCAATAAGTATGTGTTAGTAAATTTGAGAGAGCTTAAGAATGTATGTGTTACATAGACAATGGAGGATAAAAGATCAAAATGATTTTAATTTTAAAATGAACCCATACGGCAATCAAATTTTTTGTATAAATTTGTATTTTTCTCTTTGACAATTATAAAGAAAATAATTGTATTTTTTCAATTGAATGAAACAAAGTTTTGAAAAAAAAAACCATTATTTTGTTAGTTAGTGAAAACATCATGCACACACGTATAGGGGAGGTTCATCGGATTGACCATGAACAGTATATTATCTATGGGCAGCTTTAAATCAACCGACATTAAGTATTCCGTTCCAATTACATTCTGAGTTGAATTAACGATGTGCGTAAGTTTGTAATCCTTATGAACAAAATGCAAGTCACAGTTTTAAAGATATAAGAATGAACTGGACTTGTGTATTGTTTTGGTACAAGGACAATTCCTATTGAAATTGGTAATGATCAAGTCCCATACAAATGTTCCTCCGAAACGGGGTTAATTTGATAATTAATTCGAAATATCACATTGCAGGGCATAAATCTCATATACACATTGATATTTTAATATTAATTTGTAAAACGAAAATAAATATAAGCAAAAATCGGTATGCAAATATATATTGTTGCTTCTACAATAGAAGCCATAAAATAATATATAGGAATCATCCTCATATGACTGATTTCGAAATGGTTTTATTCAGCGCATGACAAAAACTTAAAAAATCTCTCCAATTAATAATTTTAATTATTATAATTAAATAATTGTTATAATACTTGTCTTATCTCGAACACAAGAAAATACATGAATATAGGAAAAATCAAAAAAAAATTATAACAAATCTTTTCACTTAATTTTATTCATTAGCAAACAATTCATACGTCAACCTGCCTTTCATTCCAATCAATTTCTATATCGATGATATCTTCCTCATTGATAAGCGTAAATCTAATTTATCAATTAGAATAAGTTGTAAATTATAATTATAAATTTATTAAACAAAAATTCGATAAAATAATAGACACTGATAGAGCGATAACTGTAACAGTTAATAATAAAATTTGAAAGCAGACAGATCCTGGTGGCAAAAAAAAATATTTTTTGTTAAAAAGTTTGGAAAATAATTTAAATAAAATTAAAAAAAAATACAAAAAAGGTGTTTCTAAATGTTTAATAAAAAATCATTTGATTTAAAACAGGATGAAAAGAAACCGAAAGAAAAACTTTATCAACCCAAAAAATGTTGGTAGGTTGCGAATGAAAAGTCATAATGAAAGTGAAATTTTAATTTGCGTTCTTTTTTTAAACTTTCTCTAGTTGGTGTAAATTTATTGTTCTACCTTTATTAATCGGTTTCATTTTATTATTAATTTTATCAAATGTGGACTTTACCGGAGAATCCCATAATCAAACTTCACTGCAGACCAATGCCAGTATATCTAAGTCAGATAACACGCCTGTGGGGAGTTTAAGGTAATTCTTACATTTGCCATATGTTATGACAATGGACAAAAAAACATATTAGAATCAAGAGTAAAATTTGTTTCTTAATAGAAATTTATTAAAATTGAGGTAACACAATAGAAGTCTCAAAATGTTTGAAAGTTTATTTATCTCAACGGGTAATATTGTAGACACCCGATCAAATTCCAATTTCATATAATAAAATATTTTTCTCTACTTCAGTCGAAAGTTCAAATTCAAGATCATTTCCAGTTCAGTGATAGTTCAGTTCTAGTTCGGTTCTAGTTCGGTTCTAGATCAGCTATAATTCAGTTATAGTTCAGTTTTAGTTCGGTTCTAGTTCTTTTCTAGTTCGGTTCTATTTCTGTTCTAATTCAGTAATAGTTCAGTTCTGGTTCAGTTTTAGTTCAGTTTTAATTCAGTTCTAGTTCGGTTATAGATCAGTTCTAGTTTAGTTCTAGTTAATTCAGTTCAGCTATAATTCAGTTATAGTTCAGTAATAGTTCGTTTCTAGTTCAGTTTTAGTTCGGTTCTAGTACAGTTCTAATTCAGTAATAGTTCAGTTCTAGTTCAGTTCTAGTTTAGTTCTATTTTAAATTCTAGTTCACATTTTAAATCGAAGTTTAGTTTCAATTTCAGATTTTAAGGCGGATTCTAATACCGATTCTATTTGAGAATCTACTTTAGATTCTCGTTCATATTTTACTTGATAATACAGGTCAGGTCCTATTTCAAATGGTAGATCAAACTCTAGTTGAAATTCTACTTTAGCTGCTATTTCAGATTTCAATTGTAGTACATCCTGACAATTATTTAACTTATATCTGCAATTCGCTTTTACATATTCCTCTCTTCCAGTCCCGATAAGTCATCGCGATCATTATTATCACGAGGATTAAACTGTAAACAATCAGTTGATACTTGTTCTTTGACCTGTATCGGTGGAAACATAAATAACATTTACAAACTATTGGAACCACTCTATAAATCATGTAATAAAGATCTGGATTTAATATTAATTGATTGTTCATTGCCCTCGAGTAGATTGAAGTCTAATTTCTTTATGGGTAATTATCGTCTGAAATCGGTAAACATAAAGAATTGTAATTTAGCAGCCATCGATAATAAAGTATTTGTCCAAAACTCGGTGAAAAATCTCAAAAATTTAATTTTGATAAATACTGTATTTACCTCCTTGGACATGTCTGATTTTGAGGGTCTACAGCAATTGGATAATTTCTTTTTAATCAATAAAATTACTTCATGTTGTACCTTTTGGGGTAATGGATTTTTGCAACATTTCTCTGAAACCTTAACTAATTTAGTAATACAACTAGATACTTCATCTGTAAATATTTATGATCCTTTACCTTGGTTTCAAGGAAAAGACATGAAACGTTTAACGAATGTAACTTTAGCAAATAATAATTTCCGATATATTTTGGATCAGAAAACATTTTCAACCTTAATTTCTGTGGAATATTTAAATTTATCAAATTGTACATTAACCTTTTTGGAAGCAAATGTGTTTGATAATATTTTGAAGACCCTTAGACATTTGGATTTAAGTTATAATTATCTGACCACATTACCAGGAGAAATGCTGTGGCAAATGTCAAGTTTAGAGTTTAATTTAACGTTCAATTATTGGGAATGCACTTGTGATAATAGAGAAATGTTGCAATTCATTAAATGGAACACTCAGGGCATTACGTTTTTGAATAAGACGAATGTGAGATGCTATACACCTGAGGAATGGAAGAATGTTCCTATAGATGACTTAATTTTAGAATGTTTGGTGAGCACGACAACTCTGGATGTTAGTGAGACTACCAAAGAGGAAACAGGTAAATGAAAATAAATTTTTTTCAATTTATTAAATATATTATGAAAATATAAGTTTCAGAACTGAGCTCAGATTCATTGACGTGTTACAGTTCTAGCTCAGTTTTAGTTAAGTTCTAATTAAGTCAAGTTCAGTTCTAGTTTAATTCTAGTTCAATTCTTGTTCACTTCTAGATCAGTTCTGTTTCAGTTTTAGTTTTACTCCAGTTTTAGTTTAGTTCTAGTTTAGTTATAGTTCAGTTTCAGTTAAATTCTAGTAGAGTTCTAGTTCAGCTGTAGTTCAGTTCTTGTTCAATTCTAGTTCATTTCAAGTGTAGATCTAGTGCAGCTCTAGTTCAGTACTTGTTTAGATATATTTCAGTTTTAAATCAGGTGTCAGTTCAGTTCTAAATCAGTTTCTCTTCAGGTTTAATTTTAGATTTCAGATCAGGTTCTAGTAGGGTTTTATTTTAGGTTCTAGTGTAGTTTATAGTTAAGGATCTTGTTGAGATTTTTTTGAGAACTAATTTAGTTCTACTTTTTACGTTGGTGTTAGTGTTTGCCCTGATATTTGGTCTTTGATGTCTACAAAATATTTTTTTATTTTGCAGATGAACCACAAGTGACAACGAAATTAACACCACTTACGACCATTACACCAACAAACACAACAACGGAATCATCAGTAGAATTAAGTACTGTTAATTTAAGTAGCAGCAGTGACTCAAGCAGCAGCAGTGATTGTAGCAGTAATCAATCTTCTGAGGAAACAAGTGAAACATCTGAAGAAAATAATAAATCGACCACGGCAATGGTTACGACAACAATTATCCAAGACACCACAATATCAGCCACAAAAAATACAACAACATCAACTACTTTAAAACCAGCAAAACCCACTATCACTCATAAAACCACAACACCAACATCTCCTCCAGTTATATCGAAAATTAGAATTTATTGCAATAACACAAACAATGAAATCTATTTCCATGATGTTCTGAAAGAAAAAACCCTCTTTACTATTAAACCTCATTCTGAAACATCTGTTAAGCTTGTTACCAATAAGTTACTCTCAAACACCGCCGTTGTTTATTTTCATAATTTTGCGAATTATGCCATTATTTCGAATATTCAGCAACTGAAGTCAGATTATTTTACCATAATTAAAAATCTAAATTCTTCCACAAATTACATCTTTTGTCTGATACAACAATTGCAAGATGAAAATGACAATTCAGCGTTAGAATCATATAATTGGAATGTTTCACCATTTGATTGTCGCAGTTATAGTTGGCCTGTGGTATTACCAGAACCATGGCTGGAGAAAGAGGATCAAGTTTGGATTATAAGCTTAGTGGTTTTGGGAACATGTCTAATGATATTTATTGGTCTGATTCTGGTAGTTATAGTTTTACGTTGGAAAAAACGAAATAGAAATCGATATACCAGGACTTTGGAAAGAGATATGGAAATGGATCCGAATTATTTACAACCAACTAATAGGTAAGTAGGAACTAAAAAGATTATGAAAAAATATTGTTTGTTTTTTTTACTTTTAGCATGAGCAATTGTAATACGATTATACTTTCACCCGAAAGATTGTATGTATCAAGACTTCAGCCACCAGATGTGGTGGCCCAACATGTCAATTTTAATTCAAATAATAATTTGTATGAAGAATTAATAATGTAAAAAATAATTTTGAATAAAATACCATATTATCAGTATAATCACAGTATTATATATAAAATTATAGTCGTTTCAAATAATTAAATCTACAAATAATGTTTGTTATTAATGCAATTTTTCGCATTCACCTCAAATTGGATTAGAGAAAATGCTATAGGCCGATGTGTTAAACAGCTGGTGTAATTTAGATGGGGGAGAATTAGGTAATTATTGTCATTCCCTTCAATTACAAATTCAATAAAGAAATAACTTCATCGACAAATACTTTGTTTACACTATCTGCATATGAAACTAATAATTCTCATTTGGTTTACGATTTTTTACATAAATATTTGGATTTAAAATATTTGTTAGAACCTCAATAGTCAAAAGAAAAAAAAAGGATGAGTTCTGCGATGTCATTTCGATCATGAAAAAGTAGTCAGTGTATAAGGTCTTTCGAAGAACTGATGTAAAATAACTTCTAGGTTGATATGCTTACGGAAATTTTTAAAGCATACAACTAAGAAGAAGTGCATGTCGTATGCACATTCCAAAGTAATTGAACTTTCCATCAATCTCATCCGCTGTCAAAATGCTCGGGTTTCTTCTGAAATAGAATTCAAGAAAAATATCTTAAAGGAAAAGAAAGGCACAATAAAAACTAGTAAATAGGTGAAAATTTTTGAACCGAATTTCGTAACTTATTTCAAATATTTTCCTCATACTCACATTGTGATTGAAGTGATTTTCGATAACAGAGAGCTATATTAAATTATGAACTAATAATTGCAAATTTTAATGGAGTGTTTTCTGGTTATATATATCTCAAACATAGGATATATCATGGAATACTAACATTTTTTTGAGACTTATGTACTTTAAAACTTTAGAGTAACTGTTAGTGGTGGACGACCTTCTTGAAAATTGATATGTGGATTAAAGATTATAATTTTATAAAACTAATTTTTCTATAATTTGATTAACATGCATTCATATCTGTGAGATTCATAAAGTTAAAATTTCATTTCAATAGGAATCGTCCTAATATTTAGGAAATTTCTTTAAGAAATCTCAAATATTTCGACAAATTTACAGCCGCACGGGTTTCGATTCATTGACTCTGGAATGATTTTGCGTCGAACCGTATTTTTAAAAGTGGGTGAAGCACCATTTTCTGTTATAAACATCAGCACAACTACTCAATACCACAGCCACCTATGGTGCTCTAGAGTATAAACAGTATAAACAGTATAAGAAATTATAGAGTTTAATTGTACCTCATACTTTGACATGGAATAGGCTGTTGCCTAGCATATAACTAGTTAAATGTAATACGTAGTCGGTATAGACTAAGCAGAGATAAATGTTGACAAAATTTTAAAATATGTTTACAAATCAATTTTCGAAAAATCACCAATTGTAGTGAAATGACAGCAAGCGCTCTGATGGATAAAACTAAAGATAATAATAAAATGACAAAAACTGTAGCGGACAATAACCAAAAATTTTGGTCTAATTTCATTCAAATTAAAATAAGGAACAATTTCCTGTAAATTTTAAATTTTTGCACTGTAAAAAATATCAGCACAGTGTCTGTGAAATGTACATCTTATTAAGAAAACAATGTACGACTACAGTTTATTTAAATATTCATAATAAAAACTTTAATTTAAGTTGAATTCTTAATGATTATTACTTTAAACAGGACTATGATTCTAAGCCACATCTACATTCAGTGGCATGAACGAAGAACTTAACCTTAAGCAATATCCTTCTATATATAAGATACATAGGTTTTGCATTTCAAAGTTAAAATATTTTCTCCTTAGATGGTACCTACACTTTTGCAGTGTGAAGCTACAAAAACTTTTTTCATTTTTATTTTGTTGAACATATTCATAATTATAATTAAAATTTAAAAATAGATTTAAAAATTATATAATTAAAATTTAAAAATAAATTAATAATGTTTATTCAATAAATATTATATTTAAAAAAATTTTAATTGAAATTTTTTAAATGGTTTTCTCAAATTGGGGTATCTAGACTTATGCTTTGCGTTATATAATTTAAAATATTTCTTAATATATTTAATGTTTAATAGATTAAATTTCTTTAATAAATCTAATTAATCGCTTCATAATAATCAATATCTTCATATTCCGGATCATTTTCTATAACATTTAAATAATCCATATTTTGTGAGACTAAATTATCTGGTCTTCTACAACGTGAAGGTGATGATCGTGAAGATTTATTATATTTTCTAGAAATTTCTATACGTGGTAAAGTAATCGGTTTAATTGGAGCCGTTGTCATAGGAACAGTAAGTCGTGTAGAATATATAGTATTATCATTCGCATTAGCAGCCATATTTGTTGGGACTGGTAAAGTTTTTAAATAGTTGGAAGATCTATAAAAATAAATAAAAATAATTATTTTTGCATTTAAATTATATAATTAAAACAAACCTTATAGTTCCTGTGCTAAGTCTTCTAGATATCACCAACACCCTTCTTGTATCATTTTGAACTTGTAATATCCTCTCATTGTGCTTCAAAAGCCAATGGGGATGATGGCGCAACAATACATAAATTGCTATCAAAGATATAAAAAATATTACCAGGGTAACTGTAGCTGTAACTGTATAAAACCAAATTTGATCTGATTTTAAAAGCCAGACATTGTTTGCTTCCAATTGCTTGTTTGTAAAATGGGATTTACAGTCAAAGGGCGATATGGTTAAGGCAGATTCCTGAATGAGACAAAATATGTAGGGGAAAGAAGAGTTTAAATCATTTATGTGAATTTGAATTTCCATTTGTTCCGTAGTCATCGGATCTTGTGTAACAGTCTGATAATCAGGATAATTTGTGAAATAAATTAAAGAAAATTTTTCCGGATTTAAGGTTTCTAGCTGCACATAGATCGTAAGACTGGTGGGGGTGTTGGTTGTTATGGTAAAATTGGCGAAAGGTGAAAGTATGTATTTAGTAATCTTTTCGGTATTTTCATTAAAAGCACAATTTATGGAAATAAGATTTGGGGGTATTAAGCTTGTAGATATATCTGTAGTTATAATGGGAGTTGAGTGTTTTGAGGTTGATTTTGTAGAATAAGTGCTGGGAATTTTAGTCGTAGATGAAGTCTTTTCTGTAGTAGTTGAAGTAGTAGTTTCTATTGGATCAGTAATCGTATCAGTAGAAGAAGTAGTGGAATATTGAGTTGACATTGTGGTGTCGGTTGAGGTTGTTGTCTGAGTTGTACTTAAAGTGGTTGCTACATTTATCATACATTCTCCAACAACTTGTGTCAAAGACATTTTTTCCCATTTCAGGGGTGTAGAACAAATCATTTCTTCCATAATTTCCTCATTATCATGATCTAAAAAATATTGCAACATTTCGCTCTCACACTCACAATTCCACTCATTTAAACTTAAATCCAGTTGTATGTTATTTTTTGTTATCAGTAGTTCCAGAAATTCTCCATCCAAAGTTTTTAAATAATTAAAGCGTAAATCTATAAATTTTAAAGTATTTGAAATAGTTCCAAATATCTCTGCGCCAATATGCCATAAATTGCAATTGAATAATATTAAATATTCCAAGGCTAAGAATTTCGCAAATGTTTCCTTATTAAAAACTTCCCGGAAATTAGTATTACTCACGTCTAATTTTAACAAAGTATTCAATTCAAGTCCCTGCCACCATTTTAAAGGATTCAATACAACACTGCCGTTAACTCTAGGTTGTATAGTAGCTACTTTTAGCTGATTGGCTAAAGGTTTTAAAAATCGATCTCCTTTAAACTCCCCACTCAAAGGGTTCTGCACAAATTCGAAATTCTCTAAAACGGATAAACCGTCAAAAGTGTTAACCTCCAAAGTGTCGACTTGATTATTTCGCATTATCAAGGTATTCAAATTTTTAACGTTATTATGAGTGAAGGCATCCGTTTTAATGGTCACTAAATTACATTTGTACAATGCGAAGTAGTCTAAGGTGAAAAATCCCGAAAAGAAATATTTATTTAGAATTCCGCTGGTGAATTCACAATTCTCCATTATAAGTTTTAAGTTAACTCTATTACATTTGAGTTGAAATTCTCCCAGAATATCCTGGACAAAATTAACGTTGCCATTAATGCAATATAATGTACAATTATCCTGGAATTCTTGGCAACTTATGGCTGGTGCAAAAATGGGTACTGAACTGTTCTTAGTTTCAGATGATTCTGCTTGAATAAATATTTTCTTTTCAATGTTTCTTTGAAAAATATGGCTCTTGGTAGTATTTGTATAAATATCCTGTATTATAACATTTTTCTTCTGATTATCATTATTTAAGGATTTTTCGCTTTGTTTATTGGGAAATAATTTCACACTAATTAAAACGCATAGTAGCAGGGAAAATATTAAGGCTGGTATTATAAAATATTGGAAGTATCTGAAAAGGTAAAAATAAGATTAAATTAAAAATTTTGAATTGCCGGATTTTGAAAAAACATGGTCCAAAAGGTCAAAGTAGAAAAAATGAAGTAAAAATGCTTTATTCGAAAGTGCCGAATCTTAAATAATTTCCACCATATAAGTTATGCAAACATTTGTGTTAGTTTAGAAATGCTTCAAACTAATGTGAAATATGGTTTTGGCCTCTATTTAAGGAACCATTTTAGCCTGATACCGTATACCGAAAAGTATAACCGAAAATGGCTCCATTGCTGTCAAATAAAATATATATTTTATGAGGATTTACTTGGGAGCTATATGAAAGTAAAAACCGATATTGGTGAAATTAATAACATAAATTCAAGACAGTTAGAGAAATAAGTATGCAGAATTTTAATGGAATTTGTTTATATTTAAAACGTTTTTAACCTGAGTTATAGCAGAGAAAATATTTTTGCGAATTTCAATAAAATAATTTTATATTTAAGGCTTTTATAAACTCCAGAAAGGGACTTGGTCCATTTTTAAGAGTTTCACAAGCTTAAAACCTTTACCACTATTAAGTATACCATTCGACTCAGAATCCCTTTCTAAGTCGATTTAACGATATTCTCCAGCCGTCTTGCTGCCTGGTTGTCCATGTAAACAAAATGAAGATCGCAATTTTAGAGATATCTTAATGAAACTTGGTTCATATCACAGTTTTGGATCAAGGGTGATGCATATTGAAATTGGTGCTGATGGGTCCATTGTTCACCTAGCCCACATACAAATGCTCCTTCAGAAATGAAAGTCCTAAATCAATTTTGACGAAATTTTGCACAAAAAATCTTATAATATTCTAAAATGATGCGCATAATTATACAAGAATAGGTCCTTTTTTTATAGGTTCCATACAACTCCCTTAGAAATATCACATTGAAGGGCCTTTAATCTCATATATACATAAGAATTAGTCAAATTAAGGTAAATATAAACAAAAACGATGTAAGAAATTTTGTAACGGTCGGTCTATAATTTGCTCCAGCTTACGTATTATCCCCTCAGAAAAAGTACTTTAAAAGCACACAAATCAAACACATATATTGGTAGCGTAATATACTGCACTCTTAAGTACAAATCAAAAAATATATTCATACGAGGGTTGATCATTTATTTTCGATAGCTATTTGAATAACCTACAACGTGGTGTATGGTAATAAATTATTATTAATTTAGTCTATAACTTTATCCTGTTGTTCTGATTTTGATGATTTATTTGTGCGATGATGATGTCCCGTATGTTAAGGTAAAATTCTGTCTAAATCCAATTAGTTTTCTTCAAAATATTGAAAGGTTTTTTGAGAATTTGAAAATTGTCTCACATATCGGTGCTAACTGCTATATGTGTTCTTAGATGATTCCCCATTGGGTAATCACTTGTGGTGATGAAACTAGCCAGATGGACAGACATCGTTAAGTCGGCTCCGAAAGTCATACTGAAACAAACTATAAACAATATGTGGTTGACCTACGGTGGTGCAGGGTATAAAAACTTAAAATATGCAAGGGTCAAATGTAAGAGCATAAGAGTCCGTCAAACCCCTCCATATATAATACCCTACACCATGATGCAAGCTTAAGAAATTATGGACCGAATCTCATAAAATATAAAAATATATTGCATTTATTTAAATGTATACAGATATGAGAGAATTATGCTGTTAAAGAGATTTTCGGATGAAGGGATAATATGTGGACTATAGGTCATAATGAATCGATCCTCACAAAATTTTACGTTGTATTATCTGATTGTATACGAAATATATTCGCAATGCAACCTTTTTTGGGGGATTTAGTAATTTTAAGAAGTGGGTCTGTATGGGAACAATGCTCATTGAAATTTGGCTTGCACCAATAAAGAATTCCTTTTTTCTCAATTCATAAATCATTTTTGATGAATTTAAGAAATAAATAAATAAACCCGATGCACTTTGGAGTGTCACCGACTACGTCCCTAACAATATGCTCCTTCCTTAAGTTAACTTTAAACATACAAAAGTTACATGATTATTAAAAAAGATGTGGAAACACTGTGCAGCGTCATTAGTTTCGCAAAATATTCTCAAATTGGCACAAATAATCACAAGGTTTCCTTTAACACTTTTAAAATTTTCAGACAAAATAATTTTAAGATTCTTCTCATGGAAACTAATAATTTCTGTATCTTATGATCATCTTGTATAAAGATATCCAAAATACTAGGACGAGTTTAAGAGAATTGGTTTTAAGAATTTCACTGTAAACAGTTGTGTGATTAAACTAAATTCACTTTTATTTTTAGTTATTTAAAACAAATTTTTGAATTAAGTTTCTTAATTGCACTTTTTTGGCTCATTGAGAAGCTCAGGCTTTTTAGGATCCCTTGTATTAGTCAAATCAAAACTTTTACTCTGTTTAAACATTTTTAAAATAACTTTCGAAATTATTATAATTTCATAAGACTAATTTTAGAAGTAAACTTTGTAACGTTTTTGAGACAACTGAATTATTTTAATTTAATTCAAATAATAATTAATTAATTTAATAAAACCATATCGAAAGGCATATTATTTGAATTAATTATCATTATCAATATTGATATCAGATATTAAGATAAATAATTCAATTACTCATTATACCCTACACCATTATAGGTATTATGTGTTTCTTCAGAAAAAATAATAACACCACCACTCATAATCACTTCCTAAGTGAATTTAACAACATCCGTCCGTCGTACTGGATGTCTATGTACTGCCACGAGTAGCAGTTTTGAAGGTATCTTAATGAAATTTGGCGTGTACTATTATTTTGGTACAAGGACGATGACTATTAAAATTTATTATGATCGGTCCGTTATTTCGTATAGAAATGTAACTAACGATGGCCAATAATACGACGGTAGGTCCATTTTATATCGTAGGTCCCATACATCTACTCTTACAAATAGCACTTTAATTAATCGCACATATACGTGGGTACTGTGAAACAATTATAATAATCTACTGCATAAATAAGAAAAGATAATTATACGAGGGCCGTTCATAAATTATTTGTAGCTGACATTTATAACCAACATTGTAATGTGGGGTATAACACTTTTATTTGTTTTTAGTATGAAATTTATTTACAGAATAGTTTAACTACAAAATTCCAATGGCCATTAGAACAGAGACTTACATGGTGAAATGTATGGTACCATTTGGGTAAATTTTATAGAAAAATCAAATTGTACCTTTAGAAGTTCCAAAAAGTACCACATAAGGAGTGGTAAGGAGTAAGATCATTAATTCCTTTTACCCAAGTATTATGTGATTTTTTTGATCAAATAAACTTTGTTAAACATGTCAGTTATTATGTTTAATATCAGAATAATAAATATACTGTTAATCCTATTAAAATTAGTGACGAGAAAAAAGTGCGTACTAAATTATTAAAAAAATTTTAACAGAACCCAACTTAGTCCTGCCAAGCATTCAAAGATCTGCGTTAAACTGTTTCCGGTATCGGGAGAACTTGTCCAATGACAGAAAACCCGTATTCCAGTAGAAGAAGTGATCCGCATGATGTTTCTAAAGCCAAAAAATGAAAGCTTTTTAAAAAGAACTTCCAAAACATCCAGTAGGAAAGTAGCCCGGTATAAATTTGCTTCAAAAGAAGACAATAATTTGTTATAACGGGCTCTATTTACATCGAAGTTTATCGAAGGTCCCTGGAAAGTGTATATTTTGCCATCAAATCAAAAACTGAGTTCGTATTTTTGAAACATTCTCACGTCCACGATAATGTACCGATTGTAATGAAATTTGTCCGGGATGTTTTTAATAGTACACTTCAGTTGGCTATTTAAAATCGGCTATATCGGTTTAGTAGGGAAAAGTTATAAGGTACCTAATAATTTAGAAGAAAATCTTTTCTAAGATTTTATCCATAAAATATAACTACATTTACTTCAGTTTTACATAAAAAAGACAACAAAATCGGATCACTAAAAGTACGGTTTAGAGTAAAGTGTGGAAAATTTTGGAACAGCGCGAAGTCGTAGTGCTCTACCACAATTTTAAAAATGATTTTGTGAAATATGACACATGCATTTATTTTCCCCCACAAAAGAACTTTACTGGGTCCATTGTTAGACCAAGCTACCATATAAAGCCTTTTCTCGGAATGTGGTTTTAAGCTTATAGAACTTTTAAATATGGACCGATTTAATCCTATGATTAAAGCTAATATATTTTGATAAATCTTTCATATTACGCCCCTTCCTGGGAAACTGGTTTGAACTTATGAATAATTATATTGTAATTCGGCACGTAACTAATTTGACAAAATTCGTTCCATGTTTGACTGTAACTTATATGTAGAGGTCTTTCCCAATAAAGCGTTCTAAGCTTATAAAATTCTTAAATATAACTAAACTTGACTGAAATTATTATTCGAATTGTTGTAAATAAGTTGTTAATTTGACGAGTATCGGTTTATATTTTTCTATAGCTCCCATATAAGGAACCTTCCCGCTTTTGAGTTTATAATTAAGATTTTCGCCGCAATATTCAATCGACTATGAATATAGTGTTAGTCTCTCCTTGACCCTGTCGATCTCTTTCCTGATATTTTCCATATTACATCTTGTCCAGCCATGGTCTACGTTGCTTTGGAAAATATTGGAATTATTCTATGAAAATTTCAACAAAATCGATCCAGTAGTTCTAGGTATCTATAAGTTCCAGACAACCCCAAAAAATAGATTAATAGAAAAAGTCAAATATCGACCCCTTTTTAAACTACAATAAAAAATTTCAGACAAAAAACATAGTCTCCATTTACACGTACTTTCCCCGATATTTACATTAGAAGCACCTGATGCAAATGATTATTATTGTTATCTTGATTTCAGTAATTGGACAAAAATGGGTAAATACATAATGATGTTTTCAGTTAAACAATACATGATTAAACTAGTGAGATAACTATTGTGAGATAAACTATTGATTTATTTGTTATTCCTAATATAAATTCCGATATTGATAAAATTTCCGAACAAGATAAGATAAATTTATGAAATTCAATAACTGAAAATTATCGTTAAATATTGCAAACGCTTAGTGAACTTGGTAGTCGTTTTTATTAAGTCGGCGAGAAATGTCGGATATAAAGGATAAAGAAACGGATAAAATTAATAAAAAAGATAACAAAAAGGATAATGAAAAAGTTAAGGAAAAGAATAATAGAAAACAAGTGGATTATAAAAAGTGAGTTAGGAATAAGTGAAAAAGGAATTAAGAATTAAAAATAAATTGAAATAAGAATATATAATCACTTTCCTAAATACAACTGATCAAAAGAGTTTCATATGAAAAATAAATTTGATAGAAGCCTTAAGCTTTCAAACGGATAATCAGATATCTATCTAGGTTCCAGAGGTCTTTGAGAAGCGAAATAAATTAATAGAATTATCTTTTAGAATTTTACAAAACTCTCAAGTATTATTCAAAATTTTAAATAACACTTGCGATTTTGTGAGACGAACAGGAACAGCTGTCCCCAAGAGTGAGTTAAAAAATCTACAATGTGTAAATAAAAATTTCACCATTGTGGATTATCAGGCCGATATCTGAGCAAGTGGTGAATAATGGTTTAATAACCTTGCTTTATAACATTCACTGCTACACGGGTACAGTGGTTCAGTGAAATAATTTTGAAAAAATTTCCATTAAAATTAAAAAATATTTTGCCAAAAATGTTACGTAAAAAACATATTGATAACAATTTAATTTTCGCAAAATACAGTGTGAAGTGTGAATTTAAAAATATTTGAAACTATAAAGTGAATTTTCAAGGCTTTTGATGGAGATTTACAGTTTCGAGGTCAAAGTTGAGAAAGTGAAGACAAGGGAGTGAAAAGCCTAATTTTTATTCCTCATTTGGGAAGATTTAAATATAGAACTCTTTTTCCGGTTTTGCTCCAAGCAAAACTACACAGTATATTGTTCCTCATAGGTTCCATATATCACTTTAAAAGCATAAATCTCACATATACGCTGGTATTGTAATAAAAATATAAGCAAAACTCCATGTGCAAAATTAATTCACAATAATGTAATTAAATTACTTTTTCGTAACTACCATCTATAACCAACATTGTGTTGTAGGTTATTATATTGTCGGACATGATCGACTTTAATATTGTTACTTGTTTCGTTTTATTTTTATTGTTCTCATCATACGTGAAAATTGCTTTTAAAAAAATTCGGAAAAGGTCCAATAACGAAATTAACTTTTGCATGATCAAACATGCTGCAGTAAAATAATTGATCGTAAAATTGACGTTCTGAAAGTGTTATGTATAATTTGTTTATGAAATTGAATTCTAAACGAATAAAGAACTAACTATATCTTTCTCCGACTTCTAAACACATTTTACGAAGTGATAAAGACATAAAATGAAGAATCAAAAGCGTAAGTCACTGCTCAAAAACAGCATAAAGAAATTCGTCTAAAATTCGCCCGAAAATACATGAAATGATTAAAGGAGTGGACCGATTACAAATCAAAGGATGCTCAGATGTCAGATGTTTATAGAAATATGCACCAAAGAACATTTTAAATAACATAACGTTGACTCATTATTTTTTTTTTTTGCCTTCGATGAAATTTGGCACATGTTAATGTTTTATGACTTTTGAAATTAGTTATATTCGGTAAAATATTTTAGGTAGATCCCATATAAGTGATCTATCGGAATGGAGTTCTAAGCTCATAGAGCTCACATCTATGGAGAATTTTTAATTTAATTTAGAGCTTTAGATCTGTACAACCAGAAAATACCACGCGGTATTTTTTGAGGATCAGCTATCTATAGTCCTTTTATAACCCCTGAAAATCATTATATAAATGGTATATTTCTCTCAAATTGAATATTATCGTGAAAATATTAAATATCCTTCATGCTCGCATCATAGTTTAGGGTATAATATAGTCGGGCTTGACCGACTATTATTTATAACTTTATTTAAACAGTGTTTAACAATTAATTTCCAGAAAACCCCCTCCTTGTTTGACCCAAAAACGTCTACAAATATGTGCTTGGGTTCTCTTAACGGTTGGACTTTGTATTGTTGTTACCACCTTTTATGTGGCCATACAACAAAACAACAATTACAATGATGTTACTGTTGCTGTAGCAGAAGGTAAGGTTTTAGAGAGCAGTGCTGAAATGACAGCAGTTCAAAGTGTTCCCAGTGGCACGGGACCTAGTACTCATAGAACGGGACGGTATAAAATTGAGGTTATTTGATATACGAATTCCATACTAAATATGTTATTTCTTTAAGCAATAAATTTTCTGATTATTTACTTGAAATAATTGGAAAAAATGTAAATACATGTCAGGAGAAAGGCTGTCAAATTTCTTGTAAAAATGTGGGTAATGTTTATGTAGCACTACATGATACTTTACAGGTAGGAGGGTGTTGGAACTTGAACTTAAAATGGGATTTTCTGTTGTTATGATAATTTGTATTTTCAGAATACCAGTTGCCCCTCTATAGATGTTTTGGTGTTGGAAAGCCAGGATTTTCCTTTGGGTATCTTAAAGAATTATTGGTTGCCTTCGAATATCTCATTTTACGAAGTCATTATTCGTTTTAGTAATATCACTAAAATTAAATGTAATGCCTTTAATACACCTTTATTTAAGGATACTTTTGTTTTGTCTTTATCCCATATGACTATTGATAAAGTGGAGAGTGGAGCCTTATTGGGTTTATATCGTCTTAAATATCTAACCATCAAATCTCATATCTTAAAATATGAACCCTCTATATTTCAGCCGGTGCAAACGACATTGGTCAATCTAAAATTAAATGCCAATTTGACGATAAATGGCAATAAAAATCTTTTTGGTGTGAGTTCTATGAAAAGTTTAACATATTTGGATTTAAGCAGTAATGTCTTTAAGGGATCGTTGGGTAAGAAGTTTTTCAAGTCTACGCCAAATTTAAAATATCTAATTATCGTCGAAAGTCATATTGAGCACATAGAAGAAGATGCTTTTGAAATTTTATTAGGAAAATTGTTATTTGTAAATCTCTCCAAAAACTTGTTAACCACATTATCGCCCTCAGTGCTTCAGCCAATTTTGGTAACTCAGCCGGTGGCCATGTTGAATTTTGCCAATAATGATTGGACCTGCAATTGTCAGTTACTGGAGTTTGTGAAATTATTTAAAAAATATCGTTTACAATTTATGGATATTTTATATTGTAAAAGTCCTCATCATTTGTATGGCATGTCCTTGGATGAAATAGATTTTGCAGCAGAAAATTGTAATATAGTCTCCACCACAGTGCAGGAAACTATAGAGGAGAAGGAATATGAAAATGAAACTACATCAGAAGGTTCTGTCATAACAACCACCACCTCAAAAGCCTATAATGGGGAGCAAAGTGTGGAGAATAGCAGCGATTATATAATATCCAGTGAAGTATCCTCCACTGAGCGCTCAAATACTTTAAAAATGCGATGTTTTGATATCTCATTTTTTGCTCAATCTTCTGATTTACTAAAATCACAACATAGACAGTCACCAGATATTCTGGAAAATAGTATGGAATCAATGATTAATGATTTGGATTATTTACAATTTCCGGCACCCGCCTATGATTTCCAATTACATTTGATACCCGAAAATAATAGTGTCATAGTGAGTATAGATAATCCCGCCGACGTTTTGGTAATATGGTTTAGTGATCAAGTGGAATCTTCAGTGATAAGTTACGGTGAAACCTCTTTTGATTATGAATGTATGCAATATGCTTTACCTGAACTAATGATAGGACCTCTTCAATCAAATACTACCTATACATTTTGCCTATTGCCTCCCTTAAGAAATGATATATCGCCTTTTAATTGTTTGCCATTATATGTTCCTCCCCAGAGGAAAGAAAATGTGTGGATTTCAAAAGAAAATAAAGAATTTACTATAGGAATGTTATGTTTGATATTTCTATTATCAACTATAGCTGGAGCTTTAATAGCCTATTTTGGTATAAAAACCTATCCAGATCTCTTGGAGGGTTCGAAAAATGTTCTGGTGGTCAAAAAGCCGGATCAGGCTTGTTATGTAGCCACTATATCGGAGGTGGAATATCAAAAACAGGCCTCAATGAAGAAAAAGAAGAAAGTTTCTACAGCAGAAACACCTCTCAAGAAGCAGCCTTCTGTTAAGTATGACATTTAAACTCAGCTCATTATTATCTATCGAATAAATTAACTTCTCGTCTTTAATTTCAGATTACCCTTACCCGACACCCCCAACAATGAATCTCCACCTTTGCCTTATTGCATGTCCGTAAATGATTTGGAAAGATTAAATAGTTTAAAATCTTCTTCTACTTGTTTTGAAGACACCTTTCCTTCCTATAATTTTGTGGATGATGAATATGAAACCCCCAAAATATGTAATGATGAACACACTATAGAACAACGTAGCGTACCCAATGCTTATGGCTTGAGTCCACATTCACCGCCACCTTTACCAAAACGTAATTCCAATGTCTCTAATAGCCCGACTTTGATTATAAATCGCTTTTCGAGTAATTTTAATTAAGAGGAGAACATTCTTTATTGGAGGACCCACAAAAATCAAGGAAATTATTTTTCTTTTTCGCAAACTTATATTCACTGGGGTGTTGGGTTTTTAAAGTTTTATGTTACGGAAAATATTTCAATTTAATTTAATAAAATTTTAAAGTAAAAATAATGAACCGAAATGTTTATTTTTGTGGTCAGAAATGAACTGATGAAAGAGTAAGATAACAATTTAGGATAGAAATGAGATCGAAAAAATCTTAACATATAAAAATTCTATAATTTGAAAACGGATAACCTTAAAATAGTTAAGAGTGTGTATTTAGTTTGTCATACAGTGTGAAACGCCAAGAAGAATACCCCATAAAATATATATTATTGTATTAAATAAAAATCTGAATCGATTTAGCTATGTAAATCTGTCATGTTCTAGTTAATTTTAAGGTGGGGGTACAGTGAAATTAGTCCGATATTTTGTTATTATTCCGGAAAGTTTTCTATTTATAACCAGCAAATTTGGTTTGTGCAGTGGTTCCAAACCTTTTTTTAATAATTCTGTAACTTTAGAGGTTTTTAATATATTTTTTTTGCTAAATTTCACACGATTCTTCTTTAGTAGTTTTCCAACTGATTTGGAGAAGAAAATTTTTGTTGTAGTTCGTACTCGAAAGTTGGACACTTCGGGTACGAAAATGTTTAAAAGTTGCTTAAATTTTATATATGATTTGATTTATAGTTTGTGAGATATTTATACCAAAGTGAAATTTTCGTTCTTGTTTGAACAGGTTTTATTTATTTAGTAACGTCTTTTTGGGTCAAAATATGTGAAATATTGTCAGCATTCTCTACGAAATTAAAAATTAATTTCGGCATTTAATAAAAATTTAGATGTTTTCATTTAAAAATCAACTATTTCCTTCTGAGTTATATTATTAGAGTTTCTCAACTTTAATAGAATTTCTAACGCTAATGTATATAAAGCAAGTCCAAGCAAATAAAGGGTAACAAATTTCCCGTTAACCCTATCGAAATTTCGTTTATTTTCAATTATTTTTCTCCAGTTTTTTTAGAAGGAACAATGTCAAAGCAAAGTAATTACATATCTAACGATGTCAAACACTCACATATACACTTTTCACCACTCTTCAAAAATTCATCAATACACCTGGTTCTCATATAAATAATCCTTCCGGATTGGGGTTTTATGGACATAATGTTAAGCACGAATTAGGCCCCATAAACCCCCTTTTAAATATCATGGCTAAGAACTTTAATCTCTAGTTTGTATTTTAATAAAAATTAGTCAAATTAGGATAAAAATAAGCAAAATTTTATATGCGAAATTTTACAAGGGTCGATCCATAATTTCTTTTAGCTGCCCTATAATCCCGCAGAAGAAATTCTTTTAAATTACACAAAACCACATAAATGTTAGCACCACAAAAATATTCTTTACTTGTTTATGGCATAAGTGAGAAAATAAATTTTTACGAGGGTCGGTCAAATATTTTTGTTAGCTATCATTTATAACCAACAATGTGGTGTCGTTCTTGACCGACTTCAACTTTTTACTTGTTAATTTATATAAAAGTTAAAAAAATACAGTCATTTATTAGGGTGCTGGAGAAATAACTCAGGGAAAAATTTGTGTTCTTAGATCTAGTAGGGTTTAAAAAATTAATCAAAAATATAATTTTTTCCAATTTATTTTAAGCTTTCTATCAGTTGAAAACTTATTAAACTTATACATAAATATATATTTTTTAATAAGAAGTTTTATTTTCAAAACATTTCCAAAACCATGGTAAAAAATCAATTTCATTTATTAATATAATTTCTGAACCATTAGTTTCCCTTTAACATAGAATTCCTTAGATTCTTCTGATCAACAACAAAATGGAACATCAACGGCCGAAAGTTACTCACCATTTATGCCCATCACCCCCAATACATCGGAAATTACAACTTACAAAGCTCCAATAGCTAATACTAAGCCAACGCCTACTAAAACTATGCTACAAGAAGCCATAAAAGCGATAGCAGCCAGATCTCGCAAAGCTTTTTCATTAGCAAGTATTAAACAATATATTATGGAAAACTATTTACCGACAAGCAACGAGGTTAAACGTCGTTTACCTTATATGAGAAGGTTTTTCAAAAATGCCTTAGAATCTGGTGATATAATTCACGTTAAGGGACACGGTTTGACTGGATCATTTCGAGTGCCACAAACAAGTCCTATGCATAAGAAAAATATAATAAAAAAGGAGAAGAATTTGAAACGTAAAGCGGTAAAGAAAGCGATGAAATCTACTAAAGTCGCGGCAAAGAAAGTGATGAAATCTACCAAAGTCAAAATGGGGCCAGTTCTAAAGGCAAAGAAAGTTAAAAAGATTAAGAGGAATTTTTCAGCAAAAATATAATCTGTTATATTTTCTATGATGAAAATAAACTTCTAAACATCTCCAAATAATGTTTCTATTTCAATATTAGAAATTTATTCATTTTGGCGGATCTGTGATTTTTGTCTAAATTGTAGATCTATTATTTCCATTTATATCATTCAGTTATTTTATTTTATTTTCAATCCACTTGTTGCCATTGCCTCATATCATTCTAAATTGAATTGTATTTTAAATAGAAATTTTCCTTTTCACTAGACCAAAGTATCTAATTGAGAAAAGGGCGCTAATGCCAAAAATACAATTAATGAAATGAGAACGAAGAAACGACAAAAAAATGAAAAAATACCACAAAATCATTCAATGGCGTTAAAAATAAAAATTGAAATTGTATATAAATTTCAGCAAATGACTACAATACTGAACAACAGCTAGAAAATACGGATCAAAGAACAAAATCAAAAAGTCAGACAAGAAGTAAACGTCATCAATGAAAATAATAGAAAATTGCATTAAAAAATTTGGTAATTTTAAACGGAAAATATTTAAATTTTAAAATGACGATTTAGATGGTTTTCTTTTGCATACTACATGTACATCCCAGTAAAGAGTAAGGCAAAATAGATTTTATAATACCCTACACCACTGTAAGTTGTTGGGGTATTATACATTTGTGCAAATGTTTGTAACATGCAGAAAAAATGGTATTACAGCCACCTCAAAGTATACCGTTGTACTCAAAATCACTTTCTGACTCAATTTAACGATGGCCCTCCGTCCGTCTGTCTATCTGTTTGTCTGGCTTGCTGTGAATATTCCACAGATCCCAATTTTTGAGATATTTCGTTGTAATTTGGTATATATCATTATATGGTCCTATTGAAATTTATCATATCCGGCCCAATATTTCAGGTACCTCTCATGCAAATGTTTATCCCGAAATACGGTTTTAAAGCATAAAGCTCTTAAGTATAATGCGATTTAAATGAAATTTGGCACAAGTAAGTCTTATAATATTCTAAATCAATGTGCCTTAATATGCTAGGATCGGCTGTTTATTTCTCATATATCTTAAATAAAATACCAAATATCACTTTTAAGTGCAAATAATATGTAATAATGCAAAGTTATACGACGGTCGGTTCATAATTTATTGTAGCTGCCATATAACCGCCCAGAGAAAATTAATTTTAAAACTTTAATGAATATCGATTCATATTTTGTTATATCATCAATTTAAGGTCCTCTCCCAGAATATGGTTTTAATCCTATAAAAATACTAAATACAGACAAATTCTAGAGATTCATTTTTTAACAGTCCTTAAAAAAATTATCTAAATTGACAAGTACCGGACTATATTGTAACTATCCTGGAGTAATGTATTAGGTTCTTAAATATGCACAAATTCCATTGAAAATATGGACGTTATTAAACAATTGTGTAACAATTGTTTATATAGAACAAACATTAATCTCAAAAATGTTAAGCTAAAACATATTGATTTCGAAAAATTTTATTCTACCAAATTGGCAATATATTCTTCATAGAGTTCTAAATACTAATTGTAGCACAAACTTAAATAACGTTTTAGGGGATCAGCATTTAATTAAGAGCCAAACGAAAAAAAATTACCATTATCTGCCTTATTATAAACAAAAAAACTGTTTACATACAATAGAAACAATTTCTTGGCAATAAAATAAAATTTTTTATAATTTCAGCCACTCAAGTGTTTCTTTCTGTAAACAATGAAAAAAGAAAAAACAGCACGAGTGAGAATGCTATATTCGGCTATGACAAATCTTCCATACCCTCCACCGCAAATTTGTGTGAAATAAATAACGTGTTTATTTTACATGTACAAACACACATATACACTTACAAAAGTAAACAGACAGACAGACAGACAGATGCACAGCCAGACGGACTTAGCTAAATCGAATCAGATTTTGATTTTATGCCACAATATAAATGCATTATGGGGTCTGAGATGATTCCCTCTTAGCATTACACACGTGATAGCAAAGTTAATATATCCTTTTACCACTTATAGTGGGGCTATATTCAGATGTGGCATACTGCTTGTGAAGTAAATGTACACACATATATACACGTTTACAACACTATAAAATATATAATCGTTTTCTTTAATTTCAACACAGGTTCACTTAATAAGTCATCTTGTTTCTGGCTGTAACTTTTTCTCAACTGAACTATTTATGAGTATGTGTTATTGGAAACTTCTTCATCTGAATTGTCTCAGATATCGGCCTATATCTATTAATGTACTGAACCGATTTTCCTGTTTTTAAATAGGAAACTTCTCAAGATAATAACAAATACTCAGACCATTGAGCTCAGTCAATTAATGTGAATGTGACCGTGCCACCAGCAGACAGACGGGCATAGATAAATCGATTGAGATTATGATTTGATACAAGAATAAATATAAACATTGTAAAGGTTTTTCATGATATTTTCTAAGCGTTGCACGTGGAATGACAAAATTGATGACTCTTCTGGTGGTGAAGGGTATACAAATATATATGTATGCATGTAAAGAATGAAACTTATAATATGGAAAATACTTTTACAACAAAATTGAATGCATCACTGAAGTCATCAGACTGAAACTGAAATATTCAAAAAGATTTTTTAGAAATTCTAAAAATAGAAAACGACACTTCTAGCTGATTAAAAATAGTTTAAATGAACAATTGGAAAAATACATGTTTTACATTTACATTAAAGTAGATTTGTATAATGAACTCAAATACTCAACACGTGTTGAAATATAGAATAATTTAATTGAGGTTTTTAGGTTTAGAGGTTTATGGGATGATTTTTTTTTGATTTGATAAAGGAAAAGGAATATGACATAAAAGTGAAACTAGAAAATCTCAAATTACTGGGAAAATATAATTTCGAAAAACATTGTATAATGGGACGGAATTTATTTTTTTTTAAATAAATCTGTAACTTTTAATCGGAAACGTAGTATTATAATTTGAAAAATTTGTGCGTGCAAAATTTCAAGTTTTCGAGTTATTTGCTTTTAAGTTTTAAAATTTCAAAATTTTGTAAGATCATGAGTCAGTTTTTAAATATATATCAAAAAGTATTTCCCAATCTTGTTCAAGTTTATTCAATTAGTCAAAAATTAAAGCTATTTGTCAAAGCAAAAAAGAGACCTGTTCAAAATTTATCAATTGGCGATTTGAATTTAAAAAATACGATTGTTTGTGAGTGTGTGTGTATTTTTTCGAAAAAGGTATCTTGATTTTTTTCATATAAAATGAAATTTTTCTTAAGACATAAATAAAATTTTAATTTTTCTGAAAGTCTTCATTATACATAATGTTTTAATTAAAATTTTGTTCCCAAAAATTCTATTAGGATAAGTCCGTACTCTGTCCAATTCGATCCCTTTTAAATCAAAAGAGTTAATTTTTAAACATTTCATTTAATTTCGAATAACGGAAACAATTTGAAAAAAAAAATATTTTACTTCGAATAAATTTTACATAAAAGCAGATAAATATCTGTTCCATATACAAAAAGTCAAGTCAATTTTTCATTTCATATTTTGATTAGCACGGACATGAACATTAACATTGTTTGTGTTATTTTATAGGAAAAAATTTATAGGAAAAAATTTTTACAGCGACTGAAAACATTTGTGTTTTCACTAATAAAGTCTATATACGCGACCGGACCATTTAAGGCCCAGTAAATCCGCTCAAAAATAATATGTCAACTAGCACTGTATTACATTTCAAATTTTAGGGCAATCAAAAAAGGGGCAAGGATTGTGTCTTTTTTCAAATCTGGATTCTTTTAAAGATTTATAAAACCGAAGGCACTTAACTGTAGTACTCTAGGGGATCGTACCGTACCAAACTGCATTACTCATCACAATGATTATCGATTCACTATAATTTTTCGGACATTATTTTAAAGTTCTTATACTTTCTATTGAGCAATCATATTTAGATTCTAGTTCAGAATGAAGTTTAGATTGTAGTACAGTTTCTGTTTCTAATTCCAGTTCAGACTTAAGTTCAGATTCTAGATCATTATCTAGTTCAGATTTAAGTTAAGAATCTAGTACAGAATCTGTTTCAAATTTAAATTCGAAGTTTAGATCAGATTCTATTTCAATTTCATGTTGAGATTCTATTTCAGGTTTTATTTCAGTTTCTAGTTTAAATTCGAGTTCAGATTCTAGTTCAAATTTTTATTTAGATTATATTTCAGACGATAGTTTCGGGTTTTATTTCTGAATATAGTTTAAATTCTAGTTCAGGTTCTGGTTTAAATTTTTATTTAGATTCTGGTCCAGATTTAAGTTGAAATTCTTGTTAAGATTTCGTTTTTTCCTAATTTAGTTCGTATTTCGCTCTGACGTTCTACACTTTTTCTATCTCCCTCAGAGAAGAAAAAACATACAATTTTCTTTTATATCTTTAAAGATTTGTTAATACAGTGAATCCCTTAAGGTAGTTATAAGTAAGTTAAGAGTCAAAATAAACTTTTAGTTTAATTATAATGTTATATCGATGCAATAATCTTGTTTGGAATTAACAACTTTTAAACTTTCAAAGTTTTACAAAGTATTGATTTTTCAACAGGAAAAAAATCCTTTAATTCCAAATGAAACATACAGTCTGTCAATATTCACTTAATACGATGAAAATAAATATTTTTTTAATAAGTTTTCAGTAAAATTTTAAATTCAGTTATCAAATTTTAAATTTCTTAAATTCTACTTTAATGCCAACATTTGTCTGAACATAAAAATAATTATCTTTTCAACCATTTCAGGGGGTCAAGTTTATAATAAAAGTCTTCTTGTTAATTTTTCTAAATTTATTTCAATCATTTTTATTCTATTATTTTTCTCATTTCTTTTTCTTCTTATTTTTTCAGAGGCAACCGAATACATGCTTTTGTTCGAAATTTCACTTTATTGTGTTTTCGAAATTGTTTTAAAATTATATTTATAGTTGTTTCTTAAACATAAAAATTGAAATAAAATAAAATAATTAAAACAACAAAATTGTGTTTTATTTTTAAAGATTTCAAATTGTTTCAAAAGTAATTTGTATAAATCAATTAAAATAAAATAAAAACAAATATATTTATGTGATATTCGGCTATGCCGGATCTTCAAAACCCTCCATGAAGTATTATGCGTTTGTGCAGATGTTTGTAACGGACACAAAAAATAGTGCTACTTCTACCTTTTACCATACCGTTTAACTCCGAATCACTCGAATCGGTTTACACATAAAGCTTATTCGAAAAGTATAGGTCGCAGTTTTAAAGATATTTTTATGAAATTTGTCTCATGTTAAAATTTGGTTTATTATTTGGCTCAAGGACGATGCCTATTGAATTTGGTTATGATCGTTCTATTATTTTCTATTATGTGAGCGTAAAAAAAGCAGGCAGACAGACGTACAGACAGACCCATAGAAATACAGACGGACATAGCTAAACTGAGACAGATTTTCAATTAATGTAAAAATAAATATAACTAATTGGGTCTGATATAATTTCTTCTTTGTGTAACACACGGAATGAAAAAGTTAATATACCTTCATTACCACTTGTGTTGGTGGAGGGTATAAAAAATAAAAATTATTTCTTGATAAAAATATTTAAATGAAAATATTTTAATGAGGTGATTTTCTTAAAACAAAAATATTTTAGGAACTTTAATTTTATATTTCTAATGCGTTGACATCGAAAAAACAATTGTGAAAATGGGGGGGGTGGATTAATGTTTATATATTTTAAATAAATTATTATTAATAAATTTGATTGAAGACAGCTAAGTATGTATTTTTAATCTTAAGTAGACATTTTAAGTAAATACACCATATTTTAAGAACAAAGAATTTGATTAATGATGAGAAAATGGTTCGTGATTTATTTTTGTATAACAAAGACTACTATAAATTTGAAATGAGACCAAAATTGTGAAAGTTCCTATAAACGTACATTATTTTAATATCTCCAACAAGTGGTTTCATTTTTATTATCATATGTGTTTGTTGAAAAGTTTTCGACCCCACTCCTTAAATCAACTAAGACTTCATTTAAGATATAATTAATTAAAACCTTCATTGGTATTTCTTTTTATTTTTATTCCCTACACCATTATAGGTGGTTGAGGAATTATGTGTTTGTGGAGATGTTTATAACGGGTTAAAAAAAATTGTCCTTCTACCATTGTTAAGTAAATCGTTCGACTTAGAAAAACTTTCCCAGACGATTTCACCAAGCCCGTCCATTCGTCCGGCTGAATTTCCACGTAAAGCTTGCTCGCAAAGTTCAGGTGGCAGTACTATTATTTTGACATTGAGCATGGTTTATAACTTCAAATATACCTCACACAAAAGATTCCTCGCAAAAATAAGCAACGTACTAAATTTTATAAGGATCGGTTCAAATTTATCCGTAGCTCCCATGAAACCTAAACTTTTAATATGATTGAAAGGTGCAAAAATTAAATATATACGTTGGTTTTTTATTTATATTCGGTTAAAATAAATTCACGAGGATCGGGCTATATCCTTCCATAACTCCCATATAAGTCATTCGCAAAAACCATCAAAAATGCATAAATCTTACACAAACGTTATTATCATATATAATATAATGTGTGTTGTTCCATAATTTCTCATAGGAACTACGAATAACCAACAATTTTTGTTGGAGGTTTACTGCCATTTATTATCGCAATTTCCTATAAACGCATTTGAGTTTATAAGTCTCTATAGCATTTTTATTTCCAACTCTGTTTAAGTCATTATGCTTTTGTTTTGGCCACTATTTCAATAATCTCAATGGTGTTCATTAAAACGTGGTTTAGACTTTAAGAATGCAGCCAATGCTGTCCAAACCATAATGCTACAATCGCCGAAATAATATTTCTACATCTGAATATTGTTTGATTTTAAATCGTGCCCATAACACGAGTGTGTGTCTGGACCATCTCAATTCATTTTTCATTACTCTGCTCAGTTTATTTATTTTAATGCGAATATCGGACGATTTTCTTTATGCGGATTTCAAGAATTGGATAAAACTTTTGTTTCTTTTATTGTATGTTTCTTTCTTTTGGTAGAATGAGAGTAATATGTTGAGAAGTCGCAGGATGACTTTATTTTTCTATATTTGTGTAGAATTCGCGTTATTTTGGGTTGATTATTGTTT
Source organism: Cochliomyia hominivorax (assembly GCA_004302925.2). Classification (NCBI taxonomy): domain Eukaryota; kingdom Metazoa; phylum Arthropoda; class Insecta; order Diptera; family Calliphoridae; genus Cochliomyia; species Cochliomyia hominivorax. The sequence continues at coordinate 53,128,585 of PYHX02000494.1, read as the reverse complement.
TTAGACATAAATCTTCCTTATTTTTAATTTTGGTAGGTTTCTAAACACCATTTTTCGGGACTTTTCATTTTATTATCAAATTCTTTATTGGAACATCCTTTGTCATGAAATCATTTCATTTGGATCCTTTCTTGATCGAACAGTAAAGTTCCCTTGGACATTTTTAAATGTTGGGAAATTTATCGATTCAGCTGGAATATTCTGCATAAAATTGATATATTAATTTTAAAAGTAAATTTGATTTAAAAGAAATGAAAATTTATGACATATTAGTTGGTAATGTTGTGGTGGTGGAGGAAAAATATCTGAGTTGATTTAGCTTTGTCCGTCTTCCTGTTTGTTGTTGGACCGCTAATATCCACAATAATTGACAGAACTTAAATTTGGCCTGTGTATTTGCTATAGTTCTGAGAAGTTTCCTGTTTTAAACCAGCAAAATCGGTTTAGTATATTAAAAGATATAGACTGATATGTGAGGCAATCTCTAAGTTTGAGCAAAAAATTGTCTCAAAATTTTTAATTCCAAATCGACAAATTAGAACAATATTCCAAAAATTTTCATAATCGGTCTAGTAGAAAAAAGTTATAGCCAAATATATAGCTATATAATTATATGACTAATTTAGTATCCTTCATCTTTACCTTGGATGAGAATAACAAAGATAAAACAAAAATGGAGAAGATAATAGAATGGGTTTATAGCAATATTCGTCAGTATACATTTAATATTTTAATAATTTTTATTCAAGATGTGTCTAACCTTTCGTCATTCTGAACCTAATTCCATCATATTTCCACTTCATTATGAAGGCGAAACCCTAGACAATTTTATGAATTCCATACTATTAAAATCCATCAATTTTACTATAATCCGGTGATAGATTCCTTTCGTTGTACTATATAACTTAATAGCACTTTTCTCTTTCCCCAAAATGATGTATTTTTTGGTAATAACGTGGATGAATGAACACATTACGTAGAATGAAAATATTATTGCCAGATAATGTTTAACTCATGCTCTCCTTTCGCTACCTTGACTTTTAGCACAAGTATAATTCCTTCACTTTTTGGTTGATTAAGTTGAGGGTATATTTTTTATTTATATTAAATGATTCGACGTTGATTTTCATCTTCATATAGAATGTGTTGGCTGTTGACCGTCCGTTTGTCTGGCTGCTTGTCTGTCTGTTTATTTAAAATTTAAAATGTTTATTATTTCACATTTTTTTTTAAATAATATTATTTAGTGGAAGAAAAAATAAATAATGGAACTTATGAATAAATAATAATTTTTAATGTCGACAGGTTTTTGTTGTCATATCACATGTTAATATGATTGTTATTGCTCATGTATAATGCACAATGGGGTAGATAGGAAAGGATTTTAAAAATTTTCCTCGGATATTTGGAATTAATACGAGTAAGAATGTTATAGTTGGTAAAGCTCGACTATGTAGCTACAAAAAATTTTTGATCGACTCACGTATATTTTGCCTTTTTGATTAATATAGTACAAAACAGTGCATTATTGTGACAATAACATTTATGAGCAAATGAATTTATGAGAAATAATGGACCGCTCCTCGTATAATATAGCAACGATTTAGAATATCATACGTTTTATTTGTGACAAATTTAGTTCGAATTGTTTTATATTTAGAAATAAAACCTAAATAAATACAAAATATAGGAATATTTTGTATTTATTTAACTTTTAACTTAATACCGGAATGTAATGTTGAGCTCATAATTATAAGTTTGGAAATGGGGTCCTAATAAGTGCCAAGGAAAAGAGTTGTGAAATTAGAAATAGAGTCACTTGTACTTGAAGATCATGTGAATACTTTTTCTTGTTCAATTACAAAATGTCTTTGGGACCAAATATTTGCTTTTATCCAAACAAATTTTTCTGCATATCGAATAAAGAGTGGGACGAAGAGACCAATTTAAAAGAAACTAATACTTCTGAATTATTATCTGGTCAATGGTGAACGTGTTGAGGTATTATACCTTTGGTGATGAAAACTGAAATTACACCGTTCGACTCAGAATGATTTTCTGATTCGTATAACGACATCCGTTCATCTGGATGTCTGTCAGCCCATGCTAACGTTGTGGACATTCTACAGGTCGCATTTTTGAAGATAATGAACATAAAAATAATTATCTTTTCAATCATTTCATGGGGTCAAGTTTATAATAAAAGTCTTCTTGTTAATTTTTCTAAATTTATTTCAATCACTTTTATTCTATTATTTTTCTTCTTATTTTTCAGAGACAACCGAATACATGCTTTTGTTCGAAATTTCACTTTATTGTGTTTTCGAAATTGTTTTAAAATTATCTTTATAGTTGTATAACGATGTATAACGACATCCCTTCATCTGAATGGCTGTCTGCCCATGCTAACGTTGTGAACATTCTACAGGTCGCATTTTTGAAGATATTTGTATGAAAAGGAATACATATTTTTATTTTAGACTAATAACGAAATCAATTGAAAATAGATATGTTCGAACCAGGTAGATCCCATACACAATCGACCGTAGCTCCTATATAGATCCACTTTTTAGAGAAATTAGATAGAAATTAGAGGTTATAAAATTTCATTTTGTTGTTATAATCAGATTTTGGGATAAAAGAACGAGCACTTTAATTAATCTTCTACGTATATTGAAAAGAGGGATAAGTATTAATTTTTAAAAAAGGCTACAGCTGTTTACCCTCCTAATGTACGTTGAGTCTTAAATTCTGATTTAGACAAAGGCGACTTTGCAGAAATAACACAAAATTTTTGTTGTCTCAATTCCAAAATGAATCACCGAGTAACACCAAAATACCTTCTTTTTAACATTAAGGAATGTGAACAAGATATTTTTTACCAGATTTAATAACAGAAATATTTCCCGAAGCACCGATTGGTCACGTAACTCTGTCTCATTTTTTTAATAATTCTCTATCAGCTGTGGGAGAGTTATAGATATGCAAACAAAAAAAATGCATAAAAGCATATTCTTAAAAAAATTTGCCTTTTATGTGATTCGCGTTATTTGCATTAATATGTTTAACATACAAACTTTTGCAAGATGCTGAATCAGTTTCTTTAATATGCAACCAAAAGAATTGCCGGGATCTTATTACAGATTATAATATTAATTATGCCACGAACTTCTATCATTTTGTTAAATTTTATTCCATTCTCCCCAGTAAAAAGTTACAGATTTATTAAAAAAAGATCGATTCAGTCCCATTGTACATTCCTGATATTTTCCATCTTTAATTGCAAAAGTAGCAGCTGCTTTATATTTTTATTGTTGTTGTTGTTATTATTACTGTTGTTGATTATTGTTTTTATTTTTGGTCATTAAATTCAAATTGTATACGCTGATAATAATGATCACTAATTTCTATATAGAAAATATATATTTGTTTTCTTCATGTTGATCTTATAGTATTTGGATTTGTTTTAGGGTATTTATAGTGGTTTTCCAAAGAAAATATTTGTTTAAGACTTTCATGATCTATAACATGTATTTTGGCTCGTGTATATTAAATAAGTGGCTTTTTGATATCTGTCATCTAGAAACCCCCGGAAAAAGCAATAATACATACATCCCGTGGATAAATACGTCACAAGATAATTTTTTTCTTGCTTGGGATTCCTAACGAGAAATCTATTCAAAATTCTTATACATAAGTATAAGAATTTTTGAATTTTTGAATTTTGGTGTGTCGCTGTGATTTTTATTTTAATTTAATTTTTAATATTATTTTCCGAAAATATTTATGATTGTATGGGTGACTAATTCTTTGTTACTAAATACATTCATGCATTCATCCATTCATCCATACAAGTGTATTATTCAAATGATATTTATCTAGTAAATTTTGGTATCTCCAATATTTTTTCATCCAGTTTAGTTTTGTCATTAATACGAAACGGAAAATACTTGTTTTCTTAACAAATTTACTTGTATCTCAGCTCATCCATCATTTGTATTATCGTGTTTTAATTTTGATTTATATATTTTGGAATTTCATTTATTTGTGTTTTACGCCAGAAAAAGGATTTTCGTAAAATCTTTTTTGTCGTTCGTGTATTAAATTATATTTTGTGTCCGAGTGTATTTAGAAACTAATCAATCATCATGACTAGTGCCAGTATTATGGTAATTAATTAGTTTTTTATTTTTTATTTGTTAGTTTTAAGTTGATAATGAATGTTTTGGCATACAGTGCGTATGATTAATGTAGTGTTTTTATCTGCAAGAAAATATTACTCATACGTTGAAACTACAAATAAAAAATGTGTGTAATAAATCGTTTATATAATTTAATGTTTAATATAATATAGAAATAAATTATTATCATCTGATTATTATTTCTTCGGGATAAAAGACCCACAAAATGTAAAAACTCGAAGTTTTGATTTTTTAAGTAAAATTAAAATTAAAAATTTAATAAAATTGAAACTTTCCTACTAAACTAAAATCTTATACATAAAGTTCTCAAAATACCAAATTTTTGACATGAAAAAAAGCAAAACGCGTATTTATACCCTACACCACTGTAGGTGGTTCGGATATAAAGCGTATTTACAGATGTTTGTACAATGCTAAAAATTTGTGTTACACCCACATTTTAGGATACCGTTCGATTCAGAATCACCTTCAGAGTTGATTTAATGATATCTGACCGTTCCGTTTTGTACAGACCGTAAACGTTTTGTACAGGTCGATATATCCCGACGAAATTTGGAACATATTAATATTTTTACTAGAGACGAAGCTCTCATACATACCTCACAAACAAATGATCCTCTTAGAATGGGGTTTTGAGGTCATAAAGATTCTAAATATAAACAAAATTTGGCACAACGATGTCTAATGGTATTCTAAACAATTTGCTAAAATATGTTAGTGTCGCTCTATTATTTCTCGTATGTCATATATAACACCCTTCCAAATGTCGTTTTTAAGGTCATAAATGTAATATATACGTTGCTATTGTAATAAAATCAGGTGAAATTAAGATAAATATAAGCAAAAATCTATGTGCAAAAAAAAAACGAGGGTTTTTCATATTTTTTTTAGCTCCCCAGAAAAAATTATTTTAAAACTCATAAGTTTAACTTAGTGTCACAATTATGTACTGCACAGTAAATAATAAATCAGAAAATAAAATTATAGAAAAGCATTTTATTAATTCTTCGGAACTACAATCAGTGTAGAGTACCACAAAAAGTCTTTTCTTTTTTATTTTTAATAATATACCTGCCGATGATGAAATAATTTCATCCGATTTCGTTGACTATAAATAGAAATAATTTCGTGTTATTATGCGTAGTCTTTTATTGCAAAAAAATAGACTTTGTTTGAATTCGACTTAAATTCCAGTTAAATTCAAAAGTATTTGAAAGTGACTTTTAAATTTTTATTCAAACTTTATTTTGTCAATCATATTTAAAAAGTTAATGATAAACATTCTTTTGAAATAACAAAAAAAATATATATATATATATATATATATATATATATATATATATATATATATATATATATATATATATATATATATATAAGTGGGTGAAAAATAAGGAAACAATTATTACATATTAACATATATTTATATGTAAAAATTGAAGAATTGGTGACTATTTTCTGAAAAACGATTCGGAATTAATTTATAATGAAGCACATAAGAAATGACTTAAAAAAATTGTAAAAAAAGTTGAACATTGACTTGAATTTCACAATTTTAATGCTTGAATAATACTTTTACTGAGGGGTTGTGTTCTACTGTATATTTAAGATTGATTTCAAGGTTTTTCTTTTGACTTGAATTGTAAGTGTTGAAATCAGCTTTCCAAACACTTTAATGTTATATTATATTACATTATGTTATGTTATGTTATATTATATTATATTATATTATATTATATTATATTATATTATATTATATTATATTATATTATATTATATTATATTATATTATATTATATTATATTATATTATATTATATTATATTATATTATATTATATTATATTATATTATATTATATTATATTATATTATATTATATTATATTATATTATATTATATTATATTATATTATATTATATTATATTATATTATATTATATTATATTATATTATATTATATTATATTATATTATATTATATTATATTATATTATATTATATTATATTATATTATATTATATTATATTATATTATATTATATTATATTATATTATATTATATTATATTATATTATATTATATTATATTATATTATATTATATTATATTATATTATATTATATTATATTATATTATATTATATTATATTATATTATATTATATTATATTATTGAAATAAAGTCTAATTCAGGTGCATTTTGAAATTTGAATTTGTAGTTGGAAACCCATTGTTTTTGTACTGGAATTCCATGCAAAATACTTGTTTGGATGAGTCCTATACAATCTCTATCTCAAATATCAACTTGAAGGTCTAAAATCTTCATTTACGTTGGTATTGTGAAAAAAGTTGGTCAAATAGGGACAAATTTAAGAAAAAATCGATGTGCGAAATTTTACGATAATCAGAATATAATTTCTTCTATCCCCTTTATAACGCCCACAGAACAAATCCTTTTAGAACGCAATAATACCACCTGGATGTTAGTACAGGTATTATATACTGTACTCTTAAGCATAAATAAAAAAATACCTTTGTACAAGTGTGGCTCATTAATTTTTGGTAGCTACCATTAATAACCAACATACATTATAATGGTAGTAACTTCCATATGGGATTATTACGTTCTCAAATGATTTTCCTATATGGGATCTAAATGAAATTATGAATCGAACCTCGTAAGATTCGCATATCGATTTTTGCTTATATTTATCTTGATTTAACAATTCATACAACAATACCAGGTTTATGTGAGATTTAATCCCTTTAAGGTAATATTTGGTATATAGGTAGTATAGGACTCTTTATAAATAGTATACCGCTCTTCGCATTGTTTTGCACATCATTTTAGAATATCATTACACAAAATTTTTCCAAATTTCTTCAAAATCGCTTAATTCAATTTCAGGAGGAATATTTGTATAGGGCCTAGGAGAAATACTGGTCCCATCATCAATAATTTCAATAGGCATTGTCCCTGTGCCAAAATAATAACACATAATAACGAATATTTTTTACATGTCCAGCGAGACAGACAGACAGACAGACAGACAGATAGACAGACGGACATCGTTAAATCGGCTCAGATTTAAGTGTCTATAGTGGTATAGGATATAAAATAATTATCGAAATTTTTTGTTCAAGCTGTAGAGTAATATAAAAAAATGATTTCTGAAAAATTTCTAATAAGAATATTAGTAAGTATACGTATGAATAATATTTAATTTAAAAAATAATAACAATCATACGCACTAAGTAAGAATCAAAATCTATAAGATTTTAGAATTTCGAAAAATTCTTCCTTATTTACCAATCTAACAAAAACATACAGGATGGAAAATCTTTTAAATTATTGTAACCTGATCAGTTAAGAGATCCTTTTTTAAATCAATAATTTTATAAAGTTTTTCGTAAGTCAGAAAAAGTCAAGGTCATTACAATCATTACAATATCTACCAAATTTGTTAACGTATGATAAAGTTAAAAATTATATTGTGTATAGATCACTTGGCGTGATCTCGTGATTGTATTTATTTTGAAAAGATTCTTTTTGTATTATTGTCACTGACCGCCATTGAATTCAATTGTCTTGTTATTCTTTATGTTGAACAGATTTTCTTCAATATTTTCAATTTATTTTTGTTTGCTTGTATTTATTTTTATTTTATTCATTTCTTTTTTTTCATGTTTCTCAATAGCAAAACAAAAAAGCGAAAAAAAAGATCAAAACCCTGTAAATATTTATTTTATTTTTTATTTAGTTATTGCAAAATTTTTATAGTTGTTTAATAATTTTTCCTGGGTTTTCAGAAAACATATATTGTTGTTTTTGTCGTTTTATACTCTCCACCATAAGAGCAGAAAGGGGTATATAAACTTTGTCATACCGTGTGAAACGCTAAGAAGGATTCATTTCAGACCCCATAATTTATATATATCAAATCAGCTATGTCCGTCTGTTTGTCTGTTTATCTGTCTGCCTGTCTATTGTTCGCACTCATATCCACAATAACACACAGAGTTCGATAAAGTTTGGCCTGAGAATTTGTTATAGTGCTAGAAGTTTCGGTTCAGTATATTAAAAATGTAGAGCGATATCTGAAGCAACATCTTAGTATTTATACCAAAACTTTTTGAAAACTGTCAATAAGAAATCGATAAATTAAAAGGAACCATAAGAAAAACTCATATATATTGTATACGTCTGTGAGTGCATGTTTGCGTTTGTATGTAGGCATATGTGTTGGAGGGTATTAAAGATTCGATATAGCCGAATATAGCATTCTTACTTGTTGTTCATTCATTTATGTCTTCTATATGCCACTAGAAATACATCATAAATATGTTTGTAATATTTAGTTTTGTCACTTAAAAAACACTTCACTTGTGTACTCACATTCAAGAATATTTACATTTAAAATAAATGTACACATCGATGTACACATATGTTTGTATATGTACATGTAATTGTTTATTTAAATGTATTTAAGATTTATAATATTTAACAAAATTTATTGCTGTTTGCTGTCGATAGCAACAAATAGAAAGAGGGAGATGAGAAAAAAAAAACGAAAATTAAAACATAAGTGTCATAAAATGCATGTGTTTTAGTCACGAGTGCTTAAAGGTGTAAGAAAAATTCTTCATGTGTGCGTTACAAAATTACTTAACAAAATTATAATAAAAATTATTCAAAAATAAATTTATGTTAAATGTTTCTTTAAATAAAAAATTTTAAAAAATATTGCCCAAATAGAAAATTTATAGAAAATTTTCTGTATTTCAAATCGAAAACTTATCGAAAATTTTCACTATATAGAAAATTTATCTAAAATTTCCACTAAAGAAATTTTATCGTAAAGTTCTTATATTAAGAGAATTCTCTATGAACAAAAAGATATTTTATCAAAATCTTTCTCTGTTTAGAAAATTTAAATTTCCTCTTTAAAGAAAATGTATTAAGGAAAAATTTTCTTAAAAAAAAATAATAATTCACAATATGTTTTTTCTTTGAAGAAAACTTTTTTATGATAATTTTTTTCTTTAAAGAAAATTTATTAATAATAAATTGTTTCATTAAAGAAAATTTATAGCGAACATTTCTCTGAAAATAAAATTTATCATAAATTAATCTTTAATGAAAATTGATCGTAAAAAATCTCCATGAAGAAAATTTTGCGTAAAATATTCTCTATAAAGAAAATTAATCGTACGTTTTCTTCACAAAAAGATTATCTAAAATTGACTCCATACAGAAATTTTATTGAAAAATTTTACTATTAAGAAGATGTATTGTAAATTTTCCTAAGAAAAAAAATATATTTTCTGTATAAAAAATTATTGTAGATTTTTTCTATAAAGAAAATGCATCGTCAGCTCTTCTCTATACAGGAAATATATCGTAAATTTTACACATAAAAAAATTATCTTTAATTCTCTGTAAAAGTAAATTTTTCGTAAATTTCTCTATAAAGTAAATTTATCCAAAAACTGATGATAAGGGTATAAAAAATTTATCATTTCATGTGTAACGCCAAGAGTCGATGCGCGTCTGTCATTGGATACAATCTCACGCCTGGAAAAATTATCCGAAGTCAATGAAATTCGGTCACATTATTTGTTATTACCCTAAGCAATTTTCTATTTAACACCAACTGCCTTTATTTATTACCGAAAAGCTATAGTCCGATTTCGGAGACAATCTCAAATGCCTGAAAAAAACTTTTCTATTTTTTCAACAAAAAGCTCTTAAATTTGAACAAGATTTAATAGTTATATGTATATCATCATCCTGCAAAAAAAAAAAAAAAAAAAAATATTCAAATCGGTTCTATAGAAAAAATTTGTAGGCAGAAATATAAAATATTTTGATACACCCCAAAGACCACCCAAGAACTGGGCTATTAAATATGGACCAATTTTATTTAAATTTGAAACGATTTTCTTTCTAACTGTCTTTAATATGTATATCATAAATTACACCAATTTCGATCTATATTTTGTTACAGAACCGTTTATTATTCCTTTATAATTACACTTCCTGAAATAGTGTTAAAAGATGTTTTCAAATAAGGACCAATTGGTTAACCAATTAAATGGTGTAATATCCACTTTAAAGTATACCGTTCTTCTCTCTGTCCGGCCATGTAAACGTTTTGAGATGCCTATGAAATTTGGTTCGTGTTATTTCTTTAACTCAAGGACGAAGCCTATTGATAATGATCATATTCTCTTCTCATAGATGCCATAAAAGCCAATTTAAAATACCACTTTTAAGGGCATAAAACTGGTCAAATTAAAGTAAAAATAATCTTCAATCGATGTTTGAAATTATACGAGGATCAGTCCATTATTTCTACTAGCTTCAATATATCACCCACAAGAAATCCTTTTGAAACACTTACATTTCACACAAATGTTAGTATCAAAATAATGTACTCCACAAATACTCATGAATAAGAAAAGCCAGTTATACGAAGATTGTGGAGACAGCTGAAACCTGCCTTGACCTTGAAAATCAACCATTAATATGTAAGTCTTAAGACCAACATTTATAGGTGCTTTCAAAAATATATTATCTTTTTTCATTGGTTTCTTTATAAAGGCCTCATTTCGGAATCGATGGAGAATATTTCCCATAAACAGCAAATTAATCGAAAAATTCCTGCAAATAGAAAATTTATAGTAAATTTCTTATAAAGAATAATTTTATCGCAAAATTGCTTTAAATAGGAAATTAATTATTAAGATTTTTGTTGTAATTTTGTTATTGCTATCACTAAACAATTTTTTCACCTGCAACATGTTGCTAGCAACATTTTATGAAAACAAAAGTAAACAAAAATTTAAAAATAAGAATTTTTTTCTAACAAATCTATAAATAAATGTGGAATATTTTTAAATCGTTTTTAGAATGTTGGCCACAAGCCAGGTCATGGAATTAATGTAATAAATAATTTTTTTCTAAACATAAATCCCCAAAACCATGGCCATTCACTCTCTGAACGAATAAATTTTGCAAAAATTTTGGTATTTATAGAACTTAAAGTCTGCATACAGGAATTGGAAAAATGCTATAAAATTTTATACACTCACACATACGTTAACATAGAAAACATAGAACAAGTAAGAATGCTATATTCGGTTATGCCGAATCTTTAGTACCCTCCACCACAAATTCGTGTGAAGTAAATGCGTTATGTTTTGTACATACACACTCACGCATACACCTACAAGCGTATAAAATTTATAACCGTAACACGGAACTCTTGATGAGTAATATAATTTGCGGCTAAATTGTTTTCTACTGAATTCCGATTCATAATTAACAATTTCATATTAAGAAAAGCTTTTGCTTGAACTTAGAGGACGCTTTAGATATCGGTCTATATCTTTCGACATACTGAGCTGATTATGCTATTTTTTAATAGGAAGCTTCTCAGGACTGTAGCAAATACTCGGAGAAAATTTCATTGAGCTCTGTCAATTATTCTAGATGTAAGTGTGTCAAAAACAGAAAAATAGACGGACATAGCTAAATCTACTCAGATTTTGAATTTGACTTAGCAAAATATACACATAATGGGATCTGATTTGATTCCATCTTAGCGTTACATACAGTATGACAAAACTAATATACCCTCTTTGCCACCTGTAGTGGTAGAGGGTATTAGAATGATATAACGTCATAAAAAAACACCTTTATTTTTATTAAAATTTAATATCTTGAAAAAAAAACTATGAATTGGCAAAAGCTATAAAATATTTGTAATAATTGTAAAAAGGTAAAGAATTCTTGATTTTATATTAATGTTGGCCTACACTTTTAGCTAGATATTTTTTTAAACAATTATACATTAAGTACATTATGTAATTATAAGTATTTAGGCACATAATATAATTTGTAGATGGTGACGCTTCTGTTATTTTTATTTTAACATAAATATGGGATTATAGTGTATTTAACAAAATATTGAAATTTATAATAAAAATTTTCCTTACAAAAAACCCCCACTACTTAGGATTTTTTTATAATTTTGTGTATTTGTTGTGGCTGCAACATAGACTATGTGCAACAAGCAGCAAATTACACACCTTTTAGATTTAAGCAAAAAACCAAAAGTCTGAGGACCAAATGCATTTTTTTATGTGCACCAAAATGTGTGTTGATGTGTAACAAAATTTGGCACTCGTTGGACTATGAAAATTTTGAACATTTTCTATACCAACAAAAACAACTATTATGTTCTGAGAGACAGAAAAATACTCATAATTTTTATGGTGGATCATGAAGAAAGAACTTAGGAAAAGAAAACAAAATTAAAAGACTTTTTAAAGTGAGTAAGGAATTGAATGTTTACTCTACATTCACAGATTGGACTGAGGATGGACTTTGTCAAAGAGTTTTTGGATTTCAATTTTCCTATTATTTGATATTACATAAAAATTCACATAAAATCATAAACATTTCAGGTTATCACTTTTAAAACTGTTTATTGATCTTTTAAAATCATTTGTATATAAGGAAACATTCCAAGTTGAAAAAAATTGGAAGTTTTTAAAAATAATATATCCAAAATGTTATTGCGGATTCTGAATAGGATATATTAGATACAGAACATTCCCTGGCTAGCTCATCGACCTTTCATTTTCGAAGTGGTTCCTATACACAGGAATCCAAATAAAATGTTCGATGTAGCCTTTCTAATTATTATTTACATCGTCCTGACAAGGATTTAGTTACTTGGATCTTCAAGGATAGGAGTGCCGCCGACAAATATTCCAATACTTCCAGAAATATTTCCGTCATCCATATTTGAACATCCTCTGAAAAGACATCATCCCCTGATGTTGAAACAGTGAAGATCCTGATCCCCGATAAGGTAACTCCCATTCCTCTTAATTTGGCAAGGAATTAGAATTTGACGGTATTTTTATTTTGAAAAATCTATCAAAATTCATATGGCGAAATATAATTCGAGGGTATAATTCGGTTGTCTGGCGGTGTGCTCAAAGTCCTCGAAATTCTATATATTCCGAATTTCTATCTTTTCTCTGAAGCAGTCTGCCATGCTTAAGATATATAAGAGAGAATAGGATCTACAACTTACAGCAGAGTACATGACGTCAAGCCTTCACTCAAATGGTTCGCAAAAAATATAAGCTTTATCTCTGAAGTATAAGTCATAGTCAGTATTTCCACAAGCATCAAAACATAAAAAATTTTATCCAGCAGCTAAAGATATAGATTAAATAGATCCACACATATAAACTACAACTTAAAGGTTTATAAAAAATAGGTCCAATCTGGAGAGGTCTGGACTTCATCCTGTAGTGTTTTTTATACACAATTTTAATGTTAACATTTTATGTAAAGAAACCTTTCAGAAACCAAAACCTGTGGTTTTAAGGACTAAACGATAACGTAATTGATTTATGTTTGTGCCAAAAAAACATTCAGTTTAAAATCCTAAATTACTTTCGAAGATCTGGATACAATTCATGTCGGCAATCGTTTGAAAAAAAATCCACTTACAGTATTGGTAATATGATATATGAAAGAGAAAGTCTTAATACCTTATTCTCCTAATTTGTAGAGCTGGATTCATCAATAACTAGCCGGCACAGCTACTAGCTAAATCGATTTTGATTAAAGGCACCCATAGGAACCCATAGTATCCAGATATACATGCCAATTTTGTATTTGTATATTAATACATTCTAGTAGGAAGACTGAATCGCTGCGAAATTATCCTAAAAAACTATTTGATTTATAAAGTTAAAATTTTCGGATTTTTATTAAATGATCTGAATAACTTTTTATTAATAGTTTTTGTATAAATATATAAATATAGTATTTTGTAGGGTAAACATATCCATCTTTAATTCGGAATTCTATAGTCGCCAAAGCGTTAACACACTGTTTGTTAGACGCTATAATAATGTTGAAGCTTTTCGAAAAATCCTGATAATCGATTGTTGACTTTAACTTTAAGGTCTGAAGATAAGGAATTGGACAACAAACCATTTTTTTTGGTTGAAAATGTCTGACATACTTCAGACCCAAAAAAAAAAAAGTTATGGGAGAGATCCTTAAACTCTACAATAATACCAACCAAATTATGGCTAAAATATTGTTTATATTATTCCAGGCTAATGACCTGTATTTGATTAGATTAGAACGGTATTTTCCACTATAGACCCTTGAAATCGAATTAGGACCCTTAAACTGAAGATAATTATATTTACAATTTCTGCTATATATTCTGAAACAAGGAGATTATTTCAAGACAAGAGTCCTTGAAAGTCGATTTGCATGTCGAAAATGATGCTCGAATTTTGCAAAAAAAGTAAATTGTGCGGAAAAAATAAAATAGATTCGTAATTATAATCCCAAGAACTCATACCATGTTAGTATTTTGTATGTGATGCACAGAGAGTTTTTTACTATAGAACTTTCAAATCGGATCATCTTGAAGACAATTGATTCGATTGATGGGAGTAATCAACGAAAAAGGTCCTCTATCACATGTTACAAGGTTGCTTAAGAACAGATTGGAAAAATTTTAATGGGAAATCTTGGTTTATTCGCCCTTTAGAAAGACCATAAACCAGCTTTTTAGAAAAACTTTATTATATTTTTGCCTTTTAAACTTTGATCATCAGAGAAAAAGTCTGGAAAGAGGAAGTTTACTTAAGATTTTACACTTATATTAAAAATCCTGTAGTTTCATTGTAGGTAAACTGAAGTCTGGTGGAAATAGGTCAACTTTTGAAAATAATAGTATCTTGTAAGTTGTCGTACAACAAATGAGGCTAAAACCGATTAAAGATCGATTGTAAACCAGTGCAAAGATGATGGATTTCTTATCGTAAAATTTGTATTATACTATACATAACGTTATATTCATGACTTGAGAAAAATTTATTACCTAATTAATTCTTCTTAACCACTTTTTCAAAACTTCAAAAACCTTCCGCAAACCCGCTTATCTATTAAATTAAACTTCATTCATTATTACTAATGGTTATTCTACTAAGTCAATAACCCTTTTTGGAGTTTACGTTTGGATTTGATTGAGATAACTTGGGGAAGATAAGATGACCTCAAGAGGAAATGATGTAATACGTAAAACTATGTAACCAACTTTAATCGAAAGTAGAGTACCTTTTGAAATAAGTACTTTCAACATGAAATTCAAATATCTTTTTCTTTTGCTCTCATAGTTAATCGTATTAAAAACATTATAAATATTTATGCATCCAACAAAAAACAAAAAACAAGAAAAGTATCTCAAAGTGTGCATAAACATATTTTAAAGGAGCTCATCTGAGTATGTGAGTGAATGAGTAGATGTTTAGTTTAGTTTAGTTTTCCTTGGTGGCAATTTGTTGTTCTTGTTGCATATTTATTATAGTTTGTTGCAACAAATGTTTATAATGTTATTGTAGTTGTTTTTGTAATTGTAGTTCTTTACACCTTTTTGCATCTCATACATATGCAACTGCTCATTATTTATTCTTTTCTAAATATTTGTTGTTTCTGTTTTATTATTTTTTGTTATTTTAGTTTTTTTTCTTAAATTTGTGTTGATATTTGTCGTATTAATTTTTTTCTTTTTTTGATATAAAAATATTTTCATATTTTTCTTCTTCTATTTTTCTTTGAACAATTTTTGTGTATTTGTATAAGTGTTGTTATTGTGTGGTTGCAATTATTTTTTTTTTTTTTTTTTTTGTGCAACAAAAAAGTTTTGAGCCTTTAGATCTTGTAATTGATTTAGTTCTTCTTAATCATTTCTCAGCGTAACAACTATTTGTTACCCCAAACACACTGAAATAGAAAAATCCGAAACTTTCGAAGAACTTTCGAAAATCATAAAAAAAAATTTTTATGAAACGCGTTTTTTAGAACATTTTCAAAACGTAACGCGCTTGTGTGTGTGTTTGATTTTTCTATTTTCTTTCACTTTATTTCTTAAATTTCTTTGAGTGTAGTCGAAGGAAAATAATTTATTAAACGTGTGTTTGTGTATGTGTGCGGGTGTTTAACAGTAACTCTTAGTTTTTCTATCTGTCGTTTTGGTGTTCCTTGATTAACTTTTCCTTCTTGTTTCTTGCTATTTTTCCTAAGGAAAAGGATAATTTTTAATAAAAGTATTAATTAATTTTTGTGTGTTTTTTTCGTTTAATTTAACAAACATGGTGGGTATTTTTTATGATTATAACAAAATATATAATTATAATGAAATTATAGCAAAATTATATAAAAAGTTACATTTAGAATTATTTTTCCCAATTTTTTAAATACAAAATTAATTTAATTTTGAATTATAATTATTTAATTTAAATTAATTTAATTACTAATTATTATAAATAATTTAAATTTAAGAATCGTATCTCTATTTAGGTAATTTCTGTGAAATATGTGAAAATTTATAACTTCGAAGCTCCGTAAAACAATTGTTAGGACATCTTATGGAGAATTTTACATTTTGTATTTTTTGTAAAGACTAGAACTTAGTAATAGTCAACAGGATATAGATTATTATACGAATCTAACCCTATATAATCAAAAACATTGATTAATCCAAAAAATACCGAAAAAACGTTTTATACCACTTCGCATTATTATAGTGCTCACTAGAAGTGATTTACAAAGGTCTAAAGTGAAATACGGCATCAGAATCAATAGTTCCGGTTCAAAGATGAACTATTTTATTTAATCATTTAACAAAATAACAAAGTAAATAAAATATGCGTTTTAAAACGAGATATGTTTCACTTAGAGCAAACCAGTTAAGTCACTAGGATGCCACAATGAATACGAAGAAAATAAAAGTGAGGTATTCAAGAAAAATTAGGTAGATTGATGTCTGAAATCGAAGAGTGGAAATATAGATGGCTGAGTGCTGCATTTCTTTCAGCAATCATTAATAAAAAAACCTGTTTCCGATAATTCCTACAAAAATCGTTTGACCCAATCTTTTTACCCCAGCAATTCTGTATCTCAAGAGAGTTTTTGATCTCTTGAGGATTGAATACCAGGCTCCACCATATCAAGGCCATAATATTCTGGTAAGCATTTTTTTAATGATGGTCTGTGAGGTTCGCCTTCATTTCGTCAGAAAAGCTTCCATATCTTGATCATCACAACATTTCAAGCAATTTGTATAGAAATACGAAGTTCATGGGTTGAACCGCAGTAGCAGGAACATATCGGGATTGTTTTCTATTTATTTAGCAAAAACACGAATTTAATAAGATTCGAAATGATTTTCAACGACTACATTTTGCTACAAGTCTTTTACCTTCACAATAATTGCTCAGCCCTGCATTGCGATCCTTGATAAACAACATACTAGACGATCAATGTTACTAATTACAGAAATTATTAGATGACCTTTTAAAAAAATACCTCATATACTCAAGACTTATCCAGCCCTCCATAAATAATGACAGAAAAATTATATTACAAATTGCACGAGTTTGTTAAAACAGATCGAACAATCCAACTTGATAGTTTCGCGTTAAGCTTTTGTAATCTTATAAATGTTAAAAGTTTAATTTTGTCAATAAAAAAAAGCTCAGAGTTACGGGAATAAAATGTTTCATCTTAGCAATTTATCATTAATCGTAATACTGCATATTGGGGATATGCAGAAGATTTCATTTCTAATGATAAATTTTGTTGTTTTTTCTTGATAACTTTTTTACTTGATAAAAATAAATATCTGAATTTATTTTTTGACCGCAATTCCACAATTTACGGTAAATTATTCCTTTCCATGTCAACTTAAACGCAACAGAAATGTTTGATATACGAATTCACAGAAACATAGATTAATAAACTAACAGCTTATAGACCGAATAATTTTTCAAGTAGATTAGGAAAAAGTAAGAGTATATACATATCGGTTAAGATGGACTACATAAAATTCTAATTCTCTGGACTGGTCTGAAACATCATTAACCGGCTCTTGTACAATTTTATTTTATGATTTTTGCTTGTATAAAACAAATTTTAAATATTTTACTAAAACTCTCATTTGTAAGAAATTTGTGCGATTTGGGACGATTTTTAAAAGTGATGCTATATGAGGGCTATAAAAAATTTAATCGATCATCGCACATTTAGATGCGGTGTCTTGTGTTTTACTCATAAACATACAGAATAAGTACCAACACTTTTTTGGGATTTATGCACTTTGAAGTGATTTTCGGCATAAGATCTGTATCGATCGATTTAGAAAATGATTCCGAGTCAACCAGCATATTTTAAAGTAGATGTAGCACCTTTCCCATGGAGTGTATTTATAGCCATATATGTAAAAGTGAATGTACTGAAGGATATATTTGTATATCCCTCACTTCTCAGTTGAAAATGGTTTCACTTCCTCAGTAGAAAATGGTTCAATTTCTTACAAAAGAGTTGCTAAAGGGTTTTCTCTCAATCAAAGTTTTGCCTTTTGAGTTTGGCAGTTAAGTTAAGCGAATAATTTCAAATCGTAATCGAAGTGTTTTATTGACTTATAATATTGACTCAAAATCATGAAATTTGAAATTAATATATTACAAATCTTATATAGAAATTTGTGGCAGGATAATACCTTAAAAATATTTTCTGAAACCAACAAGAACTGACATTCTGAAGAAGGAGTTTTTCATAAATCAGCCACTTATTTGGTTCCCAAATAACCATTTTCGTAAATTTATTAAAACAATTCTTATTTTAGGTCCAGGGTAATTCAAATGTGATATTAAATATCATCCCTATATATATTCCAAGATCAACTAGTTTGTATTTGAAACCTAATAAATGAAGAAAACTCTATTGAAAATATTTTCTCTGATTTTCACTTATTTTATTAGATTAAGTCTTTTTTAATAACAGAAATAAATTTACTAAATATTTATTATATTTTTCTTTCTTTTCATGCAGGATGAGCTAAACAAGGAACAAATTGTCCGTAAGTATTTCATAATTTCACACCTCCCTGATGACATCCACCATTAAATAGAATCAAAAACATTCCCCAACGTTTTTGAAAGCAATAAATTTTATTCATACGCGAAATGAAAAATTAAAAAAAAAAAACATTAAGAAATTATCAATTAAATACTTAAAAACAAATGATCAAAGCATTTAAAATTAAAACATTTAGTTAAATAATATTTTATTTTAAACATTTTCACTTAATTGTTTGACAGTAAACGATTAAAAATGAATTTTAAGAAAAAAAAAATTACAAAACAAGTAAATATTTTATAGTCGGTAAAACCCGACTATATAATACCCTACACCACATGGTTGGTTGTAAATGACAGCTATGAAAATTTTATGCGCTTTTTTGGAAGTGGGCTTGTATGGGACCTATAAGAAGTAATGGACAGACTCTCGTAAATTATTGCGAGATTTAGAAAATTATAAGATTTAATTTTGTTGAAATTCTTTGAAAATGCTTTATATTTAGGAATTTTATAACCTTTAAACCCCATTCCCAGAGGAATTTACATAGTCTGTCACCACACTGTTGGTTGTAAACAAGAGTTAGGAAAAATTTAAAAACGACACTCGTAAAATTTTATTTACTGATTAATTCTTAAGTTAACTTACATTGATTTGAAATGTTGGAGTTTTAAAATGATTTTTTCTGGGAGGTTAAATCGGACCTACGAAAAATGATGGACCGAGCCACGTATAATTTTGAACATCGATATTAGAATTATTTTACCTTAATTTGACCATTTGTTATTACAAATATGTGATTTATGTCCTTCAAAGATATATTTGGGAGAAGACTTTTATGGAACCTATGAAAAATAATGGACCGACTCCCGCAAATTATAGCACGTCGATTTAAGATATTTTAAGACTTACTTGTGTCAAATTTTATTTAAATCGCTTTGTATTTAAGACTTTAATGACTTTAATACCATATTACGGGAGGACATTTGTATAGGAGATACCTGGACCAATTTTAACCAATTTGAAAAGGCCTCATCCTTAAGAAAAAAATATTTACCAAATTTTATCGGATACCGTAAAAATTTTTCCGGTGGGCCTCATCCTTAAGAAAAAAATATTTACCAAATTTTATCGGATACCGTAAAAATTTTTCCGGCGGGGGCATGAAGACCGACCATACAAACAGACAGACAGACAGACGGACATCGGTCATCGTTAAATCGACTCAGATCAGTAATTCTGGGTTGAAGGGTATAATTAAAAGTGGGTATTACACCATTTTTATCTATTTTACAAACATCAACACAAACGCATATTACCCCAACCACCAACGGTGGTGTAGGGTATAAATATTACGTTCGTATTTGAAATTTGCAGAAAAAAAGATTTTAATTTCAAAAATTGCTTTTTTTTTTTTGCTAAAACACAAACACCCACATTAATTGTGGTGGACATTACAAACAAGCAGACAAACAAACGTCCATTTGTGATGGAAAGACAGGCAGGCACAGCTGGATTTTAGACAAGCAACACAGGCTACAATTGTCTAGAAACTTGACGAAAAAAAATATTATATATAAACACACATACTGCGAATAGAAATAAAAATTGGATAAAAATACTTACATAAATATATTTATAAGAGATTTACGCATGACATGTTTTACTAAAATGTAAAGTGATGTTAAAAGTGCTCCATAAAATCGAAGAACAGTGGATATGAGAAATGTTAAAAATTATTGTTGTTAAGATTTTATGTGTTGGTAAAACACAAATACGGAAATATATGAATCTTAATATAAATACTTGTAAATACATATCTGATATTTGGTTATTAATAACGCTTGAGATAAATAATCCGATTACTGATAATTGAATTAATAATTTTTAAATCAATTCACTTTTACTTTTTATAGAAAATATTCGATAAAATTGTTAAATTTTTTGCAAAACAACAAACGGGTATTATGAATTTTAAGGCCCTCAAGCAGTATTATGAAGTTTACCCTAATAATTACATAAAAGTCGGATATGAATTTTCACTATATTATTAAGAGGTATTTAATATCAGTTCAAATAAGAATGCTATATTAGACCCTCGGCCACAAATATGTATGAAGTAAATACGTTACGTTACATACATTCATAGACGTTTTCTTAAATATATTACGGAACACTTAATGATTCAGAAAATTAGTTATATTTTTGGCTATAAGTTTTTTTCTACTGAACCGATTTTGACAACTTTTGGGTAATAAAGTACATATAGTTAAATATTATGGCAAAATTTGATTCTAATTTGTAGATTTAAAATTGACAATTTTACGAAAGTTAATTGCTTGAATTTAGAGCTTTCCTAAGAAATCGGCCTATATATTTCAATATATTGAACCGATTTAGCAAGTTTTCAATATAAAACTTTTCTGGACTGTAGAATGTACTCAGGCCAAATTTCATTGCGCTCTTCAATTATTGTGGATGTAAGCATGCCAGCAACAGACAAACAAACAGAGAGACAGACGGACAGATAGACGTACATAGCAAATTTGTCTCAGTTTTTGATAAATTGCATAAATATATACACATTCTGAGGTGATTCCTTCTTGGCGTTATGCTCGAAATGACAAGGTTTATATACCTCTATCACCACTTGTGTTGGTGGAGGGTATAATAACAGGATACAAACTCTTTGTTATTTTTAAAATGTTGGTTCTTTTTTTTTTAAATTTCGTATTATAAAATTCATTCAAAATTCACAAAAGGTCTGGAAAAAGCCATGATATTTATAAAATCTTTGGGTTTTTTATAACATGTTTTATAATTCAGATTTTGGGATTTTAAAACATAAAATTTTAATTAAAAAATTTAAATAAAATCCAAAATTATCTGGACTTATTCCCTTAGGAGTTTAAAATATGGAATTTGGTATAATGAAGAATTTCAGAAAAATACAACATTTATATATGTTTTCAAGAAAAAAATATTAAAGAAAAAACAAAAAAAAATCGTTATTTTTTTATTTAAAAGTTAAAATTGATAACATATTTTTGAACCGGGTTCATATATTGATCTCAACCGCTTTGCTTTGGTTTGGATAACGAATATTCTTTTTTAATTAAGTAAAACTGACCCAAAATACAAAAACTCAAAAACTATATTTCAAATAAGCGTTAAGTAAGTATTTTAAAGAACTTCTTAAGGGCTATAAGGCAGTAAAAATTAAATGAGAAACAAAAATTTGTCATGCGGTTAAAATATTAATATCTGAAGAACCCACCTATAACGCCCGAAGTAAAAATGCCAAACTCCTCTGTTACCGTTATGTAAAAATTACTGAGGAAAACTGTAAAAGCTGTGACAGTTATCTGGCAAGTCTACGTTCTATCAATGATTGAGCCTAATAATTTTAGTTCACTCTGCTTCGATCAGCACAAATGATATAAAGTCAGAGATATAAGGACTCATTCTCTGATATGAGATTATGACTTCTCTTCAAATTAATCAATTACTGAACAATCTAATACTCTTTGGATACAGTACTTGGCCGTTATGTTTATTTGACTTTAGATGGTTGATCAAGATTTGGATATGATGCTTTGCATTTGATCTTATCGTTATGACAATAAAATAAATAATGACTTCTTTTTTGAATTTATTTCAAACTTGTAGATTGCCATTTTCAAGTCAGCCATTTTAAATTCATAAAGGTTCCAATTTTCTTGTTTTACCAAGCATTCCAATGTTTTATACCCTCTACTACCAAAAGTGATGAACGGGTGATGTCATTTATAACGTTATAAAAGAAAAGTCTAAGACCTAATAATGTATATATATTTGCACTAAAAACTAAGTCTGCTTATATACATCCTTCTATTTGTCTGAAAATGTTTCTATTTAAAATATGTAAATCGCTTTAAAAGAAGGAATTTATAGGCCTCTTAAAACTAAACACTTTGAACAGAGGTTATGACTAAACGGCTTCTTCAACTTTCATAGAATTTGGCATGCAGACATTGCTTTCAGTGACAAACGTTGCACAGTACAACATTTTTGGAAAGGGCATGAGGAATTGGTATCCCCCTACAAAAAAAAAAATTAAAGAAATATAATAAAATTTGTCGCATAAATGGAGTTTTAACAACTCATTTTTGCAAAATACAAAACTGTTTAATAGGGCACGTAAAGCAGCATTCCCTTATCAAACGAAACATTTAATGTCACATATCTCTTGAACTTTTGTCGTTATATGTTAGTCTGTCTGTCCAAACAGTTCAGTTTGTTCAAGGCAAACAAAAACGACGGGTAATAAAAACTCGACGCAATCGTAAATAATCTTTCTATGTCTTTAAGTCGTTTTATTTTCATATTGATCCACTGTGGAAAAGATTACACATTTTTTATGATTTTGGTTTAAATCCCAGTAATACGTTATTAAATACATGTACAAGTTGTTACATTTTATTTTTTATCTTCTTGGAGCAATAGAAAGGAAAGGTGCAGTAAGTGATAAAAAATATAAACATACATATTTCATATTATTAATGACACATTTCGGAGGAGTTTATGATTGAAATAAAATGACGTTAACGAATTTAAAATAATGAGGACAAAACAAATATCAATTTCTCAAATTAACAGAAAAAAACGCATTAACTATTTAGCAAATGAAAGCTAAACTAATGACCATCATGTTTCCTTTTTCTTCCAATTATAATTCTAGTTCTCCGTAATGCCTTCAATGCTTTCGATCCGGAGAAACAGGGCTACATCAGCACTCAGATGGTGGGCACCATTCTCAGTATGTTGGGTCATCAATTGGATGAGGCCACTTTAGCTGAAATTATTGCTGAAGTCGATGAGGATGGTTCAGGACAAATTGAATTTGAAGAATTCACAACACTGGCCGCCCGTTTTCTGGTTGAAGAGGATGCTGAGGCAATGCAAGCAGAACTCAAAGAGGCCTTCCGTCTGTATGACAAAGAGGGTAATGGTTACATAACTACGGGTGTGTTACGTGAAATTCTGCGTGAATTAGATGACAAACTAACGAATGAAGATTTGGACATGATGATTGAAGAAATTGATTCTGATGGTTCTGGAACCGTTGATTTTGATGGTGAGTTTTTCGTTACAATAAATTAAAAAGATTTTTAATTATTTCCTTTTTTGTTTTCGTTCCAGAATTCATGGAAGTCATGACTGGTGGTGATGATTAAATTGTTTCTAAGAGATTCTGGTTAAGAAATCACAAATTTCTGTCAATATTTCTTAAAATGTTCACCAACATTATTTTACACTCTAGAAACATTTCAATTAATACAAACAAAATATTAAAATAATTAAATTTAATAATACAAATTAATGTTAAACTAATAAAAAAATCTACAACAACAAAAACATTTTTATATTATTAATATATATTTTTATGGTTCCTTAATTAAGATCTTTTACTTCTTTTTTTTTCATTAAGTGTTTTTCAATATAATTTTTTTCAAAGATTTTTATTTCTGTTTTAAGTTTAACTGAATTTGACATTCTAATTCCCTTTCATTTGGCATTTGTCATTTTTTGACAGTTCCTCTAACAATATGTCATTTTTTATAACATGTTTTCTCTGTGTATTTGTGTTTGTTAATTTACACTTGTATTGTCAAAGACTCTTTTTGTTTTTCTTCTGTTCTTTTATTGTTTTCACTAATAATTTCCGTGTTTTTTTTTTTGCGTTATAACACTAAATAATTGTTTATAAATTAAATAGAAATTATAACTTTTTTAGGTTTCATTGTTTAGAAGACATATTTATTGTAATTAATTACCGCTACTGATATGATTAATTTCAGAGTTTTTTTTTCTTAATTTTTTATTGTATATAAATTATATTGTTTTTTTTAGTTTTTATAAAAAAAGAAATCAGTTAAAAAAGTTGAATAAAATTTGTAAAGACGTTAACAAACTAGTCCAAAAAGAGGCTATGAATACCATAAAGTGTTTATAATTTATTTTTAATAAAAAATACCTATTGAACTACGGGGTGTTACGAACTCATTATTATACTGACGTATACATATACTTTTACTATTTTTTAATATCCGTTATTTACTGTAAATGTTCGTTTTGCTTAAAAAATAAAAAGCATTGATTTTAGACTTATTTAATTATTAAATCACAAATGGACAAAAGTCACCGCCATCCATCATGTACAATATTTAAGACTCGCTATGCTTAGAAAGATATTGAATTATTAAAATGGTTAACCTAAAGAATAATATTTCAGTTAAAATAAGCCCTTTTAAAAACTTATTAAAAAACAAATAAAAAATATACAAAACAGTCATGTAACTTCTGGAAAAAATCAAGGTAAAGTTTATTGCAAAACTTTAGCGAAGACCCCATTTAATGAACGATCAGACCTTTCTCAATGAGTACCTTTATATTAAGAATTTATAAAACGTAATTTTAGTATATACAAGCTTTCATTTGGTGTAATTTTCTGCTTAAAAATTTTACTCCTTTATACATTCCGAAAAATCGCGACGTATAAAAAAAGAATTTTATGCATTGGAAATTTGGAAAAGTTGAAAGTTCTTGTCTTAATAGTGCTTTAAGTATTTGAATACTATTATTTGCTTTGGATGGCGGGCACATCTTTTTACTGACCCTGCGCGTTCTATATTTTCAAGAATTCATAGAAAAATTAACTTGTTAATTTGTTAACTTCCTTTTTTCTTTGTATGTAAAGTATAATTTTTAGATATTAAAATTGGCTTTATATGGGGGTACCTTACTACTAGATCTTATTTAACCTACATGTTGTCCAGTGAAACAGTTTCTTTAGAAAGAAGTTGGCACCAAATCTTAGGTCTCTTACTTCAATAGTGTCTCAATTCGATAAATTAAATGGTCTTTGTATGGGGGTACTTCTCCCCCTATCCGATCCGTTCTAAATATTGTCCAGTAATATAGTTCCTTGTGAAATTTATTAGGACAAAATTTTTAAGCTCTAAAGTTATTATATTTGACAATTAATATGGGAATACTCTTCCCGCTGATCCTATCCGTCCTATATATTTACCAATAAAGCTATCTCATATTAGCATGATTGCTACAAAATTTCATGTAATAGTTCATTAGATATTTTATAATCAATATTTGGTTTGGGCTTTCTCTCCCCCTGATCCTTTCCGCTTAATTTTTCAGCAAATTATAGCAGCATTATTGCTAAAAAAATTTAATTTGTTTTGAATTAAAATGTATGATAACTTCTTACGTTGATTAGAAAAAAACATATTTTTTGGAAGTCTATCCAAGTGGTTCATGTCGGATATCTGAGGAGGAGTTTAAAAACTGTAAAGGGTGTTATAAAAGATCCATAATTATATTAATTCCATCGTGTGATTAAGTCTCAATGCTTGGTTCTCCAAAGTTGATCAAATCGAATATGACGTTTTTTTAAATCGCAAAAACTTCAGATTTCATTGATTTTGGAGTGTATCAAAATTTTGTACGATATGGTAGAAAATATACTTTAGTTTAGAAATTGATCGAAAATTTGCATATTCTGTCAATTTTCATGTTGTGCTTATATTTATATCTGTGACTGTAAACATAAATTATATTAAAATTTGTTTAAAAAATTTTATTTAAGTTTTTTATACCCTCCACCACAACCAGTGTTGATGAGGGTAAATTACATATATCATTCCATGTAAAACGCTAAAAAGAATCAACTCAGAACCCACATATAATCTAATATGAGATTAAAATCTAAGTCAGTTTAGCTATCCCCGCCTGTCCATCTGTCTGTTGTTGGTGCGCTCACATCCACAATAATTTGCAGAACTCCATGAAATTTGGTCTGGGTATTTGTTATAGACCTGAGAAGTTACCTAAGATCGGTCAAGTAAATTAAAAAATATCAATTGATACCTGAGACAACCGCTAAATTTCTTTCATATTATTCTCAATTATCGATACTTTATACATTTCATAACTGTATTTAAGATTCATGTAGATCAATATATATCTCCTCTTTTTGATCTTTGATGTTTGATTTATTTAATAAAATTTCCTTAAAATAATTTTACTTCAAGATAAAAGCATTACTAATTACTTAAGATAGAAAATAAATGTCTCTAATTATGGTCATATTATATGTTTTTGATCTTTTCACCACATTTGCATTCAATTTCCTGATCACAAATGAAATTACACTTCAAGATCTATTAAATGAACTTCTACAACATTTCTTTTTTGTATTTCGTCGTTATATGCTCTACAAAAAAGAGGAATGATTAAAAAAAATTATTACAAATGACATGTTTACACTTACCGAATGCACAAATGTTGTAACAATTTGAAGATGATGATCATTTATCAACATTTGGGGACAGCACACATTGCCTCATGAAGTATTAAGTGTAGGTTGTATGTATTTGTGGATTTTGCAACACACAAGCAATAAAATGCCTACAGATGCAATAGCGAATCACAAGTAACATGTTGAGGCAACATGTTGCTATAATAATTCTTTATTTTATCTATTTGTTAGTTACTCGTTTTAAAATGTGCTTTGGGCTAAAGGAGCAAGCAAAAATAAATATATTGAACCAATTTTCTTGTTATATTTTTCGTGTAATTTTCGCTTGATTTGTTATAATTTACTTCAGATATGGCATTTATAAAGACAAATATACATACATTATTGCGCCACACACGCACCTACATTTAATGTAGATGGATTTTAATGATAATTTGCTTATGTTTTTTATTTATTTCTTTTTTTTTTTTTTTTTGATTAAAGAAAATAATTGCTGTTGTGTTGAGTGGGACTGTCTACTGAACTATTTCTATTTAAATTAACAAAGTGTGAATAAGTAGGCATGAAATCGGGTTGTTGAAATATATATTTTTTGGGTTATTATTTCTCAATTGCAGTATATACATATGTGCAATATAGGTGGATCTGTTTTCGTAGCAATATTTTCGTAAAGCCCAAAACCTTATACTTTCTACGATAATGCACAGTACATCGAAAACGATTTTCTTGGAAATTAACTTGTAACTTTTGATAGGCTGGATAGATTTACACAAAATTTAGCATAATAAAACTTTTGTCAACGGCTACCATGAATATTCAATTTGATACTACAATTTGCACCCCTTAATCTCCCCAATGTAGCTCAAACTACCAAAATCATAATGACATACTTCTCACAATCGATTCTGTCCCACTGTACATGTGAGTGTTATCTATATTTTGTAAACAGCAATGGGTGAAGTAATTCCATTTACGGATGTCGGATACATTAAATGTTAATCATTTCAGAACTAATTATCAAAAGCAATAGTTAGATTCTGATTCCAGTTTTAAACTTAATGAATACTCATACGCTTTCTTAGTTCTACTATTTAGTTGTTATATGTTCTATAATATATATTTTATATAGATTTTATTCTTAATTCTAAACAAATTGCCCTACTTTAAAGAAATTTAGCACGTCTTTATTGGTCTAAACTTAAAAGGGCTTAAAACCGATATCCGAGACAACCTCAAAATTCTGACGAAAATCTCTTCTACATTTCTCAATTTAAAAGAAATTTGATGGTTGCGCTTCTTCACAGAATATTGTTTTATTAATCTCTTAAATCTGTTTATTTTTATTTTAGTTTTTTTTTTTAATTTAAATCCATTCCGGGGGTATTTGTATGTCGGAATTGGTTTTTTTTCTCTAAAATTCTTAAATATGAAACAATTTAAACTAAATTTTGTGAAATTTAGTTTAATTATTTCTTATAACTCTAATACAACCGCCTTTCCAAATATCACTTCTAAACGCATAAATCTTACATATACGTGAGTATTGTAAAAATATTCGGTCAAATTAAGATAAATACATGCAATAACCGGTGTGTGAAATTATACGACGGTCGGTCCTTAATTTTTTCTTATTTCTATATAACCGCCATAAAACATCCTTTTAATTCATAAAGCATGAATTACAAATAAAAATATCATAACAATATATTACACACTTAGTAGTAAATAAGAAAAGCAAGTTATACTTGGACCGTTCACAAATTTTTTATAGCAGTCATTTCAACCAATTAATAAATATTTATTAGATCTTCTTCATTAGATTTCAGATTACACAGAGGAATCGGGTTCTTTTCAGAAATAAATCTGTAACTTTTTTTCGACTTTATGGATGAAATTTAGCATAACGATAGCTGAGAAGTGTGTCATTATAACTTCGGTAGCTTGGACCCCAACTTGTATCTTTTTGTATGGGACTTGAAAAAATATTTTATTTGAAGTAAAAATATTTAAATATTTCCGTTGTTAAGAAATAAACGAAATGTTGATTTTTTGAAATTGAAAGTATTTAAATTGCTACAAGATATTTATTAACAAAGATATATTTATAAAATTTTCAGAATATGCAATTCTAGATCAAAGAAATTATTGATCAAACAAAATAATTTTGTTCTATTCTCGCAAAATTGTGAGAAGTTTCCAAAACTGCATTTTGTTTTAAATTTTAATCTTTGTGGTTTTATATCATTTAGTTTAAGATCAAGATAAGTTTTGGTTAAAAAATGTAAGTAAGAGCATTCATTGTAACGAACCCTTTCAGAAACATGTAAATTTTGTATATATTTTGAGAAAAAAATATTTTAGATATAAATGTGTGAAAATACTTTTTCGGCCATAAATTAGTAAATCTCATAGCGAATTTTTGTTATTTTTAAAATGGGAGCAGATATTAACCACAACACTTTTGGATAAATATTAAAAATCAAAATGAGCAATTGAAAAAAATTCATGTCTCATGTACCCCAATATGCATTCCTATAGGTCCACCCATTTTTATATAAAAAATCATGAAAACCCATTAAGTCGATTCATAGTTATAAATTAATTTCCAAAAAAATCGATTATGACCTTCTCTGGATTGTTTACAAATGTGCTCGATACCTAACCCACCGAAAGAATTGAATGAGTTAATACTACGGGGATTGTACAGTGATATACAATTGCTTCGGTATTGTTTTCATAAAACTCTCTATTAGAAATTGGAATCTGTTTTCTTTATGTTCGTAAATAATTAAATTCATTTAACAATTGATTTCGAATTTAATTTAACATTCAATTTTAATTAATCTGAAATATTTGACTTAAATTATTTTTAAACTAAATTTTAAGGTTCGTCTGGTTTTCTACAACCTTGTAATACAAAATAAAATTTTAATTAAAACAATTAAGAATGTTATATTCGGCTACGTCGAATATTCAGTAACCTCTACCACAAATGTTATGTTATGTTTCGTACATACACATCCACAGACACAATCACAAATTATATATAAACGTTTTTTAAAACGAGTCATAAAATTAGTTATATTTTTGACTATAACTTTTTTTCTACTGAACCGATTTTAATAATTTTTGAAATGATAATCAAGTTCATATAATTTTATATCGATTTCTAATTGACAGACAGACTGATGGGCAGGTTAAATCGACTGAAATTCTAATGTGGTCTGAGGTAATACCTCCTTAGTATTACAAACGGAATGACAAAGTTAATATACCTCCATCACCACTTATGGTGGTGGAGGGTACAAAAAATATCATAAATATTGCAAACATCTAAACATTCTAAACGAATATAATGAAATCAATGAATCATTTACATCATGTCAATTTTAAAATTTTATTTGAAATTTAATTTAAATTATTTGCATTAAAAAGGTTTTGTTTAAAAAAAAATAACGAAAAACAATTTCTAAAACAAATAATCCAAATAGAATAAAAAACCAAACCTCAATTATTTTCAAAATAAAAAAACATTGAATTTTATTTTTAATTTTATTTCTAAAATTCCGACAATAAAACAAATTTTGTTTCTGTAATAAAAATAATTTAATCGTTATTTTATTATTGTTTTCATACTTTCCATTTAGCGTATTCAAAAAACCGACATTTTCAGAAACCCGGTTTTGCGAGTTATTCGAAAAATGTTTTTTTTATGAAAACCATTTTCTAATACGGTTTTGTGTAAAAGATGGCTTATCGGTTTTTATTTGATTATAATAAATGTATATAAAAATGATCATTTAATGGAAATTTAGAGTTTAATCAATGAAAGCATATACCGTGCTTTTATATCGAATGACCTTTATATGGAATGGTGTTGAAATAATATATATACCTTAAATGGGTGGGGTATAAATGTTTTTTGTTTGTGTTTTTCAGTATCGTATTGTTTTTTTTTTTTTCAATATTTTTCCTTTACAGAAACTCTTTCTTTTAATTTTGAACATGTCTAAATTATAGGTCTATATCTCTTTATCTTAAAAATTTTGTATTATTGAATAAAAATCTTGCAGCAAAGTCGATTCAGAGTACAATGTCTAAGAATGTATTTGCTCTTGGGATACAGGGTATAAAAAATTTCATATTTTCCCAGTAATGACGGAATATAGAAAAATGAAGCTGAATTTTTTATTGAAAAGCTTAAAAGTGCCTTCCATTAAAAACCGGTTAACCGACAGAAAAACGGTCGGTTTTCGAAAACGGTCGGTTTTCTGTAATACAAAAAGGATTAACCGGTTTCCGGTTTTGGCTATTGAA
Source organism: Cochliomyia hominivorax (assembly GCA_004302925.2). Taxonomy (NCBI): domain Eukaryota; kingdom Metazoa; phylum Arthropoda; class Insecta; order Diptera; family Calliphoridae; genus Cochliomyia; species Cochliomyia hominivorax. The sequence goes on along the minus strand of PYHX02000494.1, from coordinate 53,096,787 downwards.
TACACTTCCACTTTCACAAGTAGGCAATTTGTCATTTCGTGTGTAACGCAAAGAGGGAATCATCTCAAGTCCCGTAATGTATATATATTTCTGCATCTGTCTGTCTGTTGTTGGCATACTCACATCTACAATAATCGACAGAGGTCAATGAAATTTGGCCTGAGTATTTTGTTAAAGTCCTGAAATGTTTCCTATTTATTGGTTCAGTATATTTAAAGGTGTAGACTGTTTTGTGAGGCAAGATATTATAAGTCGATAAGTAAGAACGAAATTTTGCCATAATATTAAAATATATTTACTTCATTACCATTCCAAAAATTATCAAAATCGGTTCAGAAAAAAATAGACAATAATATAACTAATTTTATGATTAATTAAATGTTTCGTGTTATATTTAAGAAAAAACGTTCATGTCTGTGAGAGTATGTGTGAGTGTATATATTCAACCATTACATATTTACTTCATACGCATTTGTGTTGGAGGGTATTGAAAATTCGGCATAGTTGAATATAGCATTCTTAACTATTTTTAACTTTATTTCTAAAATGCCGACAATAAAACAAATTTTGTTTTTGTAATAAAAATTCTCAACTTGATTGTATTGATTGTTATTTGAAACATTTTATTATTATTATTTTTTTATAACCTACACCAGCATAGGTGGTGAGTGTGTGCAGATGTTTGTAACGGGTAGAAAAAAATTAAATTTGGCACGTATTATTATTTTGGCCCTATTAAAATTAGTTATGATTGAACCATTATTTCATATAGGCCCTATTTTCACCCGGAATGGGGTTTATAGTCCATAAAATAACGATGTCAACCAAATTTAACAAAAATAAGTCTTAATGTGTTCCACAACGATGTACTATATTGTACGAGGACCAATCCATTGTTTCTCATAGGTCCCAAATATCACTTTGAAACTCATAAATCGCACATATACTTTGCTATTGTAAAAATATTAAGTCAAATTTAGATAAATACATTCTTAGACATCATAATTTTTTCTAACTTAATGTAACCCTTCAGGTATCATAATAATCTCTTACATATAAAGAAAGTTCACAAATTTTTCGTTGCAATCATTAACAACCAACAATTTGGTGTAGGGTATTTTATAGTCGGTCTTGACGTACTATAACATTTTTTCTTGTCTACTATTGTTTTTTTTTGCTTTCTTTCAATTTTAGCCGATAAATAGTATTCGAATTTGAAATAAATAAATTTAGAATTGAATTGAATTTTGGCAAAAATGTATTGATGCGACATTTGCTCAATTGGCAAAACAAACATGATAATTAATTAAATTAATTCATCTATAAACAAAAGTCGTATTGAAAATATTTTAAACAAATAAACGAGTATAGGAATTATAAATATATATAATTCATTTTGTACATTTGTATGTAAATAAATTTACCAAAAAAACAAAAAAGAATTCTGAAAATAGAAAAAATACAATAAAAGACATTTCAAATCATTGGAAATTTACAATTAATAATGATTAATTGAAAATACAAATTGTTTTCGAATTTAACTAGTATTTGAAATTGCACCCGAATTATTTGAAATGAATAAAGAGTACTCGATGTGAACAATAAGTTACACACAGAAAAAAACCAATTTAAATTTATACAAATAGACATAATTTAACTTTTTTAGATATGATTTATGATTAGAGTAAATACAGTTTTTTTTTGAGAATATTATAGAATTTCTACTTCTTGAAATTTTAGTACTTAAAAGTGATTTTACCACGAGCTTAAAAATGTTTACTTTAAACTAACTGAAAACTTAATATTCCATCTCAAATCAACTATGTTCAACGTTGATTTTAGTTCATGTTTTTTTTCTAGAACCGATTTTGTAGAAAATTAATGAAAAAATATTCAGGCTTTAAATTACATGATCAAATCATAAACTTATAAGAATTTTATAAAGACTAAATATTTTCAATATCCTCCACAGAATTTTTAAAATTATTTGTGATAAAAAATAACTGAATGGAAGGTCGATCATATGAGCGATGAAATTACAAAAAAAATTAATTTTTGGCAGATCAGTAAAAGGGTGTACTAGTTTAAAATTCGAGATCTTAACACACATTGTTTCTAATTCTCAGGTACTTTTGAATTGATTTAGAGGAGAGATTGAGAACATAAAAATTCATAATTTATTGAAAAAAAGATAGACACATGTCATTCCGTGTGTAATACTAAGAAGGAATTATCTTTAACCCCATAATGTATATATATTTTTGCAACAAATCAACATCTGAGTCGATTTAGCTTTGTCGGTCCGTCAGCCTGTATGACTTTTGTTGGCATGTTCACATTAATACTTCATTTATAAATACTTATTTTTGTTAATAAAGTTTATAAAAGAAAATTTTTTGTCACTAAACAATAATTTTATAAAATTTCGACCTATACAACTATAGACTTATTAGCTATACATTACCTATATTTTTTATTGAACCTATTTTGAGGTTGTCTTAGATCTCGGTTTAGAACTTCAAGCGATTTAAGATTGAATTCCTACAATTATTCTAGCCTTAAGAGTGTTTCCAAGAGACAGAACGGCAGACAGACAGATGGACCTGGCTTAATCAACCCAGATTGTGATTCGATGCTAAAAATATATATATATATATATATATATATATATATATATATATATATATATATATATATATATATATATATATATATATATATATATATATATATATATATATATATATATATATATATATATATATATATATATATATATATATATATATATATATATATATATATATATATATATATATATATATACTTATGGCGTTACGTACGGATTGAAAAACATTATGTACCCTCGTTGCCACTTCGTGGTGGTGGAGGGCATAAAAAAAATTCTAAAGTTCTCAAGTTGTATAGTTACAATCATCTTTCTATTATCTTTAACACATCGCTACATGTGTAAGTAAAATTATCAGGAAAATGTATTCTGCTGGATAAAGGTAATGATAGCAGAGGGACCATTCAAGTGAAAAAAATATATTTTTAAACATATCGAAATGCGTTTTCGGGTAGTTCCTTATGAAGAGTCGAAAATTTTGTTTTCTAAATTTTGTATATATAAATACAAGGTGGCGCTTCTGACCAAATGTAGGATATAAAACTGCTCTTACTGTTTGAATAGAGTAGGGTTACTATTAAAAAATATTACTTGGAAACACGGTGGGTCTGTCTACAAAAATTAAATTTTACAAATGCCTTCTACATAAAAAGCAAGTGAGAATATTATAGACAGTCAAGCCCAATTATGCAAAACCCTTTACCACAATGTTGGTTATAAATGGAAGTTACGAAAAAATAATGCACGAACCTCGTATAATTTTATTTTCTGATTTATTCTTAAGTGTGAGTTATATCATTGGAAGGGGGCTTGTATGGGACCTATGAGAAGCAATAGACCGATCCTCGCAATATTTGGCATATTTATTAAAAATATCATTATACTTATTTACGTCATATAGGACTTACATGACTATAAAACCGTTCTAGGAGAACATTTGTATGGGAGATTCCTGAAATACCAAACCGAACATTGCCAGTGTTAATATTTACCTAGTTTCATTATGATATTAAAAAATGCGGCCTGTAGAGTGTTTATAGCGTTTACATGGACAGTCAGCGGGATAGACGGACGGAGGGACATCGTTAAATGTACTCAGATCAGAGAATCTGAGTCGAATTTTATACTTAAAGGTGGCTAAAAACATTAGCACAAAAGCATAATACACCAACCTCCTACAATGGTGTAGGGTATAACTACAAGCATAACTTTAATGATTTCTTATCATTATATCTTATTACGAACATAATTACAGGATCGTCATTTAAAATATATACAACATCTTAAGAATTGGAACTTTATTGGTGGAACTTTCAATATATTTATTTCTAACAAAAAATTCCTCTGTTAAATTGTTAATTGTAAAAACCCAATTATTTTCCCTCTAAATTGTTTTTTCCTAACATTTTTTCATGCTCATTTGCATGTGATTAAATTCAATATTTTTTCTTTTTTGATTTTTTTTAAGTTTTATTCTTCATTTATTTGGGCTTCATTTATTTCTTTTATGGGGGATTTTATTTAATCATTTTTTATTTATTTTGTTGTATTTGATTCTGCAATTTACTCGTTTTGCTCTGTCTTACATTTCTAATTATATCAAAGTTTCTCAATAAAATACAAAAACAACAACGACGAGAATGAGGAAAATTTAAGGAAAAATACAAAAAAAGAAAACAAATAAAATATATGTCGCTCTATTTGAAAATTTTAAATTGAATTGAATCGAATACAACAAAATCAACAACAACGGCATCAGCACAATTGTCGCAGCAACATTATAAAACATCGAATAAATTTTCAAATCATCATCATCATAATCATCGTGATCATCTTCATTACGAACATGATCATTTTATAGCTGTTGATGTTCATTACGATGATGTTGTTGTTACATACTTTAACAAATATTTAGTGTTTTTATATTTGTTGTATTTTCTTTTGATAATGCGAAATTACAAATACAACAACAGTATGTTTGTTGTAATTCTTTCAGCATCTACCAACTGAATAGAATTTTTCGCCAACTACAGAGCAGCAGAACACATTTTCAAACTAATTCGATCTGATCGAAAGGTAATTTTTTAATTGATGCAAATCACTAGACTTGAGTGATTATCGTGGTGCTCTAACGTAAACACATATAAACGGTTAAATTTGCTCCGTGTTCCAAACTGATTCATACTTCACGTAGTTTTTTTTACAAAAAAAAATATATATATTTAACGTTTTCGTTTTTTCCAAAATAAAAGTAATTTTTTTAATAAAAAAGAAAAAAAAATAAAAATTTAACAAAAATATACAAAAAAATATCAAAAATATCCATAATACAAGTTTTAAATATTTAATTTTTGTTTTAAAGGATCTTCTTCACTTCATTTCCCTTCAAAAACACTTGGATTAATTAATTTCATACAAAATGGTAAGTTTTCTTAATTCTGAACTCGGAAAATTTTCGTTCACGAAATATTAGCATGAGTTTGAATTTAATAAAAAATATACAATTTTTTTTTTTGATAAAAATTTTGAACACCTGATTTAATATATATAAATATATATAGTTCTTTTTTTATTAATTTTGTTATAAAACAAAAAAAAAAAGACGAAAAATATTTTCGCTAATGGCCTTGATTGTTTTCGAAAAAGATATACGAAAGAATCTAAAGTACATTAATCAATCGCACTAATTTGTTTAGAGGTTAAATGTAGGATTTCAGTGTGTATACACTGTGACAAACAATTATAAATATTTAACCTAAAAAATTGCAAAAAATTATTTTAAGAAGTGTAAATAAAAATGTTTAACTTATAAAAGCCGGCTTATAATGCATATTTTAAACCAGTAACATATTGAGCACATAAAATGTAACACAGTATCAAAATTTGCTTTATATATCTAAAAGGTGATCACAAATCCGCCACGTGACATTTTAAAATACACAAATTAAAAAAAATTCTACTACTCAAGGGAACTTATTGAATAAACTAAATACCTCTTTTTATTGTATTGCCAGTCCTTATATAACGGTTAAGGGTCTATTAATACAAATAAGCATCCGCTTAACACTTATTCTGAACCCATTTCTTACAGCATATATTTTTGTAATGCACACAAAGAGTTTATTTTTGAAAAGGGAAATCTTTCTTTTAAATTTCATTGAGACCATCAAAGGAAAATTCGCAAATAAGTAATAATTTTGAAAAAAAAAAAAATATGAAATGCTCCCTTTACCCAATTAATATTCTCCAATTTCCTTAGAATGGTCTATTTATTACTTGTTCGAGGATTATCGAAATTCAGGTGTAATGAATCGTATCATAAAATGAAAAATCCAGTTTCAATGTGAGATTAGGACATTATCATTAAAAGAGCAAAATGTTTTCAAGATTCTGTTGATCGGTATAAATAACAATTTTCCCTTAACATTATGGACATTTAATTGAAATCTATATTACACAGTGATTTCAAAATGCTTTTTATATCTTCCACCACCATAAGTATGTATTCTTAGGTTAAATAAAGTTATAAAGAATAAAAGAATTACAAATTTCTTTCGCCTAATTATCGCCTCATAGAAATGTGATAAAATTGCGTTATGGTACTCGAATATATTCTTTATATGAATTTAGATAATTCCTTATTGGTATAATATATAAAACTAGTTGCTAGTGTTGCCACATTGTTTGAAATGAGAAAGACTTTAAACAGTGATAGTAAAGGTGTAGACGAGTTTAAGTCTGAACCTCTCCACAGAGTTCCAATGTTGGACGTCTTTGGTCTTACAAGTTTTTAAAACGATCCAGATTTCTCATATCGAAACCGATTTCAAAGATTTTCATATAAGGAATTCTGAAAGTGAAGACTTACAAAAAACTCTTATAGTTTTAGAGATTTTAGTTTCAACAATTTTAAATCTTATTTTTTAATCGATCTTTTCATAGCTTTTATGTTGGTCCAAATTATATCCCATTTTTTTAATATCTTATATTTTTTTAAGAACTGACGAAACAAATTTTAAAGAAAATTTAAACTTTCAAAAAATAGTAGACTTATAAATTCTCTTTAAGCAACATATACCGTGTTAAAACTTTTCTAAAAGACTACTTTATAGAACTTTATGTGGCGCTAAAAGGGTTAAAATTTTGGGAGAACCAGATTTTCCTGAATTCTATTCATAACGCTCCAATTGTAATGATGGAATTTGAAAAAAGTTATGTTTTCGCATAGTCTGATGTTCGAAAGTATTTTATAATAACAATTTTTACTTCCAATTAGAAAAGTACACAAAAGGTCAAAGGTTTATAAAATACCGGAATTCGATTAAACGTGTCATTTCTGTCTGCATAACTGCTGCACTACGTTTATGCTACAGATGTTGAGAAATATAAACAATTTCGCAAAATATTTTTTCTTAATTCTTTACGATTTTATTTTGTTTCGGAGTATGCATATCGCTTTCGTCGCTAAGTGAAATTCTATATAAGATATTTTATAGAACTTAATAAAAACAATAACAAATTGTGTTATAATTTATGATAGTTCCATACTGTTGGATCTTGAAATATAAATCTCCCGAAAATTCCTGTGACGTAAATATTCGTGAATTAACAAATTTGAAGTACAATAATTTAAATACTTTTTTGTGTGTTTATTTAATTTATAATTGTATTTGTGCTCTAAACTTAAAAAAATGTTAATTAATTAATAAAATTAAAATACGCACAAAGAACTAAAATCTAAAATCACAAGTATTTATAAATAATAAATTACTGTTATAATTAATAGTGTCATAAATAGAATACAATAAGCACTTTGTGAAATAAAAGCTTTAAAAAACCGACGCACTATTTTACAATTCATTTGTGTGAAACCACAAGCACCTGTAATTTTGGCAGACTGCACAGCACTGTAAATATTTCCTGAGTTTTATTCAATTTAATTAAAGTCATAAAATGAATAATGGAACTTTTCTATTTTTCCTTTAAACAAAATTTTTCAGAGTGAACAAGAATACGATAAAGAACAACTGAGAAGTAAGTTGTCATAAGGAAATTATAACAACAAATATGATTATGTAGAGTGAAGAGAGAGAGAAGAAACTGTGTATAATATTAAAATAAATCCAAAATTTTTTATACCCTACACTATCCTAGCTGGTGGGGTTATTAAGCGTATATTCAGATAGTCCTACCACCACTTTTAAGTAAACGGTTCGATTTAGAATCACTCCGTCTATTCAGCTGGCTGTCCATGTAAAGCTTGTTCGCAAAGTTCATGTCGAAGTTTTGATGATTTCTTAATGAAATTTGACACATAATGTTATATTGGCCAAAGGACGATGTCTATTGAAATTGGTTATGATGATAATGATTGAATTGGTTATTACTGATTATGATTTTTTTATATTCCAGAAAGGATATGCCAAATTGTATGGGGATCGGTTTATTATTTCTCATAGATCTGATATTCCAAATATAAATTTAAAAATCATAAATCGAACATAAACGTAGGTATTGTAAAAACATTTTGTCAAATTATGATAAATATAAGCCAAAACGGCTGTGCCACATAACCCTCCAGAAAAAATTATTGCATATATTTCACTTGATTGTTAGAATCATAATAATCTATTACACACATAAGCATAAATAAAAGCCAATATTTTTATGGAATTTCATATGTGGTGTAGGGTATTATATAATTTGCAATTATCTAAGCAAATTCAAAACAGACATGATGATGCGGTATATTACATTAGTGTCATGGATAATTTGGTTTCATCATTGATTTTGCGTCTTCTACATCTAACTGTATCGTTCATAACTTCTTCAGTCGCTAAGCTTGTTCCATTTCATTGCTGTCAAATGTAATCATGTGCACATCAAATGATTCAGATTACTCATTTCTGAAAGATTTCGTTTGGCCAGAACTTGTTTGTTCTTTTCATTGCCCCACTTGGGAGCATATGGCTGCACTTCTTTCGGTTAGTATAGCCGGTCCATCTTCATTTTCTAAACATTATGTGCATTATTATTATCTGTGATGATAATGGTTTTAGAACTGTAGTTTTTTCGATACTAAACAGGTTTCACTTCCATGCAACAGGGTTGATTTTGCATATACGTTGGATATTTGAGCTTTATTGGTCTGGATATTTGTTAGCAACTCTTAATTGAGCCTTTGTTTACGTCTGTATTGTATATTCAACGATTGAATTGCAACATGCTTACGTTTTCCTAACCAATATGCAGCCAATCAATATTTTTCGCATGTGACTATCTGTGCGAGGTAGATAATAACATAATCGAATTCATTATTGATATAAGGGGCTCCATATAATTCTTTTTCTCCTTATATAATCTTACACGATGGTAATGTTAGTTGGCTCTTGTTTATCCAGCCATGAAATGCTTGGTTGACTGTTGTTGTGAAGAACCTATCCTATTACATCCATGGGGTACTTCTTTTTTACAATGCTTTCCATATGGCCTAATAATATAGAAGGCTTTCTAGAAATCCGTGAACAGTAAAGTAAATACAGAGGAGCATACATTCAAGGTAAAGTGTAGGGTGTTAGCTTGGACTACACAGCTCCTGTGTGGTGTGACACCAGCCTGTTCGTCTAGCATATTTTCTCTATATTTTTTAAAGTTTTCCCGTATGATGATTGCCAATTTATTCCGTTTTTCTATCTTCTGTACAGAAATAACCAATGGTCCTTTCAAAACCGATTCATTGGGAAGGGTTTTGAAAGGTTTGCGAATACTTAAGCTTCAAACTAAAATTAATGTGAAAAAAGTGATCATGAAGAAAACTGTTTTCATATCGCTTATATCGCAAGAATTATTGAGTAAATCTCTTCAACGAGCCATAGAATTATTATCTATGTATCTTAGGTTCCTATACTTAAAATACAGATTTTTCGGTACGCAGAACTTTGAAGAGCCCATTTAAAAGAAACATTTTACCTCTCTCTCTCTCTCACTCTCATAATCTATTTGAAAAATAAAAAATAATTACTTAAAAAAGATTCCATTACTCTCGACAGTTATGCGTAATGCCTTCAAAGCTTTTGATCACGAGGATAAAGGTTTCATTGAACATACAGATGTCATACAAATTTTAGAAATTTTAGGACAAAAAATGGAAGAAAAAGCTGTTAAAGCTTTAATCAAAGAAGTTGATAAAGGAAATTCTGGACAATTGGATTTTAAACAATTTTGTCGATTGGCTTCACGTTTTGTGGAAGTCGAAGAAGATGCACCCGTTTTAATGGGTGAATTAAGAGAAGCTTTTCGTATTTATGATAAAGAGGGTAAGGGATACATAACTGTGGCAACATTGCGTAGCATTTTACATGAATTGGATGATAAATTATCTAATCAAGATTTGGATATGATTATTGAGGAAATTGATTCAGATGGTTCGGGTACGGTGGACTTTGATGGTGGGTATAATTTAAAATAATGTCTGTAACATTTCTTAAACATTTCTTCCATACATTTTGTAGAATTTATGCAAGTGATGACAGGTAAAAATTTCCAAGATTTATTTGTGCATCAACGTTTTACTTTTGATCCCATATTGTTAAATGTTACCACCAGTCGTTGTCCTTGTCCTCAACATCGCCAATTATTACATCGTCGCATAGAGAAGCATTTTCAACGTTTATTTGAGCAAATGTTACGACCGCTTAATAATTTGCATGAGCGCTGTTTGCAACATATGTGGCATGTACCACAACATCCTCATTTATATAGACCATCATCATATAAAGATGCCTCATTAGCTAATGCTCCCGTAGTTTATTGTCGTCCACCATTTCGTCCTCGTTTTCCCAAATGGGTTCCTATATTAACATTATATCGTGAAATTGTACAAAATCCTTTTAAACGCAGACATCGTTGTCGCATGATGATAAGTCACAAGTAGTGTGATAATTTGTTAATAAAGATTGTAAACCTTAACCCATTAAATCCTTTGTAGCCAAGTTGCTTAACATAAAAAGAGAAAGATGATTATGTTCTCCGTTTTAAATTAAATCAACTTTCCGAAAACCCAATACTTGATTTTAATGGGTTAATTAATTAATAATTTTTGCATTTAATTTACATTGGTATCTACTAAAATTGTTGTCATTTCTAATCTTTTCACTGCCTTTAAATAAAGACTTTATTAACCATTTTTGTTAAATGTTCGTTTTATAAAATCAATCTTTTAATTTCAGGTTAAGTTTTTTTATAAGTCAAATTTATCACATTATTTGTTTAAAGTGTTTTGAGATCCAAGAAGTCGTTTTTCTTTCTAATATTTTTGTATTTATAAATCTTATTAAAAAAATATATATTTTTTTAATTTTTGTTAAAACCAAAAAATAAGTTTATTATGTTGATATTTATTATTTGTTTAAAATTAATTTATTATTCATTGTATAAAATCAATTAAATTAATAAAGAGAAAAAGAACTAATATGGAAACCGAGAAAATGTGTTTTTAATTTTAATGAAACATTTTAAAAATTTAAATCTTAGTTAAGTTTTAACATATAAATGGATATAAAGATCCATCACTTTGTCATAGAAATTTTCGGAGAGAATCTTATATTACGGGTATTTCGGTCTTAAAAGTGAAGGTGAACCGAAAATCTTTAAATTTATTTTTGGTGTTACGGTTGCTATAGAAAGTTATGAATCGATTAAAGTTTAAGAGTATTAAAAGACTTATAGTGCTAAATTTCATTAAATAATTTTTTTACCAGCGGAGATTTAATTTCAATATGAATTTCCGCTGGTCGAAGCAATACTTTGTGTCGACAGAACAGACAGACTAGATTCAGAAGTTATTCCATATACTTAGTAGAGGGTATATCACCATTTCTCAATATTTTTATTGTTCTGAAAAGTTTCGCTTTTTTAAACCTTCAAAATTACAAAAATTAAAGTCCAACGTCAATTATTAATCGAAAATTAGAATATTTTTTTTTACATTATATTCAGCTTGCATTCCATCGGTTCAGTAGAAAAACTACTTTTTATAAATCTTATCTAAATTACGAATATTTTCTACACCAAAAAATAGGTAGTTAACATATGTAACATCCTCATTACTAAGGAGTGAGATCGAAACTTTATTAACATAAATATATGTCAATAAATACGAAAACACTAAGTTTAAAGTTTAATTTTTTTATTTGATTGAAATTAGAAAATATATTTATAGTTTTAATCACTTGTGATGAATTAATTTAAACTTTTTCTGAAATCTTTCATTAACGTGTTTATAATGATTTCTGTCATTTTGCTCGAACGAAGCAGTCGTCCGTTTACAATCGACCATCTTTGGACACCTTTTTTTGTGTTCTTCAATTCTTTTTTAACAAAGGACCAATATCTCTCCAATGGTTTACAGAATTTGCCACTCTTTGTACAAATACCATATTATTGCTTCTGCAACACTCAAGGCCAAAAATAAGTCTTATCAATGGAAGCTGCATTCTTTAAAAATTCCTTGATGTAAATTTTGGTAATTTTGCGCAACTGCATATTGCCTATCACACCAATAACTTTTTGGCAAATAAACTTTAATCCTTGTGCTCTGTTTTTAGAACCAAAATTTTAACAGCGTTTCTCTGAGCAACTTTTTGACCCTTTTATGTTTGTAAACCTGCGCATAAGCTTTTCTAACCATATGTTTTAGGAGCTCATTTGAAAATGTTTTCTACCTGAACCTGGTTCTCTAACAACGCACAAGTTCTCCCAATACTGTTAAAATTGGAACAGTAAAACTAAAATTGTAAATAGTTTGACGACATCTCAATCCTTATGTGGTCGGGTGGCCACCTCAGGCATGTTGACTTTATAAAAATGAAGCAAAATAGAATAGAGTTTGTGGGCATAATTAAATTAAAAGTTAGCGATTTTCTCTAAAACTTTTTATATAAAAATAAAAATATAAACTTTATAAGAAAAAACGGTATTATTATCAACTTAAAGTATATCGTTCGATCCAGAATCACTTCTGAGTCGATTTAACGATGTTCGTTCATCAGACTGTCTGACTGAATGTCAGACAGATAGACAAACAGACAGAAGGATTAAACGTTGCTTCCGGAATGGGATTTGGTACAAGTCAGTCTCATATTAATATTCTAAAACAATGTTTAAAAAATGCGAGGATCGGTCCATTTTTTCTCTTCCAAATATCATTTTAAGGGCATAATACTTACATATATGTTGGAATTGTAATAATAAATGATCAAATTAAGGTAAATATAAGCAAACATCGGGTCGGTTCATTATTTCTTGTAGCTCCCATATAACCTTTTGGAAAAAATAATAATCTAAAACTGATAAATTTAACATGGATGTTAGTGTCATAATAATGTACTGCACACATGAGATTAAATCGAAAATCAAATTATACAAGAGAAGTTTACTAAATTTTCGAAACTGCCATTTTTAACCAACAATTTTGTGTATTAGATAGTCGACCTTGATCTTTCCCGTTCTTTTACGTTTATAGAAAATCTGGCATGTATTAACGAATCAGGCGTCTTTTTTAGGACTGACTACATGGGCGAATGCACCATGTTACGGTATAAAAATTATACAACTGTTTCCAAAGCAATTTGGACACACTGTACGATGTTTAGATAAATTTAACATTCAGAAAAAAGATTTAAATTTTAAATCCAATTTATCACAAAAAAAAAAAACAGAGTGAATGGATTTTATAATGCTGTACACCAATTAGTTGCTTATGAAGGTAAATCGAATTATAATAAAATTAAAAAAAAATTCAATGGATTAATTTAATCCTGTAAATAACAACAGTTAATTACAAACATCAAATCCTATTTAAACTATTTAACTAAAAGCTATTTAAACGCTATAACAAAACTATTTTTAAGATGTAAATTAACTTTAACTAAAATTATTAAATTTAGTATAAGTAACTAAAATTAATAAAAATATAGCAATAAATTAAATAACATAAAGAAATTAAAGAAATTAATAAGAACATAATTAACTAACTAAGCGATCTTAACTGAACTAGTACTAAACTATTTTAAGATGTAAATAAACTATATATAAATAAAGTAAATAAAATAACTTAATAAAATGGATTTATATTAAAGATACTTAAATAAAAATTTCCATAATTAATTTTAAATACTGTAGATTTTTTTTCAGATTTTTAAATAATGTAAATAATTCAGATACATAACCTCAAATATTTTAAATTTCAGTGAAACTTTTTTTAACTTGTAAATAACACAGTCTTAATTAAACTATCAGAGTTCTACATTAAAAGCTTTTTACTAAACTGTTGCTAAATGTTATAAACATTTTCTTTTACAGGGTGAACAAGAATACGATAAGGAACAACTAAGAAGTAAGTCCTACATCCCACTTAAACTTATATTTTAATAATATAATATTAATTCAAAATTCCCTTATCCTTTCCATAGTTATGCGCAATGCCTTCAAAGCTTTCGATCCTGAAGATAAGGGACAAATTGATCATGCCGACGTTATACAAATTCTTGAAATTTTAGGACAAAAACTTGATGATAAAGCTGTTAAAGCCTTAATCAAAGAAGTCGATAAGGGTAACACTGGTAAATTAGATTTTAAACAATTTTGCAAATTGGCTGCCCGTTTTGTGGAGGTGGATGAAGATGTACCCGTTTTAACCAGTGAATTGAAAGAAGCTTTTCGTATTTATGATAGAGAGGGTAAAGGTTATATTACTGTAGCCACTCTAAGAGATATTCTTAAGGAATTAGATGATAAATTATCGGCCAAAGAATTGGATATGATTATTGAGGAAATTGATGCTGATGGTTCGGGTACCGTAGATTTTGATGGTAAGTTGGGAATTACACGATAATTTATGAGAATATATTTTTTTAATTTTTCTTTCTTTGTCTAGAATTTGTACAAGTCATGAATGGTAAGTAAAGTTTAAAGCTTTATGGGAATATTTAACTTAAAGGTTTATTTATTTCATCTTAGGTTAAATATCCGGGAATTTTCGGTTTTGAAAAGTTTGCTGAATAATAAATTTTGTTTATTTCATTTTTCTTTAAATTTTAAATTAATGGTGTATTAAGTATAAAATTGTAACAAAATAAAACATAATAAAACTTAAAGCTTAAATTTTTATTAAAAATTAAAAGAAAGCTTTTTGTTAAATTTTACAATAATTGTATTAATTAACTGCTTTAAATGAAATTATTTTGCTTATTTAACTATTTTTTAGGCCGAACAGGAATATGATAAAGAAAAGCTTAGAAGTAAGTTTTATCGAATGCTTTTTTCTTTATATTGTTATCGAAAGCTTTTTCTTTATAATTTTAATATATTTTTCTCCTAGTTTTGCGTAATGCTTTCAAAGCTTTCGATCCTGAGGATAAGGGACAAATTGATCATGCCGATGTTATTCAAATCTTAGAAATTCTGGGCCAAAAACTTGATGATAAAACTGTTAAAGCTTTAATCAAAGAAGTCGATAAGGGCAATAGCGGTAAATTAGATTTTAAACAATTTTGCAAATTGGCTGCCCGTTTTGTGGAGGTCGACGAGGATGGTCCAGTTTTAATGGGTGAATTGAAAGAAGCTTTTCGTATTTACGATAAAGAGGGCAAAGGTTATATTACCGTGGCCATATTACGTGACATTTTAAAAGAATTGGATGATAAATTGTCGGCTAAGGAATTAGATATGATTATTGAGGAAATTGATACTGATGGTTCGGGTACAGTGGACTTTGATGGTGAGTTAAATTTAACATCATTTTGAAATAAATTATTGATATATATTTTCTTGATTTCGATTAACAGAATTTGTACAAGTCATGAATGGTAAGCATTTTTGATAGTTCTAGTCTCAAAAGCATATAAAATTATTTTATAATTATTTTAGGTTAAATCTGTCCTTGTCGGTCCATAGTTTGGTTTGACATAATTGCGGAAACATTATTAAACAAGTTTAAAAGTAGTTAAGTTGTTCTCTTATGTATAATTAGTTGTAAAAATGTACAAAATAAATATTATGATAAATAAAAATATCTTTGTTATCAATTAAAGTCTACGGGAATATAGAAAATCAACTAGAGATCCATAATGCTTAGTTGGGTAGAGAAGCAGTTTGGATTCTAGTCGTTATTCTATACTCCTTAATATTTGAAAACACTCTGTTATTACATTTTATCATTTAAGCAAAATTTCTCAGTCCAAAAAAAAAAAAAATGGGATACAATTTTAATACCTCAAATATCAGGTGACAAATGCAGAAGGAAGTTATTGGTATATCAAAAAGTTATGCTTAATTGGTGAAACTTTTTCATACCCCAAAGATCATGTTTAAAATTAAATAAAAAAATCGGAAGATCAAAAACTTATGCTAAATTTAAATAATTAAAAAATTAATCCTATTAAAATAAAAAACTCATTCTCTTTCACTGAATTATTTACAGGCTGAACCAGAATATGACAAAGAACAACTCAGAAGTATGATTCAAATACCAAAGAAAATATATTCATTGTTAATCCATTGCTCTGCCAAAAGCACAAAGTCTTGATTCCAAATCTCTTACAAACAAACAATGAATTTGTTTTCTCTTTATAAACAAACATTCTCTTAATTAAAAATTTCTCTTTATACCAATTTTTCTCAGTTATGCGCAATGCCTTCAAGGCATTCGATCCCGAAGATAAAGGACAAATAGATCATGCTGATGTTATACAAATTCTTGAAATTCTTGGTCAAAAGCTTGATGATAAAGCTGTTAAAGCATTAATTAAAGAAGTCGATAAGGGTAACTCTGGTAAATTGGATTTTAAACAATTCTGTAGATTGGCCTCACGTTTTGTGGAAGTCGATGAAGATGGTCCTGTTTTAATGGGTGAATTAAAGGAAGCTTTTCGTATTTATGATAAAGAGGGTAAAGGTTATATTACCGTGGCCATATTGCGTGATATTCTTAAAGAGTTAGATGACAAAATGACAGCTAAAGATTTGGATATGATTATTGAGGAAATTGATGCTGATGGTTCGGGTACCGTAGATTTTGATGGTGAGCTATTTAAAGTTCTTAATTTATAAATTTTTTACTAAATAAATTGTTGTACTTTTGATTTTATATTTTTTGTTTCAGAATTCGTCCAAGTTATGAATGGTAACATATATATTTTTCAATTCCTGTATAAGATCTTTTAAATCTAAGTTCTCTTTTAAATTTTTTCTAGGTTAATTCATTGATTTCCTGCAATAAGGCGATAAAATCTTTTAAAACCCTTATTTGATTATTTAATGCAATTTATTGTTAATTATCCAAATTATATGAAATAAATTAATTAAGGATTCTATAAAAAACTTGAGATGAACATTTTTTATATAATTATGGCTTCAGGACACAATAATCCCAATATACCCGAAAATAACATGGGAAATAAAAAATAGGATAGGATCAGGAGAAAATATTGATTATAAATACAAAAGCGAAAGTTCTCAAATTTGGTCCCAATCATTTTTACAAGGAACTGGATCACTTTGCAAAATATAGGACGGATAGGACTAGGAGGAGGTGTAGCCCTTAAAGAAATCATATAATAATTATTTAATGTTTAAACAACTACAAAAGCGAGAGTTATCAATTTTGATCTCTATTCCATTTTCAAGAATATGTTTTACTGGACAAAATTTAGGAGAGGTAGGACCAGTGTTTATTGAATATCTAAATAATTATTTTATCTAAAGTTTTCTAATTTTGTTACTTTGCTATAAAACAACTTTTTGGACAATTTTATAACGGATTTTTTTATGCACGTCATGATTTGTTAAACAAAGCGCAAATCTAGTAACATTATAGACTTTATATATTGTATTGACTACAATTTGAGATATTTCTTTCGGTGCATCTTATCCTCATTGATCTTTATATGATGGCCACATCCATAAGCAGCGCAGTGACGCTCAAAGTGGTAAATTGCTAGAAATCTACAACATATAGATATACGAGGATTTTGATCGCAACTTCGTTATTTTCAAAAACTTTCAAAATTCAAATACCCTCCAGAATTGAGCAAGCCGATGCATGGAAACGGTTGACAAAGCTATCTCGGATATTTGATATTACACTTGTTTCTATCCCAACGCATATGGAACTCTTCGGCAGGTCGATGAACTATCCAGGGAAAGTTCTGCATATAATATATCAAACATGGAGTCATATTAGGAACAGTATTTTCAAATGCTTTCTTTAAAAGACCAAATACAGGCAGCCTGAACTAGGTACACGGATAGTCGACAAGGAGTTGTGATCTACTTTCAACCTGGGAAGCTTACAACAACACGTGAATCATAATCATAGGGATGTATATAGACTGCTCTCAGTAGTAACGGGTTACTATGTATGCAAGTACACTGGGATTACCCTTTAATTAACATTGTCGCAGATGGAAAAAGTTATATTCATCTCCTTTGCAACGACCTACGTAAATATCTTAAAGAGGCGGAATATATCTAGTATTTTCGCCCAGTGACATGTTTGATTTATTAGATGCAGAACACTAGTCACATATTTTCTTAGTGTTGCATGTTCATGTTAAAGCGGGGTCATACCGACTCTACCCGACAGTTCATGAGCATTTTGAATTACCAAATTAACCAAAGCTAACCGAATTTTATTGAATTTTTTAATTTAAATATTTTACAAACATTTTGATATTTTTACTGCAGAATCACAAACGTAAATAAAATATACTCTAAACTCCAAATTCATAGTTTTCACTCAAAATTTTGACAAAAACTTCAAAATTTGTAGAAAAAGTTAAACTTTTTACCTTACATAATTGTATATTTAATTTTTTACTTAAAATAATATTTTCACTAAAAATTGCAATTTTTCACTAAAAATTTCATATTTCGGTTAAAATTGCAATTTTTTTTAAATAAAAATTTGTATTTGTCATTATAAAATTAAATTTTTCACTAATAATTAAGTTTTCACTAATAATTGCATTTTTCACTAAAATTTCTGAAATTCATATCAAGTTTAAGAGATCAGTTAGAGCTGAGAAGAAGTTTTCTGTTGGAGCTACAGAGAAATTGCTAAACAATTAATTTTATTATCTAATTTGGGGTGTATCAAAATGTTGTATATTTAAACCTATTTGACCTAATTTTTTCTATGTTAATATAGTACGTATGCTATGGTGGAATTAGGTCTAAATTCGATAACTTTTTGTTCATCTTAAATTTGAGGTTGTCTCAACAACTGGTCTCTAATTTGATTGCCATTGGACCAAAGATGCTGTGTTAAAAGGGAACTGATTAGAATAGTAAAAAGAATTTTGAAAAGTTTCACTGAATTCGGACAACTGTTTTAGGCTTGTGAATATTTGTAATAGACGGACAGAAGGCGAGTCGACTTTATAAGTTCAAATTCTTCTTCAAAATAAAAAATGGTTATTATTATTCTACTATATATAGAGTATATATCCTAAAATGGCGTTTTAAGCTGATAAAACTTGATAATATTTTTTTGATCTTTCTTGCAGTCCGCAAAGTAATTCCAAAATATAAAGTCTACAATAATCAAGATATAATTATGGACTTTAAATGAGAAAGTTTACCTTAAAATAAGACTGTAAATATATATATTTATTAAATTTCTATAGGTTTGCCGAGGGAAGTGTACCCATCAATGCCCTCGTATTTATTTTACATGCATTTAGGTTAGGAATTCTTTCTGAGATGAGAAAAATTTTATAGGAAAATAGTTGATTTTGAAAAGGAAAATAGTTGATTTTGATTTTTTTATTTCCATCTCAAAATTATATTTTTTATGGAATTAAAAATTTATTTTCAAATAAAAATCATTTAGAATTTTATGCAGAATCGAGAAAATATTTTTTAATTCAAAATACTTTTGCTTAGTACATGTAATTATGTTAAATAGTATGTAAATTTTTTTGTCTATAAAAAGATAAATAAAATGTTTGGTGATGACCAACTTTGGAGATCCATTTGGGAGATGTTTTTGGATCATTTGAAAAGCATCTTAAAAAGGTTCATGTGAAATTTCGTTTAAAAATATTCAGTACTTCGAAGGCTCTGCATTTACCTTTCATCAATCATCGAGGTTTATGAGTTACAAAGTACATCACATAGAGGCTTATGAATTATAAAGTACATTACCAAGTTACCTGCAAGTGAGCAGTCTGAAATGAATACTGATGTTAGCTGATTATCAAGTTCTAAAAATAGTATTTCTTATACCCTCTATTCAAACTTAATAGTCCAGTTTAACTAACTTAGTTAATCTTTATCGTTTAGTAAATTTTCAAATAAAAAAGTTAGAAGTTATACTCGGTCAAGCCCAACTATTTAATACCCTACACCACATTCTTGATTACATGTAGCTACCAAAAATTAATGAACCGCCCTCGTATTAAGTATTTTTAAAGTATGCTTAAGTGTACAGTATATTATGCTCGTACCAACTTCCATGTGGGATTATTACGTTCTTAAAGGTTTTTTCTTCTGTGGACGTGACATGGGGCTAGGAGAAATTATGGACCGACCCTCGTAACATTTCGCACTTTGATTTTTGCTTATATTCTTGTTACAATACCAATGTATTTGTGAGATTTAAGCCCTTTAAAGTGATATTTGAAAGAGGTTGTACGGGATCTATGAGCAATAATGGACCGATTCTTATATAATTTAGCAAATCGTTTTAGAATATTATAAAACTAATAAAATTGCATTAAAATTACTTCATATTTAGGACTTTTGTGAAGTAATAGACCAATTATCACCAATTTCAATAGGTGTCGTCACAAGTATTACATGGGCAGCCGGGCGGCCGGACAGACATCGTTAAATCGACTCAGAAAGTGATTCTAAATTGAACGGTTTACTTAATATTTTTTCTGTGCATTACAAATTTAAGCACCTGTGATGGTGTAGAGTATAAACACATTCTAACTACATTGTCTTAATATTAAACAGGTGTATTATTTCAAAATAAATTAAATAAAATTTCAAAATAAATACCAAATAAATGAAATTATGAATTCGATTATTTTTTACATAAATTATTTCTAAAAACATATTCTAAATTCTGTTAGTTAATTTATTTACAGCGGTACGTGTTTAGATTTACACAAAATTTATTACAAAAATGTTCAACAAGATAATAAAATAAGAAAAATTATTTAAAATTCAAATCGAAATTTATGGCACTAAAATTCATGTTTGTGTTTTCTTAATTTCAAGAATTTCGAGAACAAAAGTATTGATCGAATTGATTTTTCATTCTGAAGTTTCTTCGAAGTTTAGATTATTAATTTTTTAATAATCAAGGTCATCATCTTTATGTACGAAATTATGTTAACATGATTTGATTGTTTTTTGATTTTTGCATATTTTTTGCCGCTTAAGAATTAATTCTTAGTTGTTGCATTTAATTGCAAAAAATATGTTAATTAAGTATTTTAGATTAAATTGCTGAATTAAATGAAGGCAATGGAAAAAAGTAACAAAATTGATTTTTTTTAATTTTTTTCACTTTGGGTGTCATTTTTTAAAGAAATGGATTAAGATCGTTTTTTATAAAAACAAGTGGTGATAAAGGCATATTAGATTTGTCATCTCATGTGTAACGTCAGAAATTAATTATCTTAGACACTATATATTGTTGCATTAAATCGTAATCAGAGTAAGAGTTTACTCATAATTTAACCCTAAAAATAAAATATTTAATTCACTTCCTAAAAAATCTACCATCAAAGATAACCAAATATTCCCACTAGAGGGCTAAAAATGTTCCCACATCGATTTTAAGAATGAAAAATTCTTAATTCCAGATTCCCGAAATATTAATTTTAAATTTTTATTTAATTTTTTTATATCCCGTTTTTTCGAGAAATGAATTGAAAATATGAATTTTTCTAAGGGCTCCCGTTATTTTTGAGTTCGGAGTTTTGGGACTGAAGTCCTTAGTATAGCCCCTATCTGGCAAGGAGAATAGTATACACTACACCTTGGAACAGCCAGATTATTTACTTGGAGCAGACAGACTACTTCCCTGACCAAATAATCATCCAAGTCGAGTTTAAAGGTTAAAAGTTACATAATAATTAAAAAAATCGATTTGGTACCAAATATGTTCATCCAAAGCATAGAGATCGAGTTTCCCAAAACAGAGATCCTTAAGACAGAGATTGTAGGACCATGACAAAGAAAAGGTCTAAAGTTCTCCTTTCTATTGCCGGAATGTTTACTTAAGACGTATACGGGATATTCCATTGTCTAGAATGAGTATTTATAACACAGTTTAAGATAGGCGAACGAAAGTTTATCCTCAAATGATCTAGAATAAAGTTCGAGCGCTTATGACTCTATTGTTCAAGCATTCATATTTAACAGGTGGGTTAATGAGACCATCTCTCCTGCGCTAAGATTAGAGATTGGATTTAAGATACCAGTTTCAAATGGTACGTCTACTCATGTGTGGGAAGTGATCTTATTTAATTACCTGATTTATTCCATACCCAAATTAATTCCAGATAGGAATATATCGCTATCTTGTAGTGAGATGTCCAGAAAAATATTCTGATTTGTGAACTGATCTTTCTGAAAATCATCGTAGAAATTTAGGCTTATAAAAGCTTAATTTATGGCATTTTTTTATTCCGGAAAGATGTCATCGAAAAAGTTGAGACTTTTAGAGTGTTCAAGCTGTCTATCACAGAGCTGGTCAGAAAGAATGACGGTTATTTTTAAATTGACTAAGTATGTGATTACGGCTTAATCGGTATATTATTCTATGCGTTACGAATACCTATTCATTTGAAATCATAACCCAATGACTGTAGAATATAATTTTTCTTTTGGAAATAATGCCTCAGGATTATCTCATAACAATTACAAGTCTAAAGTTGTTAACTATTTACCTCATGGTTAATTCAGTTCAGATTTTGGTTGAAATATTTCAAACTTTTTTAATTATAAACGTGTAAAAGTATGAAAATCTGAAATTCATTTTCTTTAGTCAAACGTTTTAACACCAAAAGTAATTAACTTTTTTCATATTTCTGCAAAAATTAACACGAATTTATCGTTTTACCCTCAAACTCCAAAATATTACGATTGAATTTATTAAATATTCGCAATTTGCAAACATGAACATTTTCATATGAAAATTAGTAGAAATAAACTTTGAAAAAGTTATTAAAAAACAATTTGACAAAAATTGCTCTGATCGACGTTTTCTTAATATTCAATTTACAAATTAACTAAAATTGTTGAGTTTGGAAATAAATTTTAGAAAAAACAAGTAAAAATGTAAAAGTCGGTCAAGCAATACTCTACACCACAATGATGGCTCTAAAAAAGTAGTTACGAAATATTAATGAACGACCCTCGCATAATTAAATTTTACTAATTTTTTCTTAAGTGTGCAGTATATTATAGTGACAATAACATTCATGTGAAATTAAGGAGTTTTAAACTTTTTATTCTGGGGGCTAAGAGAAATTATGGACCGACGCTCGTATAATTTTTCACATCGATTTTTGATTTTAATTATCTTTATTTAACCAGTTACTATTACAATACGAATGTAAATGGATATTTCGAAGGGAATTTGCATGGGACCTGTGAGAAATAATGTGCCGTCCCTCGTATTTTTGGCACATCCTTTAAGAATATTATAAGACCTACTTTAAATTTTGTTTAAATTACTTAATATTAAGCACTTTTATGACCTTATATCGGGGAGAAAAATTGGTATAGGAAGTATCTGAAATATTGGACCGAACATGTCTAATTTCAATAGGCTGAATCCCTAGGCCAAAATAATAGTATGTAATAAATTTTTCCGAGATATCTCAAAAATTGCGAGCTATAGACTGTTCACAACGTTTACATGGAAAGACAGACGGAGCTACATCGTTAAATCGACTCCGAAAATTAAAATAAAAATCTGAATTAAAGGCTTTTACAGAACCTGTGAAAAATAATAGACCGACCCTCGCATAATTTTGTACATCGTTTTAGAATATTATAAGATTTGCTTTGTCTAAATTTCGTTAAAATTGCTTTGTTTCATGAGCTTAAAACATCATGTCGGGAGGACATTTGTATAGAAGGTACCCGAAATATTGGACTAATAGGTTTCGTCTTTGACCAAAGATAAAAATATGTGCCAAACAGCAGATGGACGGACATCTTTAGATGGACTCAGAAAGAGATTATGAGTCCAATGGTATACTTAAAAGTGGCGGTAGCAATAATTTTTTGCCCGTTATAAACTTTTGCACAAAGGCATAATACCCCAACCATCTAAGATTGTGTAGGGTATTTATACTATAATTTCAATCAAACTTGTTATTTGTAAAATTTTATTGAGGGTCACTTTTTGCCAAAGATAATCAATTATGAAGTATGACAAATAAGCTGGGAAATATTTTGATATGTTTCTATTTAATAATATATATTTTCTAAGATAACTGATATATGATACAGAGATTTAGTTTTCAATTGAATTATAGCATGTTTTAAAATAATTTATAGCAAATTAAATATGTATAAATAATTAATTTAATTTTATTATAAAAGTCAATAGATAATTATGTTTCACTTTATTGTTTTTGTAATTTAACAAACACGACAATATATATTTTGATATAAATCACACCCACATAGAATTTGTTACAATTCCGAAAAACGAATCAATAATTGAGAATTAAATGTTAATTGTTCTGATTTAGAGGTTTTTATAGACAGTGGAGTATTTGAAAAATTGTAAATTCTAATTTAGTAGATAAATAGTATTGGATTGAAAGCTTATAAGTTCCCCATAAACTTTTTTACCTTATCAACTTTTCATACAGACAGACCACGATAAATGGTTGGTACTTCAAAACTGTGCTTAATATTTAAGGATATGC
Organism: Cochliomyia hominivorax; assembly: GCA_004302925.2. Classification (NCBI taxonomy): domain Eukaryota; kingdom Metazoa; phylum Arthropoda; class Insecta; order Diptera; family Calliphoridae; genus Cochliomyia; species Cochliomyia hominivorax. The sequence goes on along the minus strand of PYHX02000494.1, from coordinate 53,072,193 downwards.
TGTCAATTATTTCTCGTAGTTATCATGGTCCTCTTCCCATCACTCATAAACGTGCATTTATCCTACAAACATATTTTGCAATATGTGGTTCCATTAAAGTAAATATAAGAAGAAGTTGATTTATAGATTTTGAAGATCATTAGTCCATAATTTAAAAAATACTTTAAAACCGGTTTAAAACTACTCAATGTGTTGTCTTTTCAAAGAAGGATGTCAAAAGAGTTTAAAAAATTTACAATTAGTAGTTATTTTTCTATTTCTTCTTATTTTATTCTTAAGTGAATCGCATACCTGTAAAGCCGGTTGGCATCAAATGAACAAAATGATGGTTATTAGGGTCTGAAGTATCCATCTGCTAAATTAAATAAGTATTGTTGTTCTGGTACAATCAGATAAGGATCTGACTCCCATATAAATCTTTTTCGTGGAATAGGATTTAAGCTATTAAATTTTAAATACGAATTTAACTGAGATTTTTAGATAGTTTGCACAAACGAACTTAAGTTCAACAATCTCTTTTTGTTGCAAATTACCTCAAAAATATAGTTTGACATTGATTCCTCAAATTTTTATACAAGGTCAGAATCGATTTCCGCTCACACTTTCATTATTTTAAGTTTCAGCTCTGTGCTTTCCTTTTAGTCATTACTTGAATAAACTCATGTATCTCAAAAAGTTCTCCACTGGATTTAATTTCGGATTGAAGGACGGATAGTTGAATGGAGATATTCTTACGCCATAATTTCGACTGCTTAGATGTACCGTAGCTTTATTTAGCTGCATCCATTTTTTATCCATAAAAGCGGAAGAAGCATTTTTTATAAATTGTTAGGAACACAATAAATTTTAGATTTGCCAACTGCATAAATTGCTGTCCCAACCATAAAGCTACAAAGGCCGAAATAACACTTTTTTGGAAAATCTTTGGTAATAAAATAAATTTAATTCATATATGTTACTGATCGGAGAGAAAAGTTCTTTAAGACATCTTTAAACGTTATAATAAAACAGGAGAAGACAAAAAAAAAAAAGTATACACTAATGAAGATCATATGGTTGATCTTCATTAGTGTATACTTAGCTAAGTCAGCAACCTTCTACAATATATTATGAAAAATTTCAATCTATTTATGGCACATTAATTTAAAAAAGAAGAATTTATCTTAAGTCACTATGAACTGAAATACATTTGTAAACCATATAACCGAATGGGAATACTTGTGTACATCGTTTAAGTGATGCTCTTTTCACACCTTAAAAACGGCATTTTGGTCGATAACTCATATGCAAAAAATATTGTTTCAAATCTCGTTTTTTGCAACTTTTTGAAAGATTTGGAATTGTAGCAAAACAAATTTGTATAAAATTTTCAAATAGATTCTCTATAAGAGCAATGAGTGTTCTTGTATTGTGAGTAGAGTTTTATGACAGTTTTATAGATCGTTATGGATCGTTACCCGTAAAATTTTGTATACTATTTTCTTGTTGTTTACACCTTAAACGGACGGATTATTATATTACTTCCATTTTTGTGATTTATGCTCTTTATTTTATTTTCAGAAGTGCTTCTCTATGGACAAAGTAAATATATATATCAGGTTTCAAGACGTTTCTAAAATTGCGTTGTGTTCACAATGTTTACTGCATAGGCAGTCAACAAGATAGACAGACGGACATTGTTAAATCGGTTCACTTAAAGTGATACTTTAGGGAGGGAGTAGAATTATTTTTGCTAAGAGTTATTAACATGCAGAAACTCTTATATGATGGTGTATGACAAAAAAAGTAGTCTCTAGATTCAAACACTTATAAAGTTTGTGTCTTAAGTCTTTTGTTTTAACAATTCATATTTTACTGTCTTATTACATAATTTATGAACAATTGTGTAAATAAACACAAAACACATATAAATCTTTAATTTTAGCAAATATATTAAGAAATCAAAACAAATATACTATAAATTTTAAAAAACTTAAAAATATTTACTCACGCCCACTGTTAACACTTAACAAATAATATTGTTTTTTTTGTTTCTGTTAAGTAACGTGAGAACAAATAAAAAACAAACTGTAACTAAATTTTTAATAACTATTATTAACTATTTAATTATTAAAAAGAACAATAAAAAAGGCGCCCATTCTAAACGTACAAAAAATATTTAATTTCATTATGGCAAAATTATAATTAACTGCTCCCAATTTGTGACCATAAATCACAACAAACAAAAAGCGAAAAAAGGCGTTTTAACAACAAAAAGGTGCGTAAATAGAGAACAATTCATTGAAAAGTAGAAATGATGAAATCATAAAATTTTAATCATCCTGTTGTCAACTAATCACAACTTTACTTGTTTTTACTATTTTTGGTTAATATTAACAATTTATATATTTTTGTTATTGTCAATCACCCAATTATTTTTAGTTAATATTTAGTTTTATTTTATTTTGTTTCTCCAAACCAGAGTATAAAAAAACTTGGAGCAAAATCGTTATGTTAAAATGATCTTAATTTTAAACCTTCATTTGCCGATAAAAACTTTTCGATTAACGATTTAAAAAATAAAACTTTTTTTCGATTAAAATTTTAACACACTCTCTTTTCAGTTTAATAAGAAACATGTTTGACTGAAACACACTCTCTTTTCAGTTTAATAAGAAACATGTTTGACTGAAACACGGCTTCAAATTAATTTATGCGAATTATTAATTTTAAACTCTTTGACTGATTTCGCTCTTTTTAATTTTTTTTTTTAATTTTTTGAATTAAACTCTTTTCGAAGAGTGATAATAAATAAAACTCTTTTTTTTAATTAAAATAAACTCTTTTAAAGATCCGATCTTAGGAAGAGCAATAAAAATCGAAACCCGTATCTTGCTCTTAACTAAACTTTATTTAAGTTTTCGTTAATAATTTCTGTTAATATAAACTTTAATTAATTAGTGTTGTCAATTGTATATGATTTTTTCTTTTATTTTCTTAAAATATTTTATCAACAAAATTTAGTTTGCGTCCACTGACATAAATCGAAAATAACAACAATTACACAGATGCTGCCTGGTTAAAATTTTCAATGAATTACAGTTATTGTTAACAAAGTTGTTAACAATTGTAAAAATCTTTGAAATGTTTATGTCTTTTAATGTGGATTTTGTGAATATGTGACAAATTGATTTCTTTATTTGGTCTAGAATTGTTAAAAAAACCTCAAAATAGTCCAAAGATTTAATCGTTATTCAAGTCACTGTTATTAAAGTTAATATTATTTTGCCAGTAAAAGTGTAAAATAATGACTTTTATGAATTCACAATTTTATGAAATTAATACATTATTTGTTGACTAATAAGTTCTGCGACAAGAAACTACTTGCTTCGCAAAGAAAAGGAGAATGTTATATTAGACTTTCCGAATCTTTAATACGATTTATGACTTATGAGAACACACAGTGTGTCCAAAATAAAGTTTATTTATACAAAAATTGCTAAATTTTAAAACCCTTTTTAGATTAAATTTTCAGCCTGGATATCAAATTTCTACACAAGCATTTGGTATCTATGAAAATTCTTGAACTTGAAGATTCATAATTTTTAAAGAAAAAGGAAATGGAATCAAAAATTTATGGGGAAATAAAACGTCCTTTTGGGATATAATTTTGTAATTTTGGAACTATTGAACATTTTTTAACGAAATTTTACATGGACATTCTGAAGGTGTTTCTCAATTGATTTAGAGTGGATCCTGAGGTCGGGAGACGGATCTCCAAAGTTGAGTATGACGATTTGTTAAAAATCGCCAAAATTTTATTAATGATTTGATTGAAAAAGTATTTTACATACATAATTCACTTCAAAAAATATGTTTACATGTGTGGGATAACATTTATAGTTTAGGAGATATTTAGAACAAAGTTCCAAAGTTACAGAATTATTTCCAAAATAAGTGATTTGGAAATATATCAAAATGAACACAACAAGTAAGAGTGCTATCTTGGGCTATTCTGAATATTTAATGCCCTCCACCACAAATATGTATAAAGTAAATACATATTGTTTCATACATATCAAATCTTGAGTCATAAAATTTGTAATTTTTTTCTACTGAACCCATTTTGATAGTTTATGTTAATATACGTTCTTCACCACCTGTGTTGATGGAGATTATAAAAATGATATAGTCGATCAAAATCGACTCTTTACCCTCCACCACTTGTTGGTTGTATATGACAGCAACAAAAGATTTATATTTTAGTGTGCAGTACATTATTATAATAATATTTATGTGAAATATTTACGTTTTAAAAGAATCTTTTCTGGTCTGTTATATGATAACTGGAAGAAATTATAGACCAGCACTCGTATTCTTTCGTAAATCAATTTTGTCTATGTTTATTTTAATTTGAACAATAATAACTAAAATATCAACGTATGGAGGTTTATGACCTTCAAAGTGTTATTTGGAAGTGGGATTTTATGGGACCTTTGAGCAATAATGGACCGATCCTCATGCACCACATTGTTTAACAGTCGACGGAATGTGATTTTTTTTGTAAAGCCTTCCTTCCCTCCATATCAAACACGACCGTCTGATTTATATATTGACAATTTGAATTCATTGGAGGATAATTTTATATCCCAAAATGTAATCCTTGTTTGTTATGTCCTTTTGTAAAAAAAGTTTCCTTTGGTTTGTCTTGCTAATTTGCGGTTTTTTCTTCAAATATTGGCATTATACTCAGCAGGATTTAAGACTTGACGTACAGTATGGAGATGGACACCTATAACTGTGTAATCTTTTAACATTGCAGCAATTTTGAACTATGAAATTTTAGCCTCTTTTTCATGATTTCTACTATTTCCCTTTTTTCTCGAAAATCTAATGCTGATGGTCATACACTTCTTGTCTGAAACTTACAGGTTTTGCCATCTTTAAAACGTATCATAATTTCAGGAATGGTGGTACGTGGACTGTTAACTTATCTGCATATTTTTTGAATAATATTATTTTCTTTGTACGCACTCAAAAGGTACCCACAATTCTTTCTAAATTGATCGTGGTGGAGGGTATTAAAGATTTGGCATAGCCGAATATGGCATTCTTACTTGTTTTATTTAAAATTTCCATAAAATTATTTACTCAAACCCAAATTATTATCGATTACATTTCCATAATTTCTTAATTTTCTCACAAAAAATCTAAATTCTCAGGGAATTATTAATATTTTAATGCCGTTAATTATTTTAAATCAAGTGATCTAAAATAATATAAAACTCTGTAATTTTATGCAAATTTGTCTTTAATATTTCACATAAAAATATCGTAACACAAATACTCCACGATCTTATATTTTTGTCACAAAAATCTATTTTCAACTCTAAATCAACAACTAACATTTATTATAAACAAGACAACTAGTTTTGACAAACTGAAAAGTCTGAATAGTAAAAAATGGAGAAAAAATGCTAATAATAAGATTTTTTTGTATCTTGGAGAATTATGCAAGTAAAATAAGACTTAAAAGTAAATTTAAACTATTTGCAAATTAAAATCGACAAGTCTGTAAACTTCTGAACATTACGTGCATGACAGTGAACTCGTGCTGGCCGCAGGCCTGTTTAGCTCCAAAGAAATAAACCCCAAAAAGCCTAAAACTTTAAATAAAACTTTAATTTCAATGAGATTTTTGATTTTGCTATCATTTCATAGTTTCGGTGGAATAAAGTTTTAATACAAATTCAAAATGAAAAACCAAAAAATCAAAGTCCCTGCCAATCAGAGTATAGAAAAACTCGGAGCAAAATTTTTAATTTCAAATGATTTTCATTTTTACTCTTCTTTGATGAAATTCTCTATTTTTTCGATTTTGCACGGAGCAAAACTAACATAAGTTTTCCTTCAGCTAAGAGTAAGTAAAGATGATTTTTACAATATGCGAATGAGTTTGTATATTCATATGTAGTCTCTTTTCAGCTTAATAAAAAATTTTGAATGCTACACTCGACTTCAAAACAATTTTTGCCAATTATTCCGTTTTAAACTCTTTTTTCGATTTTTCTCTTTTTTATGTTTTTTGATTTTTATTATTTTTTAGAATTAAAATCTTTTCAAAGAGCGATAAAAAATAAAACTCTTTTTTTACAAGTTAAAATAAACTCTTTAATAGATCCTATCTTACGAAGAATACTATAAAGAGTCTGAAATCGTACCTTGCTGCCAATAGCAAAAACCGTGACTAAATCTTTTTTATTTATTTTTTTTAATTCCACAATTTCAGTTGGGTGTCTTTGGATACCCATCATATTTCGCTTTTTTGCCTTAAATTTGTGTTACATTTTGGTTCATATTTGAAACAATTTGTGTTAAATTACACAAATATTGCTGTTGTTGTTTTTTTAGGGACACAATGTCTCATAACGAAAATAATATTAAAACAAGTAAAAACGTTGTACTCGGTCAACCCGACAATCTAATACCCTACGTCGCATTGTTTGTTCAAAGTGACATTTACGAAAACTTATTGAAAGATCCTCGCATAATTTATTCTTAAGTTATTGTGGCGCTAACATTTTAATGAAATGATTATTTCTGAAGAATTATATGACAACGACAAAAAAATTATGGACCGACCCTTGGAGTACAATACCAACTAATACGTGAGATTTATGCCCAACAATGTGAAATTTTATATTTAAAATGTTTATGAACTTAAATCATCGTTCCGGTAAAACATTTGTATGGGTACCTGAAATATTGGATAGAACATGGCCAATTTCGATAGCCTTTGCCCTGGGGCCAAAAAATATATGCACCATATTTCATAAAAACATCTTAAAAATTGCGACCAGCCGGACAGGCAGACGGACGGACATCATTAAAACGACTTAGAAAATGATTCTATGTCGAACGGTATGCTTAAAGTTGGGTGTCACACCATTTCTTCTGTATGTGGTGTAGGGTATAACTATAGATAAAAAATTTAAATGAATTTTGAATTTGAAATTGACCAAATATTATGAGGTAATTGAGAAATAATTTGCAATAACAACCATAAAATTATGCTAAATGATTTGAGTTTTAAAGTTTTTGCGTTGAAAAGCCACAAAAAAAGGACTTAAAATAATAAAAGAAATAAAAATTGAAAACTCATTGTGGTAATAAGAAAAATATATTTAATAATGACGTTGGTGATTTTTAGGAAAAGGCCAATAGGCTTCACTTTGAATGTTAAAAGACAAAAAATGTTTTGTTTGTCAAAAGAAATTTTTTAATGACCGATCTTATTAGTCTCTGAATTTTTTCAAGCAGGGTTGGGCAAATATTGAAAAGAGTTTATGAATATGAAAACATTTTAATGGAGTGAAACCGAAAATTCTTTACATATACTTTGCATTAAAAGTTTTAACTCAAGTATTATTTGATGTATTTCTAGATCAAGTTACCTTTGCAAAAAAAATGTCAGTTATTATGTTTGATATCAAACAATGGACATATTAATCAAATTAAAATAAGTGACCAGAAAAAAGCGTGTACGAAAAACCTTATTTTCTCCAACATAAAATTGGCCAGACACACATTGTTCTACCGCAAAACCGTTTCCAATATTATTAAACAATTCCGGAAAAACTTTTCCGTTAACAGAAACCTGGTTCTGGTAGAATGAATGGTCCACACGCAAAACAGCTCCCAACATATTTGGTAGAAAACAGACCAGTTAGCTCAGTGCTCGGAGTACGAAAAAGTTAAAAGCTCAGGGCTCAGAAAGTTCCTGACAGGAACGCTGCTAAAAATTTAGAGACCAAAATTGAGATTGAAAATTGAAGTCAAGTTTTCAAAAAATGATTCTTGCAGTATAAAGAATGACGAAACTTATGTTCTGGCAGATTTTTCGCTTCTTTATAGTGATGATGGTCGAGAGAAAGTTGAAGAAAAGTTTTTGATCCAAAATCAGTCGAAATTTCCCAAAAAGATCTTGGTTTGGAAGGGCAATATGCAGATGCGGCAAAAGAAGCCAGCTATTTTTTACAAAACGCTACGTAAATACCGAATGTTTTAAAAAAAGATGCTTCTATTCATAAGACTTCATAATGTATCCATTTATTTTTGTTCTGACTTGGCATCTTGTCACTCTGGTAACTTCGGTTTTTCAAATATTCACCATCGTGCTGGATGATATAATGAGCGATGTCTGTTCAGAGAAAGGAGGATTTACATTGAGAATCTTAAAATTTTTTCTATAAATCGCACAAGTTATCCAACATTCAAGCAAAATTATATGACTAAGAAAGTCTGCCAAGCAATATTTCAATTGATTGATTGATATTTTGACTTGATAACATCATCAACATAGAACTTACTACTGAAAATATAACAAGAATGGCACTTGAGTAGAATCCTCATAATTCAAGAACCCGTGGCCATCAAAGCAACATCTATAATGTTTGACTAAATGGAGATGCTTTATAGAAGCCATGTGCTCTCATGGGGACAATAGAAAATATATCTTGAACTAATTGATATCCGTCACATGTTATATTTTTGTAGAAAAAATGAAATTTTGTTGACTTTTATAAAATATCAATACCCAAGTGGGCCAACTTTAGTGATCAACTCGTGTCCTCTTAGCAAACTAAGAATACAAAAAATTTCACACTGAAATTTCATTAATCACAGAATTATTTTTAAAAAATAATTTTGGGACCACTGTAATGTGTTAGTAACCTATTTATTTATTATATACCACAGTGGGGCAGAATAAATATTTTTAACACATTTGGAACTTTTTATCGGCTGCATGATTTTGCGTGAAATTTAATACAAAATTATGTCATTACAACTCTTAGCGCTTGGACCTCACAGGGTTTAATAATAAGGGTTTAAAAGGTTTACCGCGACATTCAATTATACTAAATTGTATGCAAAATCGATCAAAAGCTACATAATTTTTTACTAAAAAATCCATTCTGCTCTACTGTGCTTGGTTATGAGTACATAAAATATTGAAATTCCTATTAAAGTAATTTTTTTGATCGATATAAAACGATTTTATACCCTATACCACCGTAGGTGGCAGGGGTATTATGCTGATTTTTGTAGTATACAGAAATAATGGTGTTACATCCATTTTTAAGAATGACATTCGACACAGAATCAATTTCTGGCTGACTGCCCATGAAAACATTTAGAACACTCTAAAGGTTTGGTACATGTTATTATTTTGGCCCAAGGATGAAGCCTCTTGAAATTGGCCATGTTCGGTTCATGTTCGGGTACTTTTCACACAAATATCTTCCCGGAATGAGGCTTTAAGCTCATAAGGATCTTAAATAAAAACGATTTTTTGCAAAAATAAGTGTTATGATATTCTAAAACAATGTGCAATGTGAGGATCGGTTCATTACTTCTCAGAGGTCCCATACAAGATCCCTTCCAAAAATGATTTTGAAGGGAATCAATTTCATACATATTTTACACTGCAATAATAACTGGTCAAATTAAAATAACTAAAATTAAAAAATTGATGCGCAACGAGGGTCGGTACATAATTTCTTTTAGGTCCAATATAACTCCCCAGATAAAGTAATTTCAAAACTGTTAAATTTCACATACTGTTAGTTAAACCATAATATACTGCAAAATAATATTGTACGAGGTTCGTCCATTAATTTTTTGTACCAGCCATTTATAACCAAAAGTGTGGTGTAGGGTATTACGTAGTCGGAATTGACCGACTGTAATAATTTTACTTGTAAACTTCTGTGGTAAAAAGAAAAAACTTAATTAATTTTTTTAATTTTTATGGTGCATTTTTGAACTTCAAAACGAAGTATGAAAAATTATGAAAGTAATTATTTAAACGATTCATATTAGACTTTGTTTTATCAGTAATATTATATATAGTTCATATTTTCAATTTTGTTACCTTTTTAAACTTCATTTTGAAGTTCCACAAAGTTGGTTCAAAAGTTGAAAAAAGACTTATGTTGTTTTTCCTTGTTACCACAGATTAATGTGTAAAATTAAATTATATAAATCTGTCAATGTAAAAAGAACTGTTTTACATCTTTGAGCTGAATTTATTTAGTTAAACTACAATTTAGCTGTAAAATCAAATACGGTTTAAACAGAATCCAGCCTTTAATGTCTAATCATTCCCTAAATATCAATAAATAAATTCTAAGCACTAACAAGAACATAAATTAGTTCAGTTATTGTGAAATAAAAAGGTTGGACTTTTTTCTTTTTCACAAATTTTTATTGGGCATTTAACGCTTTATTTCCTTTTCGTTTCCTTTTGTTACAATTTTGACAAATTTACGTGATATCAAACATGAATATAAAGGAACGAATGGATAATAATTTATAGTGTTTTTATAGGCACAAATGACTAGACAATTTTGAATTTAAATTAAAAAATGGATTTTGGCAAACAAAAACAGACGAAATAGAATTAAAATAAGTGAATTTAAACTTTTTTCTTGTTTTGTGCAAATTTTTGTTTTTTCGTCTTTAGAGCAGAATTTATTTTTGCATAAAATCGTGATTTATTTTAGTACTTTTTTTGTTAGTAGATTATTTTTTTGCTATTTACGTGTTTATGATACATTTTGGGTGTTCCGGTAACACGTTTATTTGTAACTTTTAATTCCTAAACAGATTTTAGTTTTTTTCTTCTACGTTTTTCATGCTCCAATTTCTATAGAGAGGTCTTTTTAGACACCCTACACTGGCATATGAGGCGAATGAGTATATAATACGTTTGTCAGTCTGTATGTAACACAAAAAAGAGATAATAAAAATAGTATAATGTACTTTATATACTGGGATATAATCTGAGCCGATCTTCTGAGTTCGAACTAATAAATAAAATAACTACAGCATACTCGGAGACTTTAAGTTTTATTATATTTGCAACTTATAGGAGAAAATTTAAATGATATAGTTGTGAACAGCTGGGATTCTTCTGATTTCAATTTCGCAGGTAGCTTCGATGGAGGGATCAGTAGGACGTTTTTCAGTATATAAATAACAAAGAATGCTGTATTCGGCTGTGTTGAACCTTAAATAACTTCACTACTTACATTATGTCAGCACTTGTATGAGTTGAGGATATTACACCAAAAAAAAATTATTTCTCCAGTCAGTTATTTTCATTATATATCACAATAGATCAAATTTAGGAGATCTTCAGGATTTCAAAACTTTTCCGGAAAAAGGCCTTATATGTGAGCAAAATATCCGGCATACTAGTTGAAAAAAATTGTACTGTATTTCAATAAAATTGATTTATATTTAATGTTTTATTAGCATAAAACCATATTCCGGGAAGGGCCTTATATGGAAGCTAGGAGAAATCCGTTTTTTCTTAATTTAAAACATAAAAAATATAAAAAAAAAATTATTTCAGATATCTGCCAAGACATATTTTAATGGATATAGCTGGTTTGAAATGAGAAAATACTTTGGACAACAACATCCAAATTTCGTTGAATTTGGAAAATTTTTCTAAATGTTTCCACAGACAGACAAACAGATAGACAATTAAACAGATAAACAGACTGCTCGATTTTGTAGAGAATACACATGGTTTATCCGATAGGCAGTATGGATTCCATAAAGTGAAATCGATAAGTATACTGCGTAGTGCATTAAAAATGACTTTAATTCGGCTTGGAAGCACATCGAGGAGTCTCTGAGATAGATTAAATATCCGAAGTATTTAATATTGGTGAATACCGAGGAAGATATAAAAACGTATGACGTCCGTTCTTGGACCCTTGATGTGGAACATCATGTAATGTGTATAATGCGTGACAAAGTCAAAGCTGCTATATATATAGCGCACCAGTCTATTATAAGGAGATAAAATAATTCAAGTAGAAGAACGTAACACTGTATGGAGGGAGCTGAAGTAGAACGTTACCTAGGAACGAATATAACGGTTATCAACATAATAAATAGTGGAAGCCCCTGAAAAAATGAGAAGTGAATAACAATTTTATCGAAGATATTAATGGAAGACTATGTGATGCTGAAATGGCCCGTAAAATGTCTCAAAACAAAACACCTACTGCGCAAAGAAAAGACAGACAGACAGACAGACAGACAGACAGAAAGATAGACAGAAAGATAGACAGACAGAAAGATAGACAGACAGGATTTTAACTGATGAAGGATTTGAATAGATTACCATTTCAATGCTTCATGGTAGATAAACGTCAAACTTGACGAAACGAATACTGCTTACTGTTGAAATCCTCGTTTTCAGAATATGGGAATAAGAATGAGATTAGGAAGTAAAGTTGAGGCAAAATGTAGAAGATGGGACAATTAAAACTGAGATTTCAGATAAATATGAAAATGCATTTGTGCCAGCTCTAAGCAACGGCAGAATTGATAAAGTTAACGTTCAAAACATGTATCCACAAAATGGTGCAATATCCCATTAGAATATCAGGTAAAATTGGATAATTGCTTCACGAATATAGCAGATCTTAATGCTTAACGGTAGAAGATCTCTTGACTACTTTTCGCTACACCAGATTACGTTTCTGAAAATTGAACCGTATTATGGTTCTATAGATTGTGCGTACTTCTTCAGGTGAAAGTATCCTCTTCCACACATACATCTGGAATGACCACTGGTATCATTATGATAACAGACTCTCAATCCTGAAGTAAACTTATAAATCGACTCAGCCCTTAAGACAAATGAGAGTGAATTTGTTGTACAATATAATTTTTGTAGATTTATTTGTTTAAATTCTATTGTTTTGTAGTTTTCGGAAAATAAATAAAAAACTTTAATTTTTATAGCATGAGAAAAGGTATTAATGCTTTCAAATGTTTTATAGATTTCAGCGTGTATTTCAGTATTTTTTTCTATTTATTTCGAACTTATTTCTTTTTTTGGCGTTTGGGGCGTGGGTGCTTCGTTTGTTGGTTGCCAGTTATTGTTGTATTTATTGTCGTTTTGGTCTTGTTGCATTGATTTGTTGAAAACTATTTAAAAATTTGTTTAATTTGTATATTTATAAGCTTGTTCAATGTTTGTCGATAAATTAAAAAATACCTAAAAATACTATAGTTTTTTTCACAACTCTTTTTTGAAAGCTGAACAAAATCAAATGTTTATTATATACAAAAATCCATATAACAAAAGTGAAGGTGCTTTTTTGAAAAAAAAGCTTCTAAAAATTCATTAAAATTTATTACATAAAATTAATTGTATTTCACTTAATTCAAAAAAAAATCAAATAAACAAAATAAATGGATGGAAAAAAATAAAAAAAACACCATTAATATAAATCTGATAATGAAAGTCCGCCTTTATGGCTTTTGCTTAAATTTATTGGTTCTTTAGTTAAATTCTAGTGAAGTAAAACATGTATGTAAAAATAATATTAGTTCACATAAAAGTTACTTACTTTTTGGATAATACATGATACAAATTCGATTCTGCTAAACCAACGCTAAAAAATAAAGTGAAAGATGTATTGTTCTGTGATCGCATAGTAACTGAAAAGTAAAAAATATATATTTTGTAATTGCAACTGTAATAGTATAATATCATTTGTTTGTAGATAGCAATGTCACCCCCTAAAATCTATCGGATTCAATGTCTGTACTGACGTACTGTTTCTATTTATTCCATTTTGTTCAACTTTTAAACATGTCGAAAAATTTTGGTTTCCTGTCAATTTAAAATATATATAGACAAATTGTCTCTCGGAATAACAAGGCATTTTAACGTATCCCTACCCGGCGAGCCATCGTATGCTTTCTATTTATATATATACGCGATTCATCTCTCTCTTTTTCCAAGAGAACGTAATCTATAATTATTATGAGTCTTGGTAGCGGTATTGAAATTCGTTGCATTAATTGTTATCAAGCCAAAATTAGTGTCAAGTTTAATTGTATTATTTTAATCTATTAAGGGTTTTTATAAAACACATCCGAATCGTCTGAGATTTTTATATAGTCCAAGAATAAATATTCATCATCAACTGTGGTATTGATTAGTGCTTCAAAGTATATTTTTATGAAGATGAAAATTTTTCCAATCAATTTATATTAAGGCTTGTATATACCGATCAATTAGGCTATAAAAGACTGCAGTGTTTTTTTTATGAATTTCAATTAACAACTCAATCATATTAAATAATTTCCACCGAAAATAATATTGGATCCAAAAAAGTTCTATTATAAAAATATAGGATTCTGAAGTGTCCGATCGATCTTTAATTTTTATTTGTATTTTCATCTAAATCAGCAATAAAGAATATCAGTTGAATCACTGTTTGAAAATATGAAATGGTTCCATTAATTAAATACGATTAATTCTAATTCTAAATGATTGTAAACCACAAATGGAATTATAATTGATTTCAAATTTCATTTCAACTCATAATATATATTCCTTTGACTTTAAATATTGTCCGGATGTTTGGTACTTGTAAAGAACTTGTTGATTGCCAAGTACATGGTCCAAAATGCAATTATTCTCTATGCGAGTCATATAAGCAGAAGTTTAATCCTTTTCAGAACTAGTATTCTAAAATTCTTTGTTAACTGATGTATCGAAGTAAATAATTTAAAAAAATTAACGAATAAATCCTTGATTTCCTTTTGTGTATATAAATGCACTAAATTATATTTTTTTACTGAATTACGAAATATAGGCATCTTCCAATCAAAGAGACATTTAATTATTTCTAGTTCTAGTACTTTGTAGTACATTCATCAAGATCCGATGTTCAACTATAAATTTTAGAGCAGCAGGGTATTTTGCTACTACACAACATATATAATGAAAATCTGTTAATCACCAGTTGTATAGTGGTTATTCCTACACGTTAACATTATCTTTGTTTGTTTTGCGTTCATCAATTATTTTTTTAAACTTAGCTGGTTTTTATAAACTTCCCACCATCTGTCCTCCTTTGGGAATGTTTTCGGAAAAAGGGAAACATATTACTTATAAAAATCTTATAAACCGCGAAATTCAGACAAAAACCCTTTGTAAATTTTTCAAAAATTCTTTGCTTAATACTTCACATTATCATTCCAAAAATCATAAAAATCAGAAAAAAATGGTGTAACACTGACCTTTAAGTATATCGTTTAACTTGGAATCACTTTCTGAGTCGATTTAACGATGTACATCCGTCAATCGGTCTGTGTGTGAATAGTTATTGGTCACAATTTTTGAAATATCTCGATGAAATTTGGTACGTATTATTATTATTTTTGCCTAAGGACGATATCTTTTCAAATTAGTCAACATTTGGAATGGATTTAACCTAAATTTGTCACAATTAAGTTTTATAATATTCTAAAATAGTGTGCCAAAATATACGAGTATCGGCCCATTATTTCTCACAGGTCCCATACAAAACCCCTCCCAAATATCACTATTAATGGCACAAATTTTACATATATGTTGGTTTCGTAATAATTAAGATAAATGTAAGTAAGAATCGATGTGCATAATTATATGAGGGTCGGTTCATAATTTCTTGTAGCTCTCATATAATCCAGTAAAATTTATTTTACTGGTTCATAATTTCTTGTAGCTCTCATATAATCCAGTAAAATTTATTTTAAAACGCATAAATTTAACATAAATTTGGTGGAGGGTATTAGTGATACGACACATCCGATTACAAGATTCTTTCCCGCCTTAATGTAAAATTATTTCATTAAAATATTTGACTCGGTTTCTCTATTTTAAAGGAATTTTAATAGATCATATTTAACTGTAAAGTCCTTTTTCCGGAATCACGGTTTAAACTGGTGCAAATTAAATTTCTGATTAATTCGTTTAACTCATGCAAATGTTTCCATAATAAAAGTGATGGAAAGTGATGGAAATATAGCATTCTTATAACCATAACAACTACAAGTATTTGTTGAAAAAGGGTCATATAAATTCCCAAGTCCTAATCTTCGTCTGCGCGTGTCTGTCTGTGGTGACAGGCTCTTATCCATAATAATTGATACAGCTTATTGAAATTTGGCATAAGTTTTTATTCTGAAAAGTTTCTTAATTATAAGGTATCCCCTTACAAACGGTATTTTTCGTGCAGTATATTTATAATAAAAATAAGTTTAGGCACAAACGGTACTTTTAACATCGCATATCTCAGAAACTGTTAACGGAAATTTTGCGCATAAAGGAAGCAATAATGGCAAAATGTTATACGCAACGTATGGTAATGCAATATGTTCCCACATAATTTCTAAATCGATTGTTGTGCAGGGTAATAAAGATTCGGCAAAGTCGAATATAACATTCTTAATTGTTTATTGTTTAAATGTGAAGATTGGTATTTTGTGTAGATCATTGTCCCCGGATCTATACATAAATTTTTATTTTTTTATAAAACAACAAAGTTGCCACCTTTTGAAAAAACAAAGGTCAATACGATTATTCCAGCATAATATTTTTACATTAATAAACATAAATAAGAACCATGAGTAAAACTGGGTGGACAACTCTGGAGGGTCACTAACTGCACTCTTGGCCAGATAAGTGCAGGAGTACAGGCCTAAATCAATTCGAAAATACCTCGATTATAACCCTATGGAATTTCATTAAGATTTGTAATGATTTGGAAATCATAAAACACAATAACAAATCTCATCCTACATATTTTCCTCTCGATTATACATGAATCTAGTGTGACATATGCCAAAATTCTGCAACTAATTGATATGAGTATTTTGCTAAGTAATTCTACATAAACGTGAATTCAAAAGGGTCACACTCAAGAGTGCCAAAATATACAAATGAAATAGGAAAGCCAATATGTAATAATGATTTGTATGTTACATTTCATCAAATGCAAATTGTGGAATATTTCTCAGCTTAATTTCAATATCATGATTAAAATCATTTTTAACCAAAAATATTAAACAAATTCCACTCTGAACAAATTTAGTAAGAACGTGCTGGTCTGTTAACACCATCTAAGCAATTTCATCAATAGTTATAATTAGCTACAAAAAACCTCTAAGAAACTACACTTATGGACTCAAATATAGAAAAAGGAAAAATAAAATTAAAGTGGAAAAAAGATAATTAAAACATATTTTATAATTTCGTTTTTTTTTTGCAATTTTATTCGTACAGTAGTTATAGTTATATTTACAGGCGTGTTCGTTAATGTGATCACTGACCGCCACCTCCAACTTCCAATTCAGCTACTAATGCTACCCTCGAACAATCGGTCAGTCTGTTATTCTGCCAGCATTGCAATCATTATCATTATCAGCTAAAGCGTGTGGTGTGAACAACGACTACTGTTTTTGTATTAGATTCTTTTTCTGAATCGAAATCAATTCTTTATTATTCGATCGTAGACGATCGTATTGGATTCGATTAACAAACATAATTTATTTTTCTTGTTCATATTTCTATTGACAGCTGTTGTTGTTGCTGCTGCATGTGTAACTCAATATGAGTATTTTTTTTTTGGAAATCGTGTTCAAGACATTATGAATTTTTTTACCCACTAATGGTCGTAATAATAATGTCTTGTATAGATAGATTTTGGAGTTCAGCTGACCTTGATTTTTTAATTGATCTTATAGACATCTGTCTGTCTCATGGACAGACAAAGAAATAAACAATTTAGACAAATTTTTGTTGTTTTATATTTTTTAATATACAAATAAATTATTTTAATTAATTTCTACAGCAAAGAAAAATAAAATGAATTTTCAGCTCAAATTGTATTAAACAAATCAAGTCATTTGCAATCTTTATGTCGTTAATTCATTATGAAAATTTTAAAGAAAAAAACTTCTGTTAAGGAACGAGATCAAAAAATTCTTAACACACGTTTTTCATTAAAACTTTTAAGGCGAGTATTATTTGATTAATTTTTTAATCAAGTTACCTTTGTAAAATATGTCAGTTGTTATGTTTAATGTAAAACAAATGAATATTTTTTTTATCGGATTGAATAAAATAATGAAAAATTTTCAACAAAACCGAACTTGGTCCTACAAATACTTGCTCAAGCATTTAATGATCTGCCGTCAAACTTATTTCAATGACATTAAACAGTACCGATAGAACTTGATCTTTGATAGAAACCCAGGTGAGATGGGAGTTAGAATAAATTATAGACCGACCTTCGAAAAATTCCGCATATGATTTTCACTTATATTTGCCTATGTATATGTATATGTGTGAGGTTTAAGCCCTTCAAAGTGATATTTGGAAAGTGGTTGTACGAGACTTATGAGAAATAATCGACATAAACAGCCAGAAAGCCTGCCAGACGGACATCGTTAAATCCTCTCAGATTTAACGATGTCCGCCTGTATATCATGAGACGAACGGTATACATAAAAGTGGTAGTAGCACAATTTTTTCCCATTGCTTTTTTTGCATACATGTCTAATACTCCAATTACCTATGGTGATGTAGGGTATAAAAACATAAAAGGCACAACAATTTCCTAAATATTTAAAGGTCAAAATCATAGAACGGCAAGTGAAATCAAGTTTTCGAAAAAAATATTCTTACTACAGATTTTTCGCAACTTCCTGGTCAACAAATTTATGCTGGTGTTCCGGGGAATGTTGGAGAGAAATTTAGATCCCAAAATGTTCTTGCTATTAATAAGTAGTATGCAGTCGCAAATTCTAAACTTCCCGAAACTAGGTCTTGTAGAGATATCTGGTTTTTGTTTAAAGGGAATTGAAGCGCAACAAATAGGTGTCCAAAAGTGTGATAAATTTTAAACAAAGATGTACTACCTGTTCGAGCACAGTGACAGAAAGTCCTATAAAAACGTTAATGGATTGGTTTCCGTAACAGTTTAACAATATTTTATGCAAATCAAATAAAACAATTAAAACTGTAAATTTAGTGCTTTTGTTTTTATGAACATATATGTATGTTAAGAAATTTTTGATCTCACTCCTTAATTTTAATGTTCTTTTAATATTAAAAGTTCTTAAATTCAATTTTAATGGAGCAATTTATTTCTCATTTAATGCGCGTGGTATTTTTGTCTATATATTGTGATCTTGACGTTATTTTATGAAATGTTCTAGTTTTGAAAACGTTTAAGAGAATTAAGTTAGTTTCAGTATTTAATATTTAATTGTCTTTTATTTTATGCAACAACTAAATGAATTCAATTTAAATATTTAAATGAATTGTGGCAATTAGAAAAGTTTGAAAATTTCAAGAGATTGATTAACGAAAATTTGTCTTACATGACCATGAGTTACTTTTGGAAACTTAATGGAGTTGCGATTAATTTTGACTTTTAATTTGTTTTCAGTTATTGTCCCTTCATCATAAATTAAATTTCTTATATCTTAATGTCAGACTTTTAAAATGTTAAACCTTAACATAGGTTAAACTTTTTATTCAAAATTCGCATCTCATTATACCCCTAATGGATTTTTTTGGAGATAATTCCATAATATTTTCTAATGATATTCCATATGGACATTCTTAGGGTGTTTAATTTTAGATAATTTAAACATTGTGAAGCCAAACTTCATAGCTTGCTTAGTGGATTCCTTACAGTCGATTCATTTAGTATATGGTTCAGAATATATCTGTTATCAAGCAAAATTTATTTCATGTGAAAAAATTTGAAATTGTTTCCGCTATTTAGAGGCAAAAATCTTTGGACTACTTATTTACGAATTTTTGTGAAATTTAAAATAAAACAAGCTCGATTTATGAACCGCCCACGTACAATTTACTAACATTAATGTGAAATTTATGCGACCCTCGTTAAATCTCTCACAACGGTTTTGGTTCATATTTATCTCTTATTTGATGTGCAATTTATTACTTACAAAGTGATATTTGGAAGCGTGGTTTTATGGGAAATAACGAATCGAACCTCGTATAATTTACATACTTCATGAAATAATGGAGCGATATTAACCAATTTCAATAGCCATCGTGTTTGGGCAAATATAATTAATATTTCTTTAAAACTGCGAACTCGAATTTGCGAACAAGCTTTACATAGACAGCCATCCGGACGGCTGAAAATGCTTAAATCGACTCAGAGAAACGTGCTGAGTAGAACAGTATGGTAGTAAGACTATTTTTCAGCCCATTACAAACATCTGCACAAACGCATAATACTCCCACAACATATGGTGGTGTAGGGTATAGATATAAAATAAAAAAATTGCTGAAAAATATTATGGATTTTATGTTCCTAAAACTGTGAGAAAAAACACAAATTGGTCTTATATAAAGCAATCATCAACGATCTCATAAATTACATACAGATGGTTTTGTAAACAAAGTAAAATTTGCACCGATTAAGGTACACTTGCCTGTCTGTTTTCCGGAAATATTGCAGCACCTACACTCATTTTGAATTGTTAACTTTATAATTTTTTAATGAAATCAAAAAATATATCTAATATGACCGAAGTAAGATTTTGAGCTAAAAGACTATATGCAACACCAAGGAAGAACTATCAATAGAACAATTAGTGTATATATTCTTCCATCAACTCAAAGTCTGTGTCGTTATAGCTATGTCTGTCTGTCTGTCTGCCTGTCTGTTCCATTGTGAGTTGGTACACTCTGGCTATGTTTTATTGTTATGAGAGGTTGATGAAGATATTTTGATGAACATATAGATTAGAACATCAAATTAAATTATTCTCATAGCACCCACTTCTTATTAATGCTTTAAATAAATTAATCTCGCATAAACGTTGCTATTGTATTAAACTAGATTTAATTAACATAAATATAAATAGAAATCAACTTTCGAAATTGAACTAGGTTAGCTCCATAATATCATCTTATAGAACTCCTTAGCAGGAACCATAAAACCAAATTACATGGCAGTTCTTTAATAATTTTCCTAAAAATTTGGTGTAGTGTAATCAATAGCATCACCAGACAATGGACTAGAACTTTTTTTCAGAGCAGATATTGCTGAATTTAACTGAAACGTGTAGATAACTATTAGAAACACGCAGACACATGGAGGAACATACGGACATGGCAAAGTCGACTCAGTATTCCAATTCATACAAGAATATATTTACTTTATAGGCTCAAAGATGATTCTTCTTGTTGTTATGACCACATCACTTTTTCCGAAAATAAGCTTTAAATGTACCACCAGTCTGCACAAGAAAACCAGAAAACTCTACAAAAATACTTCTCATTTAATACAAACTTTTTTTTACCATCTTCAATCTGAAAGATATTTTTTTATCACTAAAATATTATTAAACTTTTCCATTTACTATGAGAAATGTTTACTTTTCTTTCAATCAAAAAATAAACCCTTAAATCAGCATAATTACAGGGTCATTTAAACAATAAACAATCAACTTTAACTCTATAATTTTCTATCTCAAGAAATAAATACAAAAAACCTTAACACGCGCCGACAGTTCATAATGAAAGTGAGTGTATTTTCATATTTTTGTTGCCGTTTTTTAGCACTTTTGAAAATATTTTGAACCAAATGAAAATATTTTATAGTCATAATATTGCTGGTAGCAAATGTACTTCAAGTACTTAATAAAAGTTCAGAGTTTTTTACTTTTCTTGAATAGACTTCAGTGGCAATGGCAGCATCAGCTGAACGACCCACATGTCATTTAATTGCATGTTTGATTATGTTTGTTTGTTGTTATTTAAGACATTTTTAGCCGACTTGTATTTTTTTTGTAGTCATATTATTACAATATCATGCAATTACCAGATGTACAAAATGTACTTTAACACAGCGATCAAACTATTAAGAGCGGGAAAAATTTTAGGCAAAAAAGAAATTGAAATCATGCTATAGAAATCTTAAGTTTTTGTTATACAGAAGTCGGAAGAAATGGGAAAAATCTATATTTTTCAGAAAAAAAATACTTCCAGAAAATATTGGACCCACTACTATTTAAGAGTAAAATTATTCATCCTTTCTCAAGGACATATCTCTTACTAAGAAATAGTATTTTTCGAAATTTTCAGTGAAAAAATCAAAATAGTGCAGCTGTAAGAGTCGTAAAATTATGACTAAATTTTAATGATTATAATGTTATAAAAAGCATACGTTTTTTTATGTTTTTTCTTGTAAAATTAGAGACAACAATCAAGCGAACTATATATCTACAGGGCTTTCTTAATAAGAGCTGTATATGTTGCACAGTGGGATAAAACTAAAGTTGTTTTGTTTGTAAATAAAAAAACATTTATTAAACATCATATATAGATTTATATGTTATTTATATAAATATTTATGGACCTCATAATGGGACCTTTGATGGACTGCATGTACACAAGATTTATTAAAATGTTTGGCATGATTTAGAAATGTAATTTAAAAATAATAATATGGAAATAATAAATTATTAAATCAACATTTCTTTAATACGTTTATTAATCAATAAAAAAACTTATTTTCAGTGTATCCTTGCAAAAGGATTATATTTGAATTTAAATAATTCAAATTAATATAAATTAATTTTCAACTCAAATCTAACTTAATTTAAAAAATGTCCTTAATATAATACAATTAAGAGATCACCAATTTTTTCAAAGTACCAAAAATTCCTATTCGGCCAAAACTGGACTTTTTCAGAAAAATTTTCACTCCGATGTTATAAATGGATTGAACAATTACAGATTTTTGGCATATTTGGTTCATGACCAACGATGTTCGAATAAAGAAAATGATTCGAAAGAGTGGTGAGTAATTTCTTTAAAAAGCCAAAAAGGAAAACTTACCAAGGGAAATATAAAGTTGTAGGCCATTGCTCAATAATTTTCTATGGCAAGAAAAACATAATTAAGAAAGTCCTGGTTCATACTCGTTTTATTAGCATGATTTCGGATACCAAAAACTTCGGCTGTAGTAGTTTTACGGTTTTAATTTGTTATATTAATTTATTTATTTCTTTTGTGGATGGAAAGTGGATGAATATTCCATAATCCAGCAAGATAATACTGTGGTACATATTTCAAAACAGTTTAAATCATGGTCTAACGAAAACTGCATGCATCTGTATGTCCCGACTGGCAGTCCCGGCTTGCAGTCCGACTTAAATACATTGTCCGTAAAGTGCATTCAAATAATAACCAAAAACGAAAGCATAATGACTTTAACAGAGCGAGGAATTTGTTTGAGTCTCTCCTAAAAAGTTCAAAAGATCATCCACCGATTATTAATAATTCTAAAGAGACTGATAAAACTCAGTGCGTTTATAGGAAAATTGCAATAAAACGGCAGATAAATTTTAAAATAAAATCAATTTAAAAAGATAACATAAAATACAAATTCATTTTTTTATTAATAATATTTTAAATGAAGTCTAAATATTTCTATTTTATTATTTTCTAATTCTTTTAAAGAAGTTAGGAATATGCACCAGTACATCTAATTTTTTTTAATCAAATCGTAAACTGCCGTTTCAATAACTAAACTAATAACTAAATTTAGGTTTAGCCATTGTTCTTTGGAACAACAAAAAAGCAACAATTAAAAATCTTCATTTCCCAAAAAATTTTGAACTCTGGAACTTATTCTTATTTGATAAACTTTAGGACTGACCCCAACTGCTAGTTCTACCCCACTGTGTGTTGTAAAAGAAAAGTTTAAGGAAAAACGAAATTAATACACTCCTTTTTAAAGAAAATAAAAAAACAACAACTACAAACAGTTGATACTACTGGAGGCAGCAGGCCGCAGTCTGCTTCCAATGAATAGTTAAAAAATGTAGCTGCAATAAAAAAATATATATCACGTCTATAACTGAATGTATGCAAACATTGTACTTCGTCAGACACAACAGTATCCCATACGTGAATTACATACTTACATACACACACACACACACACACACACACACACACACAAACTCTTAAACATATGCATATAGAAAACATATGTTAGCATTTTACTTGTTGCATGCAACACATGCAATGTCGTCTAGCTTTGTTTTTTTGTCCTCATCATCATCATTGTCAGCATTATAGTTATTTCTTCGCCATCAGAGCCAGTCATTGTTATGCAAATTGTTATTATACTTTTGCTCCCTACTGCACTCCTACTTTTTTCAAATGTATTTCAGCAAAAAAAAAGTACAAAAGTAAAGAAATGAAACTCTATTATTTGGTGTTAAATACTAAGAAAAAGAAAATACAAAAAAATGCATTTTCACACTTGCTACATTCAGTTTATTCATTTATGCCACAATGTGCATGTGTGCATATGTGTGATGTGATTTTAAAGTCGCTGCTAAACAAAAGGACTACTTTGTGTACTCTACTCATGTCATGAAATGTGAATATATTTATAGTTTTTTTATTTAGTAGGGAGGTACATTTATTTATCATTATATTTTTAACATTAAACGTTTCGTTTCATGTCAGATAACAGTGGTTTCTGTACTTCTTCGTAACATATTTTAAAAGATTTCATTGTTGGCGTTTTACAAGTAATTATTCGGTAAATTAAATTCCTTTCAAAATTAATTTAATAATATCTCTTCGTCTGACTGACTGTCCATTTAAGCATTACACAGTGTTCTGAAAGTGGGATTTTGAAATTAATTCCCTCATTTTGGAACATCTGAATATTTTTTAATGAATTTCACATGGATGTTCTTAGTGGTTTCAGGGGACTGGGATTGTTTTTGATAAAAAAAGAATTAAGTTTTAATTATTTTCATATCATTACAATTCTTACTAAAAAACGTGTTGGATATATTTCTGATAGTTTATGACTTATTTAGTAAAATGTTGGTCCATTCGAGAACCCGCTTTTTTGAACTTGCCCACAGATTAAACATATTAAATTCAATACATTAACAAAATCATATACCTATTTTGAAAGGTTATATCTTTTTATATAGAAATTACAGATTCAGGTTTAATAATTGTTTCGGTTCCTAATTGCAATTAATAGCAAGTGCTGAATTCTAATTAGTTTAAAATACTAGCAGGGTTTAATATTCGATCAGCCGAAGCCGGTGTGTGTGTGTCAAAATCGATCTGTATACCATCCACCACTTCAGAGGAAATCATTTAAGACGCTATAAAACATATATTTTTGCATCAAATCAAAATCTGAACAAACTAATCTATGTCCGTCTGTTTGCTGTTGGCCCTGAGTAACATTTCATAATATTTTTTTTTTTAATTTTTATGTCATTGTCCTGAGAATGTTTATATTTTAAATCGGTTACAGATCTCAGATCTGGACAACCCCATCATTCTAAAATATTTGAAAAATGATTTTGGACTAAATTTTAAATTAAAAAATTTTATTCTTTTCGAAAAGATGATATTGTCCTTGGTGGGAAACATTATGCACTACAATTTTTTTTTGAATATGACATGTGGGAGGGACATCCCCACACTTAAAAATACTAAATCTCAAATGAATTTCCTAATAGAGGAAATCCAAAGACAACAAAATTTAAGTATAGGGCACGAGGGAGTGGTATAATCCAAATAAAAGAAATTTTTAATACCACATATCTCTGAAACTTTTAAAGCAATTTTATTGAAATTGGGCACATAGATAAATGCTATATAACACAATATTAAAGACTTGCAAAATTTTGGTAGCTCCAAAACCAAACAAAATTTTTAATATCGCATATCTCTGAAACTGGCATAGGAAATTTGATGCACGAATGGAGTAATAATAACAGAATATTGTACTATGTGATTTTGGATAAGGGTAGGGGAGAGTGGTATCGCCTTACTAACAGAGTTTTTAATATGTTCCTAAAATTATTTCTAAATTGATCGTGGAAGAAGTTATTGCAGATTCGGCAAAGCCGAGTATGGAATTCTAACATGTTTTTAATTACTTTGATATACTTATTAACTATTGGAGACGTCTTCAAATGGCATGGTAAATTAATATACAAGTAAACCACGTAAGTATCTGTAAAAAATATGCTTACATATGTAGGTTATCTTTTCAGTTTTAGAGATATTAAAATCGAAAATTTTTTAAACCAAAATTACTTAAAGATTTGTGACTGATTTCTTTAAAAAATAGATGCGTAACTATATTACTCCGCTAAAAACTTATGGTGGATATACGAGCTTCCACGCTTTGCGCTCTATAACTTTGGCAATAGAATATCAATTGGGTACGAACTTCGGATAATGTTACAATTATTAAGAGACCAAAAGATACAGTTATATTATCATCATAATTCCTTTATCTAAATTCGATGCTCCCTAATATCCATGACATATGCAGATATTATACAGCAGCAACAGTTGAGGTTGAGTATCGTGTAACTTTAAGTATTGGACTTTTTTCAGTAACTTTTTTCTTATACACTTTTTTTGCGTTTCATAAAACTAGCAATATGTCAGACGTGGTTTTAATAAATCACTCATATATTGATATCAAAATCGCAACAACGCTAACATTTCTTACAACAACTATAATAATAAACTGCATGCAATGTTTTAAATTACAATCAAATTCACTTACAAACACTCACACACACACAATCGCGCACACAGAGGAGAGAGCGAAAAAAATCAATCATTTCTTACATGATGAAAATTATTATTATTTACGGTGTTCAGATACAATGACAATAATTCCGACAAACATTTCTTTTTGCAAACTGATTATTTAGTGAAAGATATCGGGAAAAAATACACTTTTTTCATATTTTTTTCCATATTCAGCTATGCTGAATCTTAAATACCCTCCACCACATGTACATGTATGTAAATAAGTTATGTTTCGCACATACACACTCACACATACACTCACAAAGGTATATTATAAATAACCGTTTTTTAAATACAACATAAAATACTTAGTGAGTTATAAAATTAGTTATATTTTGACTATATATTTTTTTCTACTGAACCGATTTTGAAGACTTTTGAATGAAGTAAAAATAACTTTATATTATCTCGGAATCTTATTCTAATTTGTCGATTTCTAATTGACAGCTTTACGAACATTCCTCACTGAAATAAAGAGGTTACCTTAGATATCGGTTAATATCTTTTCATATACAAAACTGATTTTACCTTGTCAATTATTGTGGATGTGAGCGTGCCAACAACAGACAGACAGACGGACGGGCACAGCAAAATCGATTCATATTGTGATTTGATGCAAGTATATATAAGATGATTTTTTCTAAGCGTTACATACATAGTGTCAATGTTAATATAACTATTTCACCACTTGTGGTGGTGAAGGGTATAAAAAGCGAAAATTTTAAATAAAATGCGGAAAAATGTTTTTTTGGTTTATTGTCAATAGTTCAGATTTTGTTTGAGACAAACAAATAAAATCTTGTCAAAGATCAATTGAATGCGATTTATAAAAAGATTTAAAGAGTTTCTTTGAAATTTGACTTGACGTAATAAATAATTCTTTGTTAAGTGATTAAAGTCGTTTTGGTTGAAATTAAAGAAAGTATTTAGAGAAAAAATGTTTGGTTTAAGCATATTAAATAACCGCAATAACTTATATTAAATAATATTAAATTACCGAAATTAAAAGTGATCGAAACCTTGAAAATCTATGTCAATTATGTCCATGATCCTAATAAACAGCTAAATATTATTTAAGTTTACTATTTGATACAAAAAATATTCAAATATATTTGTCAAATACAAATATTTTACAAAAAATTAAGCAAATTATTATTGTGGTAAATTTTTGTTTACAAAAATATTTGTTTCACATAATCATCCACTTACCAAATTTTAAATCTCATATTTAGCGCTTGATTCATTGATTCGCTATTTATAACTTTGCGATAATTGTAGTTACATTTTAACCGCGACTTTAAACCATTTAAGTTAAGGAAAATGTATACCATAATTTAATACGTTCTAGTAACAATATAAGACGAACAATTAAATTTTAAATTCATAATGAAAATTTGTCACAAGTTATTAGTGCCGGGTTTTATCAAAATATAATATTGAAGTGTTTTTCAGTTTAAACATCCATTCTGAGAAGGAAGGCTATATTCAGTTATGACGAATATTAAATACCCTCCACCATTTACATTATGCAAAAAATAGCGCTAGTTGAAGATATTGCTTAAATCACGATATCATCGGTTTAAATACTTTCCTCTATAAAAAATATAGTGAAAATGACTCAGATTTTGTTTTGGTGCAAAAATATGTTTACTTTTTGGGGTCATAGACGATTCCATATTGCCGTAACACACTCAATGGTAAATATAGCTATAAAGTAAATTGTGCTGTGGTCAGAGGGGACAGTTTCTTTTTTTAGAAAAAAAAAAATAATGGATCCATTATCTGCAATTACAATTATCCTTTGGCCAAAATAATGATACGTGCCAAGTTTAATTAAGATATCTCCAAAATTGTGACCTGTAGAGTGTTCAAAAGGTTAACATGGACAGCCATCCACTAAACGGCCAGACAAACGGACAGAAGGACATCGATAAATCGACTAAGAAAGTCATTTCAAAAATGATTTTAATATGATTTTATCATTATTTTTGATAAAATTTTAATTAAAATCGGTCACGAATAGATCATGTTATTACTTTGACATAAGAATTTTTCGACCAGACAAACGGAAGTAATTAAATCAACTCTGATCTTGTTTTGATGCAAAAAATTACTTTATTTGGTATTAGATGATTCTCTATTGACGTTCCACATGGAATGGAAAACTAAGTATTCTCTCCTTCACCACTTTAACTGGTGGAGTGTAATCCAGGAAAATCTGGTATGGTCTAAAACTGTGTCCTCTTCTTTAAAAAAAAACAATCACATAAGAAGTAAAAATTAAGCCCAACTATATAATACCCTACACCACATAAATGCCAACTAAGAATTAATGAACGGCCTTCGAATAATTTGCTTCTCTGATTTAAGATTAAGTGTGAAGTACATTATTATGATACTAAATTTTATATCAAAACAATGCGTTTGAAAAGGATTTTTTGTAGAGGGTTATATCGGAGCGAGAAGAAATAGTAAACCGATACTAGTATATTTTCGAACATCGATTTTAGATTATATTTATCTCAATTTGACCAGTTGTTATTACAATACTAACGTTCATGTGAGATTTATGCCCTGCAAAGTGATATTTGGAAGGGGACTTATATGGAACCTATGAAAAGTAATGGACATTGCATAATTTTGTATTTCAATTTAGAATATCAAAGAACTCATTTTATTAAAATCGCTTTATATTTAGGACTTTTAGGACCTTAAACCCCCATTCCGGAACAACATTTGTATGGGAGTTACCTGAATCATTAGACTGAATATGACTAATTTCAATATACATCGTCCAAATTTTATCAAAATATATCTAAAACTGTGACCTATAGAGTGTTCAAAACCTTTGCGAGGTCAGGCAGCCGGACAATCAGACGAACGGATGGAGAGACATCGTTAAATCGACTCAGAAAGTGATTCTGACTTGAACGTTATTCTTAAAAGTGGGTGTTACATAATTTATTGTGTATGTTACAAACATCAAAACAAACGTATAATACTTCAATCACCTACGGTGGTGTAGGGTATAAAAGTCTATTTTACAAAATTATGAGATTCACAGTAATATGCGTTTAGAACTTAGTAAAGAAAAATATATTCTATCCACTGTGCACAGTTATTGGTGCTCAAATCTGTCAAATTTATCTGACCTCTAATTATTATTTAAGAAATTAGTTTATTGACCTTAAATTTTGTCTAATTATTGTTTAAATTACTATAATTTACTTGAAAAAAATAGACAAAAATGAAATCCATTGAGATTTGTACATTAGAAATATTATTTTCTTTAAATTAAGTAATTTATTATTTATTTTAAGTCTTTTTTTTAATCAAATCTTAACACAAAAAATCTATATTTTATTTTCGGTTGCCTTTAAAACAATCATGTATTTCATGTATTTTGTTTAATGTTTTATTTGTCTTAAATAAAAATCACGAATTAAATACAAAATGCAGCTGGACAAACAATTAGTTTAGCAAATATTCTAAAATAGATGTATTTTTCATAAGAACAATTTATTGGAGTTTTGTTTAAAACGAAATATTTTCATCTAAATAAAGTTAATGATACAAAATGAATGATATTGTTTCTTGAAATAAAATAAAACAGAGAAACAGTTCATTTCTAAACAAGTTGCTTGAAGTAATTTTTTTCTGTTTTTTTCATACCCTCCACCACCACAAGTAGTGATAAAAGATATATAATTTTTTTCATTCCGTGTGTAACGCAAAGAAGGCAACATTCTTTCGCATAGAATAATTGGCCGAATTTAATGAAATCTGACCACATACTTTGCGGTTGTACTAAGCAGTTTGGTTTTTAATACCAAGGAAGGATGTAATGAAGTTGAAGACCGAAATCTGTGATAATTTTAGATATTTTGTGAAGAAGTTACTGGATTAAGAAAGCATTTAACCATCAAAATCGGATCAATAGAAAGAAGGTTATAGACTTAAATTTTTAAAATCAGTTTATTATATATTTCGTATATTTAAAGATAATTTTTGATGTAATAATAAATCTAAAGAAACTAGATTGTCTAGAGACAACTCCCATAAAAGGTCCATTCCCGGAATATGGTTTAAAACTTATTAAACTTTTAAATATAGACCAACTTGTTGAAATTCGGCAAAATTTCATTTGACAAGGACGCTTCCTGATATGGTTCTAAACTTGCAAAACAATTCTATTAAAATTCGATACAATTATTTTAAAAACCACCTTGAAATATGTCATTTAATTACTCAATATCAGACCATGTTTTGTAATAGCTCCAATACAAGATCCCACCCCGGTAAACGGTTTTGAGCTGATAAAACTCTTAAATACAGGCAAATTCGGTTGTAATTTTTAAATCGCCTTAAATTTACGAAATTAATTTAAACAATATCAGACCATATTTTGATATATCTCCCGCATAAGACCCTTTCCCAGAAAATGGTTTTGAACTTATAGCGATTAAATAAAAACCAATTTTATTTTTATTTAAATCAATAATAATTCTAACGGTCTTTTATGATTTAAAAAAATATCTGCCCATATTTTAATATGGCTCTTAGGAAATGGTTATATTTATTGGAAAACTTAAGTCTTATGAGAAGTAGTTAATGAATTTAAGAAATATCGGACTTTCACTTAAGGTCCTCCACGGAGCTTAAAAAATCTGAACAAAGTTTATAGAAATTAATGAAATGTGTCGAATTTTAAAATTATTGGGACATATTTGGTTAAACCTCTCCCGGAATAGGGTCTAGGCTTGAAATGCTTTAAAATATAATGTAAGTGGAAAATATGTGAAATGTAAGTGGGGAGTATTTAAGATTCGGCACAGCTCAATATAGATTCCTACCAGTTTTTTTTTTCTTAAAAATTTATTCATTGGTTTTGTTAATGATTTTTTTAAGATTTTTATCTTAATTTCTTAACTGAAAATTTATTGTCAGTTTTAATTAATCATTGAAACTCCAACAAAATTTTTTTTTGCAATTTTTTTTCTCGAATTCATTTAGACGAAACATTTATTGTTTCTTGGAAAAAAAATTCAAATCAGAAAATGATTTAAGAAAACAATTTTGTCGCACGTTTTTGAAGGTGATTTTATGATTAAAAACACGATTTGTGGTCTTATTAAAAAAAACATAAAAATAAAATTAATATTATTTTTGCAAATTTTAATTTAGTTCTTAAGTTGTTGAAAAAAAGTTTTTAGCGATATTGTCGTGCTAAATCTGAAAGATAATTTAAAAGACAATTTTTCATAAAATTGTAAACAGATTTGTCTAATTTGTCTGATATAGAAAAGTTACTTAATATTTTTACAAAAATGGGTGTTTTAACCTTCATTAGATTTAAAACGCCCCATTTGGTAAAAATACATTAAAAGAGTTTATAATCGCATACAATAAAGTTCGATTTCATATAAAAAATCCTGACTTAGGTCATGATTGAAAATTTTTGATTTCACATAATATAATATTGATTTTAACACTTAAAGAAACCAATAAAAAATCATGACTTAGACTGACTATATGTTAATCCTAAATTAACAGCAATCCAAAGTGATTTTCAGAAATATAAATGTACTGGTATTTTTAAATTTAGCACACTTGAAATATTTTTGTGTGAGATCTACCAAAAAATTTGAACCGATGATCACTTTGGTCCAAATATTTTCAAATTTGCGACCTATAAAATGTCCATAGCATTAATCAGCCAGAAAACCAGATTGTTAAATAGACTCAGAAAGTGATCCTGATCAAAATGGTATACCTTGAGGTATGGGTAGCATAACATCTGTACAAACGCATAATACACCCAATATCTACAGTGTTTGCAACAAAAAGTTAATGCGTCAAAAGCACTTGCATTTGCGTTCATGTGGAATTGTTCACCATCCAAAGTGGTGATGGGGGTAATTTAACTTTGCCATTCCGTTTATAATGCCAAGAAGAAATCATGTAACGTTCTTTCATCGAATCAAAATCTGAGTCAATGTAGTCAATAATTGTCCGAATGCAATGAAAATTAGCCTATATTAATAAAAATCAGCTTTATTGGTAAATTGCTAAAAAGGTAGAGATGGATATTTGCGATAACCACAAAATTCCAAAAGGAAAATAATTTTCTAATATTTTTTAACAAAAGGTTAATGGATTTAAACAGAATACAAAACATATTCATCATCGAATTTAGAAAAAAAAAAAAAACAAAAGAAAACTAGATTGTGCTGGGGCATTATTTTACCTAGCTCCTACATAATCCCTGACTTTAAGTTTATAAAACCCTTAAATATACAGCAGTTTAATTGAATTCGGCACAAAACATTTTGAAGCCTTTCTGAAAAATGATATCCATATCGATCCATGTATAACCCATATCGATCCATGTTTTGCTAGAGCATATTAGACCCTTTCCCTGAAAACCTATTTAGCTTGAAAAGTCATAATAAAGTCAATATTATTTTTTATCAACTTTAACTTAATACATGTAATAAAATTAACGAATATCGGTCCGCATTATGATAGAGCTCTAATGTAAAGCCCCCCTCGGAAAATGATTTTAAGTTTATATCACTATAAAATTTGAAGTAATAAGTCAATTTTGTACCGTTCTTCTTATTCGTGTGATATTTCATTAAAATATACTGATATCTGTAAGTTTAATAAGCTCAGATATTGGACATAATATGTTCAATTTAAAAAGGATGCGGCCAAAAAATTATAATGTACCAAATTTTATTAAGATATTTAAAAAATTAGTCAATATTCTGTGGTGGTACAAGGGAATAACTATAGGTACATCCAAAATCGGATTAACGGAAAAAATCATAGGCTAAAATATGCAAACTTTTGCTCTTCTGCAATTTGGAACAATTGAAGGGCATCTCACTGTCTTAATTGTATGGTAATAATTTGATAAATATCAGTGCATATTTTGTCATAACACCCATATAAGTCCACCTTTCCGGAATATTTTTTTAGCTTATTAAACCTTTAATGAAATTAGGAGAAACCTTGAATGTTTGTTATTAATCTCGGTCCGAATTTAGCTATAGCTCCCATATAAGGACCTTTCCTCGATAACAGTTTTGAGCTCAGTTTTGAACCCTTTTCTATGAATAAATAATGTTGAAAATGTAAATATTTTACTAATTTGACGAATATCGCTCTATTTTTTGCTGTAGCATCCATTTAATGTCCGTTTTCGGCTTTGAGCTTATAAAACTATTAGTTATGAACCAATTTTAATGAAAGTCGTTTTAATTATTTCTATAACCATCTTGAATATATGTTACTTAATTGGCGACTAAAGGGACATATTTTATTATAGTTCCCATTTATGGCCTTTCGGGAAATGTTTAAACGTACGAAACCATTAATTTTGAACCAATTTTATCGAAATTTTTTTAAACTATATTTAACATGTGACTCTAATTCTTAAAACTCCACTTTCTGAAATACCGTATCCTCACATAATTTGGCACATCGTTTTAGAATAGCAGCTACACATAGAAAAAATCAATATAAAATTGATCAAAATAGAAATAACTTAACGTTTTTCAGTTATGATTTGGCTTCATAAATAAAAAATATTAATGCAGTTCCTTGTGAATATTCTTGAAATTAAAAGTAATTTTAAATTTTTATCGTTGTAAAATTTTTTATATTAATATCAAGAGATTTTAATATATATAATATTATTTCTCCATAACCGTAGAGACGTTTAATTTAAACAAAATAAAAAAATGTATTTAATCTCAAATCAACTATGTTCAACGTTGATTTTGCTTCATGTTTTTTCTGTGTGTAGGTGAATTTGTATTGACATCGTAGAGGAATATTAGAGGTTCATAAAAAGCAAGATGAAATTTCTATTTTCCCTTTTGGCCATAATCATTCACATCAAAATCACTGCATCAAAATTTTCTTCAATGTAAAAATAAGAAGAAATAATTATAATTCCATACCTGAATATTAAACACAATTTCAATAAAATTGGGTGCAAATTACTCACTATGAATTTCAAAACGCAAAAAAAACCTTTTTCATAGATATTCAATAGAAAATACAGGTGTTACTTTCGAAAATCAAGTGTATGATATAATTTTCACTATTTGGTAAGATTTAATTGGTTATTATTTCACTTTTTTTTACTACTTTTCGAATTTTAACTAAAAATGGTTGATATGTGTGCATTATTGTAACGCAAGTGAAAGAAGTGTATGAAAGTGTATATTATTCAAAGGATTTTGAGTTTATTATAATTATGATATATTTTATGCTAAAACGAGATTTCTACCACATCGAAAAAATTAAAAATGCTTTTTAAACATATTTACCAAAATTTTATAATCAAACCTCGTAAGATACTAACTATACCTTTCCCCTTACAAAAATGAAAATGGTATTATTTTCGATTATTTGTTTATACTCTATACCACCATAAATGGTTGGGGTATTATACGTTTGTGCTGATGTTTGTAACATATAGAAAAAATGGTATAATAAACACTTTGAAGTGTACCCTTCGATTCAGAAACACTTTCTTAGTCAATTTAACTATGTTCGTCCATCCGTCTGTTCAGCTGGCTGTCCATGGAGACGTTATGAACACTTTACAGGTCGCAATTTTTAAGTTATCTTAATGAAATTTTGTACATGTTTTTTTTGCGGTCCAATATTTCAAGTAGTTTTCATACCAATCTCTGCGCGGAATGAGATTTTAAGATCATAAAAGTCCTAAATGTAAAGCGATTTCAACGAAATTGAACGAAAATAGGTCCTATAGTATTCTAAATCGGCGAGACATATTATGGTATGTTACTTCAATTAGGTCCATTCACATATCACTTTGAAGGTCATGAATCTCATATATGCGTTGGTTTTGTAATAAAGAATGCGCAAATTAAGATAAATATAATCTAAAATCGATGCTCGAATTTAAACGAGGATCGGTTCATCATTTCTTCTATATTTCACATAAGTGTTTGCATCATAATAATGTACTTCACACTTAATTATAAATGAGAGAAGTAAAATATACGATATTCGTGGCTGTCATTTACAATCAACAATGTGGTGTAGGGCATCATATAGTCGGACCTTACCGACTATAACATTTTTACTTTATTTTTCTTAAAAATTATTTTTTCATTTGTTTTCTATTATTTTTATAAATTTTCTATTTATTGTTAATACATCATTGGAATTTGGAGATATTTTGTGTGTTTGAGTTTTTCTAATAAATTGT
This sequence comes from Cochliomyia hominivorax, assembly GCA_004302925.2. Classification (NCBI taxonomy): domain Eukaryota; kingdom Metazoa; phylum Arthropoda; class Insecta; order Diptera; family Calliphoridae; genus Cochliomyia; species Cochliomyia hominivorax. The sequence goes on along the minus strand of PYHX02000494.1, from coordinate 53,036,443 downwards.
ATGCGGTTGTATGAAGAAAATAAAATAATAGAAATTTTACCATAAAGAGCATTATGTGGCAGAAAAAAAGCGAAAATAAATAATATTTTAATATTTGCATGCGGAAGAATTATTGTGTAATAAAGCAAATATCGCATAAATCATCTATACAAATGATTATCCTCATAACATAACAATTTGTCCGCAAATTTGAAATTTTCTTTTTGTAATAGTTTTTTTTTTAAAGATTTTTAAAACATTTTAATGATTTTTCTACAAGATGATAAAGTAAATTAAGTAATTTATGTAATGTTGTCTCATGTAAAACATTTCAGAAACATTTACATAAGTATTTAACAAAAGACAAGTTTAAACGTTGGGAAAATTAACAGTACAAAATGCTCTATATGGTTAAATCGAATGTTTGTTACCCTATAACAATGCATCCGAAGGCATAAGATGTAACAGTATCTCCACTAGTGATATTTGAATTTCAGAACATAGCGAAAATAGGAAGTAATAGGTTGGTGCACATGTTTATAACCAACAGCAAAAATAAATAGGATTATATATATTTATATATAGAGAACTGTGTATAAAAATTTATTTCGTCTTTAGTATTAAATTAAATTTTGAGGAATTTAGAAAAAAGAACAACATACCCTAAATGGTTAAAATTGAGGGCTCAAACACTACGCCCCTGACCACATAGACGCAAATACTCTTCCAAGTCAACTAGAAAACACCTTCGTTTTAAACGTCCGTAAGATCATTAAGATAAATCTTACGGTTTAAAAGTTTTAGAATTATTTGACAAAATTCGATTTGGACACACTGTGCAATGTCCATATAAATATTTCTAGTTGTAGTATAATGTGGAGATGTATGTATACACGATAATTTGTAATTTATTAATAAAATACTGAATAAAATAGTCTGATTAAATATTCCACAGGAAAACTTCAAAAAATCTCAATGATTATTATTTCCAACAGGCCAATGATCTTAAACACACTCTGGCTGATATGAAGAAGTGGCTTGCCTGCAATACCCACCACGTGCTTAATACTGCTCACAAAGTTCAGATATTAATCTATTAGTGCTATCATTTGAAGAAAACGTTTGAGTAGTCACCAAATTTTTAAATTGCCAAATCTTATAAATCAACTACTGAATCTTAAGAGATTAGGTATCCTATTTCCCACTAGGATTATTAGAAGTTTCTCAACTATTAATCTAAAATACTTTAAATTCTTGCCCGGGGAAAATTTGTTGCAAGAATTTACTTTTTCAGTTAATTACTCATTCTACAGTTATAAGAAGTTTTGTTCATCAGAGATCTTTTAGTAAATTTCGAATTTTGTACAGAATCTAGACAATATTTTTAAATTTAAATAATTTTGTAAAAAATTTAAGAACTGTATGCATTTGTAATCAAAAGATAAAACAATTTTTTAAATTTGTACAAGAGGTGACCAACTTTGGGGGTTAAGTCCCATTTTTCCAGAACTTAGAAGGAATAGAACATACATTAACATTAAAAAGAAATACTGAAAATTTAAAAGTGTTCAGTATTTCCCAACAATGAAATAATATATTTTCAACTGCACCTACGAAAATTACTGAACGACCCATATATAATTTCCAACCTTTATAAATAGGCCAACCCTTGAAGTGACATTAGGAAATAAATGTTGTGTGGATGCTATGAGAAATATTTGATTGAAACTTATAAATATTTTGCACGTTGTTTAAGAATATAAACAAAATATATTTGTGCCAAATTAAAGGTTTTGATCTTGGGCCAAAGTAATACAGCGTGCAAAATTTCATAAAGATACCTGTACTTTAATTACAGTTTGAAAACAAAAGACTAAAGAAAGAAACTTTTAATAGAATAAGAATTAAAAAAAGAAAAGATTTAACAGTCGGCTAAAATTCTTCGTCAAATTGTATGTTTGAGAAAAAAATTAAAAAATATTAAAAAAAAAAAATAAATAAAAATATTTTGGGACCACTGAAAGCCACTATTATCACCACGTTTTACCAGGTGGACACAATTTACTCTACTCAAAATATATTAAAAAAACAAAAGTTCTCATTAAAACTCTTGTAATGACAAAATTAATATAGACTATTTAGCTGCTGATGGTGTAGGGTACTTAAAAGAAAACTTGTACAGACAAATATATGAATATATAAATGGGTAATAACATAACGCATGGAGGTCCAATTTTAATAATTTCTTATTGCTCCAATTTTTCATAATTTATATTACAAAGTATTGAATATTTAAGCCAAAAAATAAGAAAAATCATGCCAAATTAATATGTTATATTTTCTTAAACTCCTTGAGTTGGTACATTTCTTATCAGCAGATCTATTATGAACAAATCGTAAACTATTTATATTATTGGTGGCCATAACAGTACTCAAGTTATTCATAATTTGAAATTATCCTACGATTAATAGCAACAACATTCATGTTAACGTAATGTTTACGCTCATTTTTTACCATGTTTTTTCCCCCTGATGTCGATTCTTGTTAACAGCCGTTTACAGAAAAATAAAACCAAAAAACAAGTCAATTGAAACAAGTGCGTTTTTTTGTTTTTGAATGGCATTTTGAAATGAATTGAAATCATTTTTTTTCCACATATCTACCCTATTGGCTTAAAAAATACTGGCAACCGTTTGTGGCAAATGCCAAAATTTACCTCTTACACTGTGTCAAATAACATTCGTTTCACTTACACTTAGACTCACTCACTCACTTACTCACTTAACTACTCACTTTATTATTCATTCAGTTTCGTGTAATTTTGTTCCTACATGTAAACGTGACTGTTGGCTGCCTGGCCTCATACATTTGGGACAAGTTAATAATAAAGGTGGAAATTTTTTGCATGATCCACAAAAAAGAGAAAAAAAGACACACCTAGAAATAATATCGTATGGACAACCGCAAACACATAGCAATCACTTAAATAGACACTGGTGAACGATGATGGTCAGTTAAGTGTGTATTTTTGAGAGTTAAAAAAATAGGGAAAAATAGTAAACATGTTGTAAAACCAATTTTAAGATTTAAACGCTTCTGTATACATAACATTTCTAAATTACAACTTAAAAAATACTCATTAAAATTTTGATTACTCTATATTATATTTTAGGTTAATAGTTGGAGGAACTTTAAGCCTAAAAATGCATTGAATGCAATGAAGTTTAAACGTTGATCAGCATCTTTTTAGGATAAAAACTACATTTGAGGAAAGACGAATGCTGGATTTTATCTGTTGTTTGTAGAATCTTTGGTTTATGCAACATATTAAGAAACTTATAAACAATGGTTTCTGAGAAGTGAAACAGAGATCTGGTTGGCCGAAAAAATTTTAAGATAACGAATTAAAATCACTGTATGACAAAGATTATTATTAAACTAAAAAGATATGGCCACACAAGTAGCTAATTTCTTGCGCTTTAGGGGCGTAGTGTATATCCAAAATCAATGATTAAGGGTACCATATGGACTAAAACCGGGAGTTATTAAAATAAAGAGTCGTTTTTTAAATGGTGATGAAAAATTAATATAAAGCGATAACTCCAAGCAATAAAAGTTTAATGTAAAACTCATCTAAGCAACCAAATCAACGCCGAAAAATAATATTTATGGCCAAGAATATAGTCTGTATTTAGTGCTATCTCTTTTCATTATGAGTTTTTAAAAAAGGATCATACAATTACGACAGGATGTTTTGAATTATGAGTTGTTGGAATCGTGACAGACAATTACAAAGAACCTGTACCTAAGATAAACAAAAAGCACAAAATCATTTGATGAGACCAAAATCTTCCGTTATTATTATGGTCAAAAACTATTCAAAACCACCAACGCCTTATTATCAAAATCTTGCTTCCTCCGACAATTCATTTTGTGATGGATGTAGTGCGGTCTTACTTTAAATTTCTTCAATTTAAAAACTGGATTGACTTATTTCTTACCACAAAAAGCGGAGCAATTCTTTGGAGCAGAAATTTATATTCCCCAAATTAGATGGGAAAAGCAGTTAGGGTGGAGACAATATTTTAAATAATGTGTAAACTTGACCAAAAAATCAATATTAATTCATATACTAACAATTATGGCCTCATGTTATCTTCAGTTGTTATTAATCTTATGATCCATTCTATTAGAGATATGTAATATGAAAAAGACAACTGAAATTATATTTGACTGCAAATATTCAAAATCTCCAAATTTGTAATGACATCTAATTCGAGAAATTACTTGACCTTGTATTCTGCCTTTAGTTTTATTAGCATAGTTCCATATCTGACAAAAGCATTTTACAAAGGAAATCAACTTAACAAGGTTTGGTGGAGTTGACTAAGCACCTTACAGATTAAAGGGCTGTCAATGTAGTTAGCTGATAGTGATCAATACCTTTTCTTTACAGAGACATATTACTACAAAAAAGGTGAGAAATAAGATAATATATTGGAACCATAATAAATCCTCACTGTTAGATGAAGCTCCATGTGGATAAGTCTTCTACATGCACGACGAATATACATACTTTAACAGGAATAAAGGAAGCTATAGCAAAAAAATTAACCGATATTATTCAAATTAATGACATGTATTCTAGATAGTTATATCAGCAATCCGAATTTCAATGAAATTGGACCGATAGACTTTTACAAGCTTAAAACCATATTCCGGAAAGTAGCCTTATATGAGAGCAAGAACAAAAAGGCTTAAAATAATCTGGTTTCATTGCGTTACATCAAAATAAATACATGTTGAAAATTTCAGGAATTTATCTTCTAAATTCGGTGCTGATTTTGTGGGGTTTTTAAATTATGCGTCCTTGAATCTATAGTTTCCTTATATTAACCCGATTTTGATGGTTAAAATATATTATTATAATTCTTAATTTTTTTGTTGAAAAATCTATAAGAGAAATTTTCGGAACAATGAGTCTCAGATATATCCCAAATTTTACTAAATTCCGACAATAATTCTAGTCGTAAGAGGTAAAGGGTGCTTAACGCAAAATAAACTAGATGATTCTTCCCTATAGTTTGGAAAAATGTCGCGGTTTACATATCTATTTACATCATTGTATTGATTATCTCTAAAATGTTTAAGGATGATCACGGGAAAACAGATATAAACTATCGATTATCTATCATTATATCAAATAAAAACTTTTGATGATGAAATGTTGAATATTAATAGATTTATTTTAAAAAGTGTTTAAATTAGGTTTAATATTCTTTCACTGTAAGAAATTTTGTGCGAATAATGCCTGTAATTGGAGGGATTAATGATTAATGAACTATTTAAGCATGAATTTTTAAAACATCGTTCAAATCACTTTCCTATGGAACAGCTAGAAAATTATTTAAGGAACGTAGAATTAAGAGAAGTTGCAACCCTTTTAAGAAATGAGTGTTAATTATCGGAATTGACTTTCTTCTCAAAGCTTACAACTAAGTCGCAAACGCTTTTAATTTAAGCTGCAAAAATGGAAAAAAATTAAGATCGCTTAGGATCAGGGTAATAGTTAATTCCCATATAAAATAATAATTAATTTTCAAATATTTTACATGAGAGATCTGAACATTTCTTGTCAAAATATTCTACTGTCACATTTACAACTACTGTGTGGTCAAAGTACAGCCTTTAGATACCATTATTATCATCACAATATTGAGAAGACGAAAATATTTATTGCGCTTTTATTAAAATATATCACTCTACAACATTAACATTACAAACTTAATGACAATCCCATACAACTTCAACTATTTTTCATAGTGTTTATAACAATTATTACCAAAAGTACTACCAACCAACCTATCACATACTCATTCAAATTTTCCGTCAACAAATTTTTTATTAATGATTCCAAAGTCCCTGTTGGTATTTTTCTTATAAAATAAATACGAAAAAAAAAAACAATTAAGAATATAGTAGACGGTTAAGACCGTCTATATAATACCCTTCACCATTGTACAGACATGAAAAATTATGGGTAGATACTTGTAGAATCTAATTTTATGACTTGATCTAGTATAAAATATACATATATTAAAACAAGTTCTTCATACTCACATTTATGAGAGATTTACGCAATTTGAGGTTATTTTCGGAGTGGGAGTTATATGAGGCTTATAGGTTGTATAAATCTGAAAAATGCGAAATATTATCACAATAATGTTATCTTTGGTGTATGGCCATTTCAAAGTGATTTTTTGTATGAGTGCTACGGTCATGTTTGGACCGATATTCTTAAAATTTGGGACATGGATTTGAAATATTAGAACATTTATTTTGTGAAATTTAATTAAATATCTTTATTTCTGTAAGTACTATGAGCTCAGGGCCCCATTCCTGGGTTTATTTTGTATTGAAACTACAGAAATATTGTGCCAAATATTTTGTTTCGAAGCTTCGTCCTAGGGCCAAATGGCGACCTGTAGGGTGTTCACATCGTTCAGCCGGATTTTTTTAAATCTATTCAGAATTTTTTCTGTATGTTACAAACATCGACACAAACGCATATAAACCCAACCACCAAAGGTGGTGTAGGGTATAAACAGTAACAAATTTTGTAATAAAAATTCAAAACAGATTTTCAACAATAACAACAACAGCAACAAGAAAAATGTACAATTTAGGTCTATCAATCATTATGATGACTATGAGTATGAATATTTATTATTCACAGAAATGTTGAAGTAACTAAATTTTTGAATGACCAAATTACACCCACTGGCCACTGCCTAGAGTTGTATGTTGTTGAACGTACGAATAAATTTTACAAAACATTTTTGTTTTTGTGTTTGTTTTTTATTTTGGCATATTATGACTCTGGGCTTACGTGAGTATGTCACAAATGTCTGATCATTAAAGTTGGCAGTTGGATGCCAAATATTTGAACGAAAAACCAAGAGAAAAGAAAAAAAAATACAAATAAATTTAAAAATTATTTGTAAAGGAAGTAAATGAAGTACAATGGAAAAAATTCATTGATAAAATTTGAAAAAAAAAATCCATAAAAAAATGTGAATAAATATTTGTGGGTGATGTGGTCAATAAAATATCGCATTGATTAAAAGAAAATAACTTTAACATTTGTTGTACAAATGTTTTAGTATTTGAAAACTAAAAAAAATACTTTAAATAAAAAATTATTGTCAATGAATATTTTATTTGACTACAAATTGATAGTTTTAGTAAAAGTTTTTATTTGACATTTAAATAAACTGAGCGCATGTCCATAAATAGATGCCAAGTTTAAGGAATGACGATTTTTTAGAAACTAAAATTTTAAAATGCTCATGTATTTAAAAATTGCTAAAGGAGTGTCCGACAAATCCAGACCTCGGATATCACTTCGTATGCGACCAATTTTGGCCGTACTCTCCTAACACCGAGAGGAGCTAGAAACTTATGTTCATCCAAACTAGTCCATAAATATTTCAGAAATAACTATGCGAAATTTAGTTGTTTCCTCTAATAATGAGGAAATATTTAATTTAATTTTTTTTGACCTGAATGGAGCCCACCAAGTTCAAAAACTAAAAAACCTGTCCAAAATTGGGTACAAATTTCACTTTGGTCTAAATGTCTCAAACTATTAGAGTTATCCCATAAACGTGTTTTTTGTAGAGATTTTTTAAAGATCAACATAACCGAGGAAACCAATTTTGGAGATCCACTTTCCGAACTCAGGACCCGCTAGAAATATGTCTTTCTTCAAATCAATTGGAAAACAACTGAAGAATGTCAGTGTAAATTAAAAAAATCGTTTCTTTAAAAAGAAAGCATTTTGGGACCACTGTGTGATGAAAAATTCTGTTCTTAAATTTTCGTTTGACAATTCACTAAAGCTAACGTACTTAAATACTACTATAAGTAGATTAGAACTTTCTAAACTTGAGAAAAGTTGGCAGTTGGATGCCAAATATTTTTTTATTTTTAAAGATTTTTATTTCATTTATGGAAAGATCGAAAAAAAATTTAATAAATGTTTTTCATAAAAAGCTTTTAACCCAAGAATTATTTGATTTTTTATGATTAAGTTGCCTTTGTGAAACATGTCATTTATAATGATTGATCTGAAATAAATGAATATTTTCTGATTCTAATTAAAATGAGTAACCTGAAAAAGTGCCTACTAAAATAGTGACAGAATGCCAAGTCAGCCCAAAAATAGTGGACACATTATGAACTCTTATGAATTCTTTGTAAACATTCCATGATGTAAATTTTGATATTTATAGATCCCATTGTAAAAAATGATTGGCTTCTTTGTCGTAACTGCATATTGCTTCCCATGTCAAGAACTTTTTGGGATATTTTGACTGCTTTTAGGTCCTTAATTTTTTATAACATTCCTTCAAGTATCAGAATATAAAATTGTTGAGCAAGAAGTTGCAAAATATTTCTAAATCACACGTTTCGTCATCCACTATGTAGCAAGAATATTTTTTTAGAAAACTTGACATCAATTTCCGTGCGTTGTTTTTGACCCTTACATTTTTAGCGATGTTACTTTCAGGGGTTTTATGTAACTTTGAAACCAGCTAATGCATACAAGAAAGCTAAATGATAGAAGGTACATATTTTTCTTTAGAAATAACATGCGGAACAGTTCTTGCCTGTACCTGAACCTGTCTTGTCTAACATCAAGTACTGTTAAAGTACAAAGCAAGTTTTCCCGGTACTGTTTAATAGTATTGGAAAAGATTTGATGGCAGACTTCTGTATGCATGTAGGATCAAGTTGGGTTTTGTTGAAAAATGTTAATCATTTTCATAAGCACTTTCTTAATGTCAGTCTCTTCAATTAGGTTAACAATATGGATAACTTGCTCAAAAAAAATATATCAAATAAAACTTGGCTTAAAAGTTTTAATGAAAAATATGTATTAAGTATTTTTCGATCTCAGTCCCTAGAATATTATTTTTTGGTGTTACAAAAAAATGTCAAACTTAATAAACTCTCGTTAGGTATATGAGGTGGTGGATGTATTATTCTTAATAAAAACCATTAAATTACAATTTTTTATCTATTTTCTGAGCTGGAAAACCTCTTTTTAATACATGTCAAAACAAGCTTATAACTTAATTTCATAATAATTTGCCAATTTCATAATAAACTAACTTGACACAAAATCAAAGCAAAAACAATTTAAAGTGAAATTAATATATTTGTCACGAAAGTTGAGGATTTTTTTTCGCAAAATAACAAGATTAAATTGTTGACAAAATCCAGTAATAAAAATAACATTATTTCAAACTTAAGACAAACATTTAGCAGGCAAATTGAGATACACTCAATTATCCAATGATAAAATTGGGAAACTGTTGACTGCTCTATTTCAAACAGCTCAGTTCAGCTCCTCCAGTCAGACGATTGGTCAACATGAAGACCAAAAATATAAACAAAAAAAAAAACTTCAAACCAGCTGGATGAATAGCAACAATCACGTTAAGTGGGTGAACATTATAGTTTTCTAAGTTTTTGTTTGTGTCTCAAGTTTTCTGCTCTTAATATTCAGATAAAATTCAGCTGGATTTTTTAAAGTTTTTTTTTCAGTTTTTTATTCAGTTGAAGGTGTTATGCACGATGAACAAATTTATTGATTAAACCATAAAATAGAGTCTAAAATGCTACAGACAAACATTTGCTTTTAGTTCAGTTTTTGTGGTTAAAAGGAGTTTCAGCATTTTCTGGGGTTTCTTTGTTAGAAATAGTGATTAGGTGTTGAAAATCTATAATCATATAACTAATATTAGCAAAAAAAAACAGCTACAGAAAATTCAAAGTAAAATATACAGAGTTTATGCGAAATGGGATATTTAGAAAGAGGAGAGCGAAAGAAAAAAATATAAACAACAACTAGACAGGTGCTGATTAGAAACACCCATTTTTATGGTCATCATCATTTTTTATAGGAGATTTCACATTCAGTCAAATGAGGTGAGATTATGATGCTAAATTGCAACAGCAAATAATTTAACCCAATAAACTATTTCTCATTTACGAAGAGCTTCTGAATGGATTTTAATGGAATGTTGTGTCTGCTTTTAATAATAAGGAAAATGTTTGAAAAATTTACAAAATTGTGAAAAAAAAGATTTTTTTAAAAGTTTTACTTCGAAAGCATATGTATTTATTATACTCTTCACTACTCTTGGTAGTTGGGGAATTTTGTGTTTTTGGTAGTGTTTGAAGATGAAGAAAAAATTGTGTCCATCCATTGATGTAGGATTAAGAATCAAGTTCTGAGTGGATATAGGACACAATTTTAAAGATATCTTATTGAATTTAAGAACATATTATAATTTTGGGCCAAAGGTGAAGCCTTTTGATAAGAATTGTTCATTTTCGGCCTATCATTAGAGGTATCTTCCTGCAAATGTCTTTTTGGAATTGGATTATAAGCGCATTAAACTCACAGATATATTTTATACATAGATATGTTACTTAGCTCAAACAGGTAGCCAATCTCCTACAACTCCTTTTGTATACCTTTTTGTGTTCTTCAATCCTATTTTAACAAGTTCCCAATATCTTAGCTCCGGGTAGTTTGGAGGATTTCTCTCTTGGTCTCTAAATAATAAAAGACTGTTCTTGTACCACTACAAGGCTTGTTTTCCATAGTAACAGAATGCATAATTATGCCAAAAATAAATTAAATGGAGGCAGCCTTTTTGGAAACATGATTTACATGTTTTGGGGGTTCTTTCTATTGTTTTGGCTTTAGAAATATCATGTGGACCATTCCCTCAACCTGAACCAGGTTTTCTATAGAGAAGTTCTACCGAAACTGTTTGATAACAGACTTTTGAATGCTTGGCCGTCATCTACAATAAGCAGTGCAAAATGGGGCAGACCGTTTGGCAATAAATATTTGATCGGCTGGACCGATAGCAGGAAATGTGGTATGATGACTCATTGGTGCTAACTGGGAGGAGATATTGGTGCTCAAATGCTGTACCTCGAGAGAAAAATCTCAATAACGGGGCTTCACTTATAAAGTCCATATTTATTGCAGACTAAAAAAGCCGTCAAACAATTCTTTCCATCTGATCAAAAGTTTCCAAAAAATGGATTCTGTACCAGATGATAGAAACAAAAGCACTAGAGGAAGCCTTGTTAATTGTGGATTTTAAGCCAAGCTATAAACCATAAATACATGTGTTTGGTATATCTGAATGTCATCAGAAATCTACCATTTTATTTTTTATTTTTAATTAGGAAATTAAAAAGATTCCCATTTTTCCATACGGAAATGCCTAAAAATTCAATCCATATAAATCATGCTTAAAATTTAATGTTATCAAAAACAACTCAGATCTGAATGTGTGAAATTTCATTAATATATCTCTAACGATTGAAATGTTACAGCATTATTTCTAAAATAAGTCGATTGGGACACATTGTGTGGTGAAGAGTATTCGAGATTCGCAAATTGTCAAATATATCGTTCCTGTTTTCGTACGTACTAACTCACTTTTAACTCTTAGTTAAAAAAGACTCAGCAAGTATCTAAAATTGCTTAATGCAAAAACCCACTCTGTCAATACATGACGTTATAATTCATCATTCCTACTTGCAATGGTCATGCATCAATGAAATATTCTTTCCAAACGTGATCGACGTCTTTGCATATTATGACCATCAATTCCATAAGAATTTTATTTTTTTTCCTACAAATTAACAACAATTTGAATTCATTTCAATCATTTGAATAACAATATTAAACTCATATTCAATATACAAATTCACACTTTCCCAAGAAAATGCCGTAAATAGTAGAAAATTTAAAACCTTCTTACGTTGGCCTTTTGCCAATAAAATCGAATACAAAATACAAATCATTTTGCAACTGATAGCACTTTAGCACATAAAATGCAAGTAATAACCGAGACCCGTTGTAATGACCAAAATTAAAAGTGTGCATAATCACACTAACCAAACTAAAACTTCAACTGCAACAACATCAACAATAATAATTTTGTTATTAAGCTCTTCAACTTGTTTCAAACAGTTTAGAAATTTGTTTTTAACTGAAAAACAATCGTGAGGTTAACTTCCATCACACTTTATGGCAATTTGCAACTACTGTTTCGCCACCACCACCACCACCACCACCAACAACAACAGCATCAACCTCAAGTACCACCAATGGTTTCATTTAAGTACCTAAAAGTACTATTTACTACTGTTTCCTAGTATTTTCTTCTAAAACAACTAAAATTCATAATTAAATTTTTCGTTACTGGAAAATTGAAATAAAATTTAATTTTTTCCCTCGTAACAGTTAACCTCTGGAAAATATTTGTATATAAAGGAAAATAAAGAAAATTGTTAGATATCAAAACTATTATTTCACGACCTTTTTCCCATTTTTTGAATAGCAGTAGTAAATGTCGATTGCCAATTTTTTTATCGCTTTCATTGTGCCAATAGAAGAAAAATTTAACAAGATATCGCACAGTGATTCGTTTCATGAACAAAAATTCTAAAGTATCTAGAATGAACTGAAATTTGGTTTGATGATTGTTGATAACGTCAATGTTATTCCAAAAAATTGCTGAGTTATGGTAGACTCCTTCAGAGGTCGCTAACATCATATTGTATTACAATAATTTTACGTATTCATAAGGTCAAAAATTGAAAGGTATATTTTTATTTTTTTAATTGTTTTATTAAATATAATTATATATTTATAGATCAAAAGAGAACAGCTGCCAGTTTTTATTTTTATTTTTTTTTATTTTTGTTTTTATTTTTTTATTTTTATTTTTTTTGTTTAGTTTGAGAAAATCGATTAAATTTTCTATACAAATTGCAAAAAATGACAAATATTTGACATGGAAAAAGGTAAAACGTGTATTTTTGCTGTAATTTAATTAAATTTTGAATACAAGTTTTTAGTTAAATCTGAGCTATAGCAAAATATGGAACAATATAAGTCAGATAAATGATATACATTCGAGACAGAAAAATAATTAAGCCGAATTTTAAGAGAATTAGTCATTATTTTCTTGTTTTATAAGCTCTAGGAAGGGGTCTGATATGGAAGCTACAGCACAATATGGACCATGATTATACATATTAATTATATACATTAAAGACATTTAGAAAAAATCATTGTGCCAAACTCCAATAGAATCTGTCTTTATTTAAGTGTTTTATGAGTTCAAACCCATTTTTCGGAAAGTGGCGTTATATGTGGGATCATATCAAAATATAAGATAGTTAAGAAGTTAATTGTATAAGTCAAATAACGATCCCAGCCCAATCTTGTTTTCTTGGGTTTATTAATGTTTCAAGATAAATATATGGCAAGTTTCAGTAAAATATCTTGCATACAGATTTTGGGATATATCAAAATTTTGCATATTTCACCCAACTTTTTATATCCGGTTTTTATGGTTTTGATAATGTAAAAAACATATAATTTTATGTTGAGTTAAATTTTTGTCTGAATAATTTTATGTTTTGTTGAAAAATAAAGAAAAGCTTTTTTCAGAATTTTGAGGTTGACTCAGATATCGGTCTATACTTTTTTGCAGATGAACAGATATAGTTGCTTTCAAATAGGAAATTGCTTAGAACAATAATAAATAATTTTGCTGAATTTCATTGAATTCAGAGAATTATTCTTGGTGTGAGAATGTATCCAACAACAAACGGACATTGCTAAATCGGCTCAGATTTTATGCAAGAATATATAAAAGATGATTCCTTCCTGATGTTACACACGGAATGGTGGTGAAAGAAATAAAAAGCAAAATGTGTATTTTTAATTTTTCAACAATAAACATAGACAAGGAATACTGAGACGTATGAGTTATATACGCATATATTTTATTAAGTAAACTCCCCGAACTTTTACAAATAGTAAGTAAAAAATTAAATTTTGATATACTTAACCTAATTTACCAAATTTCGGTAGAGTAAAGAAACTTACAAAAGGAATTTGAAAAATTTAACAAATTTATTTTGTATGATTTAATTCACTTTTTATAAAAAGGATATATGACAGGTGCTTCTTCCAATATTAGACAAATAAAATATATAATTGTAAGCATATAAAGGTTATAATTACAAATTTTTTAATTGTTTTATCATAATTGTGGTAAATATTTTAAATTTTAATTTCAGTATATATAGAAGGTATCTGAATCTATGAACCGATTTTCTTCAAAATTTATATTTTTCTTAATTATTCCAACTTTTCAGAACTCTGGGATAAATGCCCAATTTTTGCCATTTTTTTATGGAAACGAAATTACTGTGCATCAGTACGGACTATCATAAACAGGAGGGGGCAAGATTTAAGTTAACAAAAATTAGTTAAATGTGGTCTTTAATGACTTTTACTATTTTATTGTTAAAGAACATGAAGTTTAATTTGAAGTACCGGCATATAAACCTCCTCCGCAAAGTTTTATTTGCTTTGAAGTCACAGTAGTTTAATTGTAGTTTCATCAAAGAGTTAAGACCATTAAACATTTGGTGGCCGACCAACGCTGTTTTAAAATTAATTCAGACAGTAGTTTTAAGGAATTTATTCTTTGAAAAAAATAGTACATGCAGAAGAAAATCATAAAATATAAATTATGAAAATTAACGAACATTTTGTAGAACTAGCGTGAGGTTAACTTAGATCCAGGTAACTGCATAGCAGGACAGAATAGATTTTTTGAAATTAATCTTTAACTTTTGAACGCCTGGATGAATTTGCCATGAGCAAAGTTATAGGTAGCGTATTCAAAAACCGGAAACCGGTTTTTTGCAATTTAGAAAACCGACCGGTTTCGAATAATTCTTATTTTTGAATTAACATATCCAGTGTTTTTCATATATTAGTAAATACAGCTTTGTTTCAAAAATATATATTTAAAAATGACACAAACATTAGTTTCCAATTTCTTGGAAATTGTAATAAAACAAAAGCAATGTTAACTTAAAAATTCCTTAAGTAACTTTAACGTTACGAATGATTTATTTTGTTTCTAATCACTTGTGCCATTTTTGTGAACAAAATTTTTTAGATTCGTTTCAATAGATGTTAGCACCGCTCTCCATTTTAATTTTAGGCAGATAATCAGCTCCAGATTACTTTTTTAATCGTTGTATTCACGTTCTCTGTTTTAAAATGCTAAATAAGTTCTCTATGGGATGAAAATCCAAAAAATAGAACCAGTTCAATTTAGATGGAGTGTGCCATTTAAGAACAACAAAATAAGGAATAATACGTCCGAAATTTCGAACAATGTTGTATGCACATATTTCATAAATGAACGAGGACATATAAAATTCTTCATTCCATGTTTAACATGAACAATATACTATTTAATACCAATACCAAATATGAGCAATATAGGTTTAGTAGATAAAAATTATATTCTGTATGCCCCTCACAATACACGTTTCAATTATGATAACACCCGATAATACGATAATTCCCCGTTATGAACTTTTTATTGTATAAATTCTAAATTTCGAATACATAATCATTTTTCCTACAAATGTCAATAGCACAAGCTTTTTCATACCAAACTGGAATCATCTGAAACCTACCATGAAGTTAGTTTAATTCGTCTGTCTGTTGTTGGCACGCTCACATCCACAATAATTAACAAAGCTTAGTGAAATTTGTATATTCAATTATCCTAAAAAGTTTCCTATTTAAAACCAACAAAATCGACAAAAGGACTATGATCGAAATTTGAACTTTATTCGGAAACCCATCCAATAAATTTTTTCTGGTGATTTCTGTCACTTTGCTCGAACAGGTTTTCCATTTTTGTTTAAAATCCATCTCAATTTTAACCACCTTTTTTGTGCACTTCAATTCTCTTTTAACACGAGTACAATATTTCTCCAAGTCTGTTTGGAGGATATGCCTCTATTGTTACAAATATAATACTATTGTTGTAGTGCCACTCAAGGCCTTGTTTACCAAATTGACAGCTTGCCAAGTCAGGCCAAAAGTAAGTATACACATGAAGTCTTATGCATGGAACAGCCTCTTTTGTAAACATTCCTTGATGTAAATTTCGGTATTTATAGATCATTTGTTACAACAATTATTGTCATAACTGCATGTTGCTTGCCATATGAAGAACTTTTTTAGATATTCCGACTGCTTTTGGGTCCTAAATTTCTTTTACGCTTCCTCTAACATCAGCATTATAAAACTTTTGACATAATTGTTTCGAAAATTCGTAATACATTATGAATCCATTTTTTTTAGAAAACTTGACATCAGTTTTCGTTCTCTTTTTCGAATTAGGAACTATGGCCATTGGAGAGGTATTGGGCTCTTGTTAAAAGAGAATTGAAGACCACAAAGTAAGTGTCCAAAAGTGTGTTGGATTTTAATAGGAGATGGTCGAGCCAAAGTAACAGAAAGCACTATAAAAACGTTAACAGAGGGGTTTTCGAAAAATGTTCAAAACTTCATCACTGGAGTTAAAAGTTATAAAAATATATATTTTTTTTTGTAAATTTATAATTTTAATTAAATAAAAAATTAGAAACTGTAAGTTTAGTAGTTTCGTTTTTTTATTAAAATATGTTAAAAATTTTTCAATTTTTGGTCTTTACTGTGAATATGTTAAAAGCTCTGGTTAACAACAATTATCTATTTTCTTACTGTCAGGAGTTTTTTTTTTGTAAATTTTATTTAAAATTTTCTTTATTGACTCTGCGACTTTGTTTCTCTTCATGTCTAATGTCTCCTATTTAAAAGTTTTTCTTTCATTCGGCTTAAAGTTTATTTTCATTTTATCAACTATGAGTTACTAACATTTTGTCTCAAAGATTTGTTACAATTTTCAGTTTTTATTCATGGTTATTTTTATTCATTTTTACTTCGGGTTTAGTAGAGTAGGACATCTGGACCATAACAAAAATTTGTTATGGTCCAGAAAAAAATCCTATTTAATTGTTTCGGTTTATTAAAAGATATAGCCCGATATCTAAAGCAACCTCTAATCAATTACAAATCGACAAATTATAATGAAACTTTATTAAGTAATATATAACGTGATTTTCGATTTAGTCGAAAAAAGTTATAGCAGAAAATATAATTTATTAAGGTTTCCTGTGTTATATTTAAGAAAAGTGTTTATGTACGTGTGAGTGTCTACGTACAAAACACACACGCATTTATGGTGGAGTATATTACAAATTCGGCATAGCCGAATATAGTATTCTTACTTGTTTTGGAATCGTTTTAAGTTTCAGTTTATTTTAGGTGGTTATATAATTTTTCAAAGCAAATAATCAATTTTATTATTTAATTTATTATTTTTAGTGTTATTTCTTATGTCAGATACTTTTTTTATTTAGTGAAAACAAGATGAACAAAAAAGCGTTGAAAACATTTGGCTTGAGAAAAAAATTAAGAAAAAAAGAAAATATAGTTTTTTCTATAGGTTTTTGTTAGAGCTTTAATATTGGCTAGTTTTAGCTTAAAGGCCTTTAGTATATAGACGGCAGTCGTTCATAAATTTTAATTATCATTATTAAGGATTTATGTACTGTTTAATGGTAGAAATTGTTGTTTTATAACATTAATAGTTGATTTTAAAGTTGTTGCTTTTGTTGTTTTAATAATGTTTTATGGTTCGATTAATAAAAAATTATGTATTTAACTTAAGCTTTAATAACTTTTCATTTAATTAAAGACATAATGAGCTAAATATTTGACAGCTGATTTAGGAAAGAAAATAACAATTTTATTTGTTATAAATTAAATAAAAATGTTAATTGATTTTTAATTAGAAATGTTATATACGGCTAAGCCGCATCTTAAATACACTTCACCAACAACATTACGAAGTATTGAAAGATTTTCTTGAAGTTCCTTATAAATATTGGTACAAAGAAGTCAGTGAAGCTCGGCTATGTAATATTCTACTCTATAATATTCTACTCTATAATGGTACCTGAAATATTGGACCGAGCATAATCATTTTCAACAGAAAATTGCGATCAGTAGACTTTTCATATCGATTACATAGACAGCCAGCTGGACAGACGGACGAACATCATTAAATGTACTCACATTATTCTGAATCGAAAGGTTACTTAAAATTTGGGGTAACACCATTTTTTCTGCATGTGACAAACATCTGTACAAACTCATAATATATCAACCACCTACATAGTGGTGTAGGGTACAATAATAATATTAATAATAATAATAATAATAATAATAATAATAATAATAATAATAATAATAATAATATTGAAAAAAGTAACATCTCATATAAGATAAAATATTCATGATTTAGCACATTTATTGAATACAGTTAGATTATTACCTGAATTACAATAAGATATGTCTATATATATGAATATTTTATCCCAAAACCTTTTTCCGAGAAAGAGAAATAAAAACTGAATTATTATTTAATTATATATAATAAAAATAATTCATCTGATTTAAACAAAATTGATTGGTTATGAAATATTTTGTAAGCATAGAGATATAGCATAAGATAAGTGGATTTATATAGGAGATATAGTAAAATATAAACCGATATTTGTCAAACTTGTAACATATATTCATGACATTTAGAAAAATATTCATGATAATTTTCAATAAAATTAGTGAACATATAACAGTTTTATTACCTCAACAGATTTTTCCGAGAAGACGCGTTATATGGAACATGATGCAAAATATGAACCAATATTAGTTAAATTGATAACATATATTTGAGTTGGTTATAAAACGACTATGCCAAGTTGCAGTAGTATTGGTTTTTAATTAAGACTTTTATAAATTCAAAACCATATTCAGGAAGGGGGATTTTTATTGGAGCTAAAGCAAAATTTTTAATTCTTCTTAATAAAATTTTTCACAGATTTTGAAATATATCAACATTTTTGCATATTTTACCCAATAATTCTTTTTCCTTTGAATTGATTTTGACAATTTTTGCGCAATAATAAAGTACATACAATTGTATGTTACAGTTTATTTTTTTAAATCCAGTTAATTTTCGTATAAAAAATCTAAAATGATGCATTCTTGCGTTACACACGGAATTTCGACGTTAATGTACCTTCATCAACACTTGCAGTGATGGAGGGTATAACAAACAATTCGGCTATGTCGAATCTTCGAAACCTAATACCAACGTACAAATGCGTATGAAATAAACTCAAATATACACTCACATACGCATACAGTATATGAAGGAACCTTAATGAGCCATAAAATTACTTGTATTCCATTCTACTGAACCGATTTTGATTAGTTTTGGAAAAGTAGTGAGATTAGGCTTACGGCAAAATTTCATTCCAAATTATCAATTAACAATTGAAAAATTGGAGACTGCCTCAGATAACGGTCTACATCTTTTAATATAAAGTTAAAATACCCTCTTTCTTACTTGTGGTAGTGAAGGGTATAAAAAATTGATTTTTAACGAAAAAACAAATGATTTATTAATGGGGATTTAAATGAATATTAAAGGATCTTAAACAGTAGCTATTGAAATTAACTTAATTATACATAAATAATTAATAATTTCCCATGCGATAACAAAAAAGCTTATAAATCATTTATATCCTTAATGTGTGGTCTGTCATAAATTATTTTACCTTCAAGGTTTTCTTTTAAATATTTATCGCAAAAAAAAACGGTCGCAAACGTGCTTTAAATTACAGATCAAAGATCAGGTCTTTATCATTTGGCCATTAGACCGCTAGACTTAAACTTATAATAATTTTAGTTTATTTTGCAAAAAAGTCTATTTGCACGTTCTTTTGACCACTTTGGAAAATGACATAGACAAAAAAATCGAAATACCTGCCATATGTTTATTATATCTGAACTTATTATTGGTTTTTTCGCAAAAAAAAATCTTATGCACGATTTCAATTTTCATTGTTCACTTGACACTGCCAAACGTTTCGAAAACAATTATCCAGTCAGGAATCTGCATTTGTTTAATAAATTTCTGTATTTTATTTTATTTATTTTGTTTTATATTAAAAAAGAATTAATTATTATTTTTTAAATACGAATACAATTACTTTTAATCATAAAAATAATCATAAAAAAATTCTTTTAAAACTTAACTAAAGTTTAAGCTCATGTTAGGTAAACATGCATAATAAACTATTTAAAGCGACAAAATAAACATTAAATAAATAACTTTTGACTTTAAAAAAGCTTTAAAAAATGACTTATTTTAATAAAATTTAATCAAGGAGAACAGTTATGTGAAATTATAGCTACACCCTATAGTTTAAACTCAGATGTGAAATGGGAGTGAGAGTTTCTGATCTACTGTGTTGCTAAATTTGCCCAAAGGGCTTATCATTTCTTGGCAGTGGGATGTAACAGAACGCAAATCATGACAGAGTTCAGTGTGACTAACAAACAGATCTTAAATTGGTTCCGATTCTTTTTCTCAGACATATGATATTTTTTATGCAGGCAAAACCTCCTTTGATTAAATATTAGTCTCTCATTCTATAGAATTATTAGTCTCTCATACTTTAGGTAGAAGACTTTAGGCAGAGAGGGTCATTGACATACATTTAAAAATTTCATTGGATACCAATCACCCCACAAGTTTACAATAAATTTAGATCACTTAAGAAGACATTTCATTCACTGGTTAGACAGATAGAAGGAACTTTTCTGGATATTAAGGTAGCCTTCAATAGCAGTGATTACAGTTTCATATGTCAGGCTTTGTCTAATCTTGGATTAGAATGGACATCATTGGATTCGAAGCAAGTCTTTTGACCATTAAATCAAGCATGGCTGCCAACGGCCTTAACATTAAAAGCGCTGCTAAAGGGGAACACAGGGAGTTGTCCTTTCTACTTTACTCGGAAGTTTCGCATAAATACCTGTACAAGGCGAAAAAAACTTTTAGAGCTTTCTGGTGACGGCTAAAACCTTGGTATAATTCTACGATAGCCACGATTGACGTGGAACCCAAACACACATGCTAGAATATTTTAGAAAAGACGGCTATTACATCTGCATAAAGCCAGAGAAAGAATAAGTCTCACGGAATGGTAAATTGGATTTATGAGTCGGTGCTAAAATCTGTATATTTCTAAGGTGCCTGTAAATCTCCCTGATCCGCTCGAAATTTAACTCATTCATTCGGAGAATCGGGCTGTTGATAATTAGCGCATTTAGGTCCACATGAACAATTTCAACAGGATTACTGCAACCCTTCCCCCTCCTGCATGGACATTACACATCACTTATGTGGAACGCGGCCACTTTTCACCTTTCTTACAAGGAAATGTACTAAGCATTTACACAGATAGATCTTTTGACCGAAAAAGTATCTTAATTTTTTTTTTCATATTGAAAACATATTTCCTGGAAGGTTTCATTACATTAAGTGCTTTAGTTTATACCTTGTATCGAAAAACCTAATAGGTCTAAGTCCGTATCCTCTAAAATTTACCTTAATTATTGAAAATTTTGAATTCCTATATGTTCCTAAGCTTAAAAGCGGAATGCAGTATGGGAACGCTAAAATTTTTTTAAAATCTTTTCGTAATGGCTTTTTTCAGACCTCCAATAAATGAACTCTATGGGCCAAAATAAAAAAATAGTATTTTCTTTACATGGAGCGATGGGGTCATTACTATGATTCTAATAATGCTACACTTTTCTACTATAGTATGTTAAATTGCATGTAAATTCATCCAGCCGTTCAAAAATTCATATCCAAATATAAGAAAAAAATGATTCTGCCCTACTGCGCATTGTTGCTGTCACTAACAAGGATCTTTAGGCATTGAGTTATAGGGTTTATCACAATGGATAAATGATTAATTAGACTTCTTTTGGATTTCGATTGAATGCTCACATTCTCTTTGTATTAATTACATATTGAAGATTTTAGAACTAGACAAGAATGCAGCTCTTTATGAGCAACAAAACTATCATGAATTTAATGTGTCCTTCGTATTGGATTTGGTTCCCTTCTTTTTAGACACACTGTAATGAGATTTCTCAACAGATTCCCTTTATACTGTGAAAAAACTGAGAGAGTTAAGGGAAAACTTAACCAAGGTATCGATCAGACACTGATAATGTTCATTTATGTAATTGACGTTAATAAAAGGAAATTTTATAAATATGAACATTTGCATTAGCTTCCCAATGACAGTTACCAAACCAATGACAAACAAAATATGTTTCAAAAAAAAACTAAATTTAATTTTAGAAAATATTTTATATGTTCCGGCTACATAAACAAATGTTTATTTGTTTGTCTTAAGCCATTGTTCTGTTTAATATTTTATAAGGCCAATTACGGAACATTATTTAATTACACCCAAAAAAACTTTTAACAATATTAATTAAAATTTTTAAGCAATAAAATTTTAATTAAACGTGTTATTTTTATTTATTTACCACAAACAAAAACTAGAGTAACAAAAATTCTTTAATTAATAAACTCATTAACAACTTATTATTAACATATTTTAGCCAGTGTATTTAAAGTTAGTTACTGTTAACAAAAACAGCAACAACAGCAACAACTAAATAGAACCTCCTAGTCAATATCGATCTATTTATAAATAAATATTGGTGAAAAATAGAAATAACAAGTAAAAATGCTATATTCGGCTATGACGAATTTTCAATACCCTCTGCGTGTGAAGACATACACTCTTACTCACTCACAGACACAATATACAATATATAGCTACGGTCAAAAAAGTAGCACATACATTCGTCTTCTTTAATAAGTCATAAATGTTAAAAAGATAGTAAGGAAGTGAATATTTCTATTCACTATCTTTCTTTAAATTATGTTTTTCCAGAAGAATTCATTAAACCTGATGTCAAAGTAATAGCACTATTCGGTATCAACTGTTAACAAAAGCCAAAAATAAATTATTGTTGTTTAATTTTGTAGTGGTATTTTATCGAATTGAGTTTTCTTTTTATTCTTAATTTTTTGTAATATTTCCTTTCATCGTTATAACAGCCGAACATCGCTTTCCCATGTCTGCTCTATAGTATTCTAAAGATCGCTTTTATTGGTCGGTTTAATTATCGACCCTTTCTCTTATACGTATGCAAATTATCGATTGGATTTACATCGGGAGATGGGAAGACCATTCCATTACTGTGACTCCATTATTCTGATGCCACTTTTTAGTTATTTTGCAGGTATGTTTCCAGGTGCTGTCTGTCGTGTATAGCCCAAATCAGTGGCAATTCTTTAGATGCACATGATAGTATTACTTCGTCTAATACTTTTATATATTCTGCCACATCCATAAATGGTCCAACACCAATCCCTGCTGCTGAGATAAATATTGCCTTCTTCATTTGACGTAATATACGATGAACCATTAAAGATGTGGCCATAATTCTTCGTCCACAACTCCCTACTTTTAACTTGTAGTTTATGGTATTTCTAATCACTTTATTTGATAATGTAATAATATTTCTTATTTCGGCATAAGTTTGTTCTTCTGAGCACAAATTAGCAACGAAGATCTGACATGTGATTGGTGCTATATTTTGACCGCAGCCGTATACAAGTTTCTCTTAAAGATTAGTTATATTATTGGTTGTAACTTGTTTATTACTGAACCGATTTTAATACTTTTCGGAATGGTAATGAAGTTATTGTAACTTTTCGATTTATCATTGACAATTTTAAGACAAATTTTTGCTTGAACTTAGAGGATTCCCCAGATATCGGTCTATATCTTTTAATATACTTAACTGAATTTATTCTGTTAGTTATCGTGGATGTGAGCTGCTAACAATAGACAAACGGACAGACAGACCCACATTCGGACAGAAATATCTAAATGGACTCAGAATTTGTTTTAATGCAAAAATACATTATGGGGTCTAAGATAGCGTTACTCTCAGATGGACAAAGTTAATATTTCCCCATCACCACTTGTGGTTGTGTAGGGTATAAAAAATAAAGAAATAAGATCATAAATGTTTAAGCCAGGTGTTTAAAACGTTATTTATGTACATATATTTATAGATACGTGAAATATATTTAACTATTTTAGTTAAAAATACAAAACTTAAGCAAATAAATGCGAACTTAAGAAAACTAAAAATACAATTGCAAAAAAAATTCTATAAAATTCACAGAAAATTAAGCATGAATTCATGCTGATAAATAATTTTATTTACTTAAATAAAAATTTAAACTAAAATACGATAATTTTTTTCTTATTCTTTACGTTTAAACCAGGTAGGGTTCGCTACATGTAGCAAAGAACTTTTTAATGGAACTTAGGTTAAGTTTGGTCACCAGGTCGACTCGGGATGGATAAATGGAGCATATTGTAGCCCATATGGGTCCTGATTGTCCCATGTATGGTTCATATGGTCATAAAAAGCAAAAATGATATATTCAGTTTCGCGGAATTTTAATACCCTCCACCACTTGACATGGTAACATTTGCAATAGTTTTAAGTGGATTCATTTAAAAACTAAACCATATTTCAAACTTTTAAGAACATTTTAAGAATAAAACGCTATTTCCAAATATGAACTAATAAAGGGGCATTAAATTATATTAAAGACTGTTAAGAATGTAATAGTCACGATTTTCAATAAAATTAGTTTACTTGGTCCTTTTTTCAGGAAAGTGCCTTATAAGCTATATAAGATATATGAAAATATGGACGATATAGGCCAATTTTGTTACGTGCATTAAAGAAAGTAAAAAATAAATGTGCCGAATTTCAAAACAAAAAATGTGTGTATTTAAGAGTTTTATAAGTTCAAAAATATTTTTCGGGAAGGGATATCAAATGGAAGCTATAGCAAAATATGGATATCGGTCAACTTAATAACATACATTCAAGAGAGTTAAATGAATAATTGTGCCGAATTTCAGTAAAATTCGTTTATATTTATTTTAGGTTATATAATGGACCCAACACATTATTGTTTCTTTGGATTTATATTACCTCAAATAAATATATTTAAGTTTATTATTACACCAAAATAAATATATGTGTGCAAATGTCAAAAAATTGAATTCAAATTTCCTATCTACATGACGCACTGATTTTGGGCTGTATCAAAATTTTGGATATTTAAGCCTATAACTTCTTTCTGTTAATCCGATTTTGATAATTTTTGGTGCCATGATGAAGTACATATGGTTCTACGTTATGGTTAAATTCTGTATAAATTCAGTTACTTTTTGAATTTCGAAAAATTTTATTCGGAATTTTCCAGTTGTCTCAGATCCCGGTCTATAATTTTTACTCTTTTTAAATCAAAAACTGCACGGGGCAACAACAAATAATCTGGCCGAATTGAATAATTAAATATTTTACATGTGACAATGTTTCCAACAAACAGACAGTAGGACAAAGCTTAATCGACTCAGATTTTTATTTGATAACTTTATGGGGTCTTCTTGACATTACACATGAAATGATGTTAATATACCCTACTTCACTACTTGTAGTGATGCAGGCTACAAAAATTGGAAAAGAGAAATTAGAGTTTGGGGAAAGAATCTGATAAAAAGCAAACAAACAAGAACATTACTCACAGAATGACAAATTAAATATGCCCTCTTCAAAACTTATGGTGGTGTAGGGTGAAATTGAAGAGAGGTTTCTTATGAAAACGAAGTAATGAGTCAAAAATTGACTCTCCAGCTGCTATTGAACAGGACTTCTATTGTTATATCTTTAATGAAGTGGATGAATCGGTTACAAACAAACATTCTCATAAACACATAATGAGAATTTTGAGTAGTTTAATAATATTTAAAACAAATGAGAAGTAAAACCTAAGGCACATTTGGGAAATGTTTTATTAAAAATTTGAAATTAAAATTTTGAATGGAATATTACCATCGATATATCCATAATCTTTAATGCATATTAAACTCCTCCACAAATTAAGTATTAACATTCAAAATTAAAATCTTAATTTTTGTCTTCCCTGCAATTATCGAATATGCAAATTCCCATTAAAGCGCATGCAAATGAATGAGTAAAATGAACACAAACAGAAAAACAGATCATATTTCCCAGATTTAATACAGTGAGCTAATAGGGAAACCTTTTTGGTCGCTATTTCATTAAAGAAAAAGCTGTATTTGATCTAGACTTACTACTTACATACATTTATACAAGTGGCTACAATAACATAAAAGTCCACATTAATTCACATTCATCTATTCGTAGTTGGAAAATATGTTCGTAGATCCATGTGGTTTTTGTGGTGACCACGTCAAGGCTGTTCACTTTGGAGTTAGCTAAACTTTAATAATGGTGTAACTTTAAGTTCTTTTTTATGCTTCCAACATGCTGTTAAACTGATCAAACATTTTTTCACAATTGTTTTTTTTTTGTTGCTTATGTTCGTACTTATCAAGAATTTTTTTCTATTTTTTGTTAAACCAAACAAAAAATGTTTTATGTTTCCTTTAAGACCGTAAACAATTCACCGCAACAAAAAAATGTCGATGCTTAAACAAGAAAATAGAAAACAAAGCAAAAAAAAAAAAAACATCGATTATATAAACATGTTCGAAATCCATACATATATATATATACGTACCCTCAATGTTGTATGTGAAAGTTTCAGTTTTTTTGTCGAATGCTGCAGAAAATAAAATCATTTTGAAAAAAAATTACAACAAACGAATTTTTGCACGAATTTTTTGTTAGCAACATGTTTTATTAGTTCTGCTCTGATTTCAATACTCAATTGATACGTAACTATTTACGGAGGAAGAGAGAGAGTACGCCAAGTGTAATAGATCAGTTTGCTCAAACGTAAGAATCATGCCTTAACTACAAAGTATATACTGCAGAGATTTTGAAATACCTGCTTTTTTGGCCTAAGTATTTATTATTGTATTTATTATTGTATTGCCTAAGTATTTATTACAGTATAAAAGTTATTGACCAATATCGGAGACAAACTCCTAAAACTGACAAAATTGACCAACGATTGTGATAAAACGGCTAATTGAATTCATCCATTAAATTAGTCAAGCGGATATTGTCTATAATAAGAAACGTTATTCCCCCCTCACAAACGAAACAGTTAACATCACGTAAATCTCTCATTAATACAGGAAATTTCACGATATAAGTATAATCAAAGCATTTGCTTTAATTATACTGCCCATCAATACAACAATTTTAAATTATCGTTAAAATTTACGGTTTTATTTAAGCATTCGTATTCGAATGGAAGAGAGAATCCGTCAGCTTCTGGAGATTAAGTTCATTGAGATTTTTAATTCAATCTGGTATCTTCTGCCAAAATATCAAACTAATTACAAATATTAGTTAATCTTTTGTATACGATTCTGTCTCTTTTAATACCGAAAGATTTCTTTCCTAAGATAAAGATTAATCACGATCTTCTCTAATTGTTCAAATTACCGGTAGTACGTATATTAAATGAACTGACTTAACATCTTACAGAATGCTGGAAATGCAAATAACTGGAAAACTTCTAATAAGTATCGTTTTTAAGGAAAGATCTCAACAAGGGCTTTAGAGCAGTAAATTTTTGAAATTAAATGAGAAACTATAACTACGCCCATAGAGGCTCCATAGAGTCCAAATTTATAATGTTACACACCCCAACTATCACTATGTTAAAATTTAAGCAAATTTTGTCTAATCAAAAGTTGCAAATTTATTTCCAAAGCTCCATTCTGCCCCACTGTGGTGCAGTAGCCTTAACAAAAATTTTATAGTGCTTAAAATTACTCTTAAAGCACTATTTCATGCCAAAATTCATGCTAATTGAATATGCATTTGATTTTATATTCTTTAAATAGAAAACTTGTAACGGCAAAGAGACATAATCAGGACCAATTTCATTGAGGTCCATTTATTGAATTTGCAAAATGAATACTTCCCCATTGAGTTGGTGGTTGGTATAGAAATAGAGATGATTGTTCTTTAATCCGGGAGGTTAAAGAATCATATTCTCTTACTTGGAAAATCTAAAAATGTTCAAAAAACTTTTGCTTCTTAATATTTCAAATTTTCTGTTCTTTGGAATTCCTTCCTCTCTATATGTAACAACCAAATTGTAATAATGAAATGATTATTGTTTAAACAATGTATTTATGGGAACATAATGTAGGGCTATAAAAGAAACAGGTCATATGTTTATCAGGAAACATGATTTCATTGGTCTGCCTTTTTTTTTTAACCAAAATGATATCGCTAAAGAAACGAAAAACATTTTGACTGTCTCTTGCAAAGTGAATGTCAATTGAATAATGACATAAATTTAAACTCTCACACACACATACACCGAGAACTGCAATCACAAAATATACCTCCCACCTATTGTGTAGGAAAAATAAACGCTTTAAATGTCTTTCAGAACGTTTGAGTCTTTTTCAGTCTGTCTGTCTCTTTTAGTGACAGTTATTGTTAAAAGTTTATTAACATGTTCTTTAGCATTTTGCTGTAAAAACAAAAACAATTATGAAAATTTTCGAATAATAAAGAACTTTTTATAATTATTTTATTTTTAAATTTAAATATGTTTTAAAATGAAACCATTTGTATTTGACAAATAACAATTTGTTTGGTGTCTTTGCAATTCTGCTTTAATTTATCATTATGAAAATCGCTCTTTTTATGGTCTTAGTTCCTTTTCAAAATCGTGATTTAATTTAGGGCAAACACTTGGTTTCGTTTTTTTGTTTTGTTTTGGTTTTTTCTCTGTGTATCTCCCTCCTCCAAGTTGTTTTAGTTTTTTGTTTGATTTGTACAAATGTTGGTTAGTTGGGGACTTTTTTATCTTTAAGCTCATTAGTGGACATGGAACATACATGGTTTTCATGTAACATGCCATTCTTATTTTAAGACAGTTCTTTGTTTTACAACTTTTTTTGTCTGTTTTCAATTTTGGTTTAAAGTTTTATTCTTAGTTATTTAGTTACAGATTAAATATCGTCTCAGTGAAATATTATTAAGTTTATTTTATTAATTGTTTGTAACTAATAGAGGTTGCACTATGGGTCATAAGGTAATGTTTAAAATAACTGAGAGTTTCATTTTTGGGGGAGTTTTTTCCGCGTGGATTTTTTTCGGTGGGGATCATATGTCAACTCTAAATTTGGCCATTAGTCTTGTTAAATAGAAAAGAATTGTTTATTTAAATTAATTTTTGTTCTTATTTATTGTAAACATTAAGCGAAATATAAAATATTGTAAATGTAATAATTTTTAAATTCTCACGAAGTTATAATAATTATTCAGCAAAGGAAAGGTATAGTTCAAAATTATGTCTGCTATTACGCAAATACATTTGAAATTAAAATATTTAAATTTGTTTCCGACATTTCCGGAAATGAGGATTTTAAAATTTCAAGTTAAAGTGTTGAAATTATTGATTCAATAAAAGGATTTTCTTAAAGTCTCTAAAATGTGAAGAAAACTCATAAAAAATTACTTTTATATTAGGTTTTGGTCTATAGAGTCCAAGCCAGAAAGAAGCCATTATCATATGGTTGTAAACATATTAAGACTTTCGAAGCTGCAATTCAGATTCAAGCTTTGTTATTTAAGAACTTATAGGGTAAAAACTAAATTTGGATTTTAGATTAACGAAATTAAAACTTTCAATTTAATGACACTTTTAATGTTTTCACAAAAATTTTATTAAAAATGGAAACAAATATAGATCTAAATCTCTTTGATTTTAATTTAAAAAATAAGGTCTTTTGGATTTTTCCTTTTTGCTGTTACACACGGAATTACAAATTTAATATGGACTCTTCACCACTTGTATTGGTGGTGGAAGGTATCTAAATATAGTTCTGGATATATATAAAAATCTGTCAAAGTCCTTGCAAAATGTTAGAAGCTGAAAATTTAAATATAAATAACTCGATAACTATAAGATGTTAACAATATAGTTATGCATATTTTTAAACGTTTTACTCGAGGGCTTTAACTTTATAAAAATTATGTGATCAAAGTTAGATCAATGTAACCTACAGAGGCATGAAGGAAGATTTTTAATTATTAGATTTGGTCCAACTTAAGAAAGGGTACATTTCTAATGTTCTCGATGTCATAAGTGATACTAATAAATTATGACCCGTTATCTTGAAACAAATGACAGAAATCGGATAATGCTAATTTTAAATAAATTTAAAAGTTTAACGCAATTAGCATCTTAGGGTGATCAATAGTATCCCTCTGCAAATTGACGTACAATTTGAGAAAATACATAAAAACTCTCTGACGACTATAAAACTACCTTTCAAATACATCCAGATTAGCGGATGATAAATCGTTATGGTTTAAGGTTGTAATTCAAAATACTTAACGATATCTGGATCAAATTAACCCCTACAGGAAATTTTATTAAATTATCGTGTCGATTAGAGACATTAACCATTATTTATACTGTGATACCTTATCACATGAAAGTTAATGAAACAAAAATTTGAAGCACATTTGAAAAAAATTTCACAGCGCCCCAAATTGCTTTTATATATTCAGATACAGAGTCTAGTTGGAATCCAAAATTCCAATGTTATAATGCTACGCTCCTCTTCTATCATTATATTAAATTTTATGCAATTAACTCGATAAAAATTATAGATTTATGTCCAAAAAAATCGATTCTGTGAATTGTTTATTATTGCAACAAATGGATTGGTCCAATAACAAAGTAGTTACAAACCGATTGATAAAATAAAGCTATAATTTATAGTAAAAAAAACTATAATTTATAGTAGAAAGGATTCCGCATGGCGAAATATAGCATTCTTCCATCTTTAAGTTAAAGGTTTTTTTTGTAAAATATGAGGCAATTCTATATAAAGTTAAAAAAATATAAAAATATTAAATACTGTTGTATTAGAACAATATAAATATATGAAATCCATTAAAAAATTGTATAAATCTAGAGTAAGAACTGGAAAATCGTTGTTTATTGTGAAACTTTTCCATAAAGGAGGCATCATGTATTCATTTTAAAAACTATTTTTACTTTTGAACTCTAAAATCATTTCAATAAGAAGAGTCTATGAGGAAGTAACCGAATTGGAATATTATTTCGTCTTGGACTTCTCTCAAAAAATAAGAGATAACCTTTGCATTTTTATACCCAGACAGTTCTCTTCACACTGAACAAAAAATGTATTAAATATCACGAAAATGGTGTAGAATTGAAGAAAAGTAGATTAAACTTAAGCCAACGAAACCTTTATTCATCATAAAGAAAATTTTCGTTAACTTGAATTTTACATTCTAACCGGATTGTATTTCTGATGAAAAGTTACTAACATGTTCGTTGATCAACTGATTTTCCATTTGCATTTTCATGAATTTATGCAAAATATTTCTTTAATTTCAATCATATTTATTAGAGTGTTAATATGTCAAAGAAAATATTTAAAATTATTTGACGAAAAAATTTGTTAAATTAACAAAAATTTTATTCAAGTTAACTTTATTTTAGTATGTAGATTTAAATAAATTTGTGTATTATTTTACTTACGATTACGTTTTTACTAAATATCTGTTTTTAATTTTTCGTTAATTTTTTGATTTCAGTCAGTTTAACATCTTTTAATTAAAAATCTATTTTAATAAAAATTTGTTTAATATTTTTGAAAAAAAATTTCTATAATTTGAAGAACAATTCTGTTAATTAGAATAGAAATGTATTTATTTAACCACAATATTTCGTTAAAGTTCTAAGAAAATTTTTCGTTAATATTACCTACAATATTTGGTTCAAAGTAGATCAAATCGACACCACCTCAGCGCTAACAATACGACTACTAATAATAATTAAGTTCAAATAATTCGATAAAATAACAAAAAATATTATTCTACTATTTAATTGCCTTCAGGAATTTATTGGAAGTATTGACCACTATTAAATACATTAATTTTTTACGTTAATTATAAAAGAAATTTTTAATTTTTAAAAGTGAATCAATCAACATCATTTTGTGGCTTAATTTATGCGCAAACGCAATGGTGCTTTTTCAGTAGCGGTTAAGTGAAGTGCGCTGCGGTGTCACCTCCATTGTGTTGCAATCAATGAAACTATTTTTTTTTAACTTCGGGCTTAATAAAGTTGTCCAAATACTTACATATGTACGTGGAGATCTTGACAGTTAATAATAATCATTATGAAACAAGAAAAAAAAGAGTTATGGCTGAAAAAAGTGCATGAAATTATTCGATTAAAAATGTTAAATTATAAAACAAACACAATTACGTAATTACAAGAAATTTATCATTTTTCTGAATCATTCTTATAGCAAATGAATAAAAGTGTGTAAAATGAATTTAAGTTATAAGATTTTTTTTGTAAAATTCCAATCAATGAAAATAAAAGTATAAATAATTTTTATTATGAAGACATAATGAAATTGTTACCAGAAAACAAAAATAGACAATCAGCCACAATACAGTGATCCCAAAACGCCTTTTTTTTTAAATAATTCTGCAATTTTACATGAACATTCTGTCCTTCTTCAAATAAATTTAAATAGGGAAGTGGATCTCTAAAGATGGTAACGGGTATGAGGATTTTTTAAAAAAATTATTTAATATTTTATTGAAAAAATATTTTGCATATATACAGCTTTTTATTTCTCTACAAAAAATACCTTACGCATGTAGGATATCTCTTAAACTTAGAGAAAAATTTGTCAAATTTTTGTTTCTTTTTTTCTGAACTTTGCAGACTCTATTCCGGTTTAAAAAAATCTAAAATATTGCCTGAATTTTGTAAAAATGTCTGAATTCAACAAAATATTATATCATTTTGATATAGAAATTTAGAAAAAAATGGAATACTTTCTGAGTTTTTCAAATGGTGGTAACATTTCTTTACGTTAAAATCAAATATTTTGTTCTACAGTAAATAATTTTTTTCGCAATTCTGAAAGAATTTCTAACGAAAATTCATATAAAGCAAATCCGAAAATAGTAGGGTAAAATTTCCCCGCTTGCCCTATCGGAATTTCGTAACTTTTCTAAAAAATGTGCTTACCTTTTTAAAGAGGAAATAAAGCTAAAGATAACTATAGACCCAGGAAATTTGTAGAAGGCCAAACCTCTTATAAAGGGAGGGTAAGCAATTTACTTAAGAAGGGAATTCTTAAACAAGTTTTTCCCGGATTGGAATTTTGGGTATATTGGAATGAAAAAGAGGGAATATTTTGTAGTCCTATATTAAGCACAATTTTCTCTAATTTATATTAAAATGTCATTATAATATCTTAAAACTAGAGTAACTGAACTACAACTGAGCTACAACTGAAGTACAACTAAACTAGAATATTTTTAAGTACCAAAGTTACAGAATTATTTCCAAAAAAGCATTTAAGGACCACTGTGCACAAGTTATAATTGTGTTAAAATTAACCACAAAATGATTTCGTTGTAGAAACGCACCTGCCAAAATATCTTAAAATAATTTATTTTTATTTTATTTTTTCAAATTTAATGGATTTTTTAAGTTTTTTCTCTCTTTTTTTTTTTTTTGTTTTTTTGCTTCACATGAATTTGATGGATTTTTGTTGGATTTGTTTTCAAAGGTGACTTTTAAAATCGGAAATTGATTGATCGCTTTCATTTCAAGCGGTTTCCTTTTTTTCTTCTGTTTGGTCTATACAATTCATGCTTTGCTTTATTACGTTTATTTTCGCTTTTTATTTTGTTTACTTTTTCTCTTTATTACGTTTCTTTTCGCTTTTTATTTTGTTTAATTTTTTTCTCTTAATTTTGCTTTGTATCTTTTGGATAAAATAGTTGATCATGTGTGTAGGTTGCCGGTGAGTGTTTACGTTAAATTATGGATTATCTGAATTTACTAGAGATTTGTTTCTTTTATTTTTTGCTTGATTTTTTTTTTTTTCTTATTTATCTTTTTATTTTGTTGTTATCGAAAGTAGAGCATTTCTAATCATTTAAATAAGCAACAACAACGAATATTTAGAAAGTAAAAGTAATTTGAATATTTGGCAGTTGGGCACTTAGATACACATATGTGCGCATTGCAGGCTTTAATGGACACTAATCCGGATTTGTTTTGGGGGAAAATTCCAATTGTAAATGAACATGATTTTTTAACCCTTCAGATTATTGAGGAATTTCTAGGAAAAATTAAAAGGAAATACAATCTCTTGATTAGTTAATAAGAAAGATACAGTGAGATTGGAATTCACTAAATATTACAGTGCAGCAATATGTCTCAATCAAAGTATTCGGGGACTCATTAAACATAACGTGTTTGTGATAAATTGCATAACCACACAAATTGGAGTATTACGGATTTTAAAGCTCCAAATCTGCTTTAAAATTCGGGCGCTTAAAACCAATCTTTTTTAAGTCAAAATTTTAATAAAGAATCGTTCAAATAGGAGAGTGCCTCTGTTACAATATTTAAATTTTTGCTTTCTAGTTAAGAAGACCTTAAGAAAAGTATTAATTTTAATATAAATTTTTAACAAAAATTTTTAAAAACGCAAAAATCCGTAATTTTTAAAATTAAAAAAATAATTTATCTTTCAGTGAAATACTGGACCAGATCGGTTGCAACTGAAAAATAGCTAGGAGAAATCCTGCCAATAATTTAAAGAAAAGAATTTGTTATGCAACGCAATTTGAAAATAACCCATGTAGCTTTTAGAATCAGGCGCTCCTTTTAGATGAGACTGAATTTAATGTTTTCAAAACTGACGGATATTGTAGAGTATGAAGAAAAAATTTTACACCGACAGTAAATTATGGTGGCGGAGGAGTAATTGTCTATGTTTGCATCTCCCCTTCGGGGTTGGGGAACTTATTACACTCTACACTACTATAAGTGATCGGGTATTATATGTTTGTGCTAATTTTTGTACAATACAAAAAATGGTATAACACCCGTTTTTAAGTACACCGTTCGATTTGAATCACTTTCTGAGTTGATATAACGATATCTATCTATCTGTCTATTCAGTTGGCTGTCCTAAATATAAAGCGATTTCAACGAAATTAAAAAAAATAAGTCTTAATCGATGTGTCATATTATGCGTTGGTCGATCTATTATTTCTCATATGTCCTATACAAGCCATATTCCATATTATAGCAACTGGTCAAACACTTAATCTGACCATCAAAGGGCGTTAAAGGAAAAACGGGAAGGAAGTTACAAAAAATATAGTGCATTCAATGTCGAAGCTTTTGGATGAAATTATAAAACAAAAAGGCCCACTAAGTACTAATAAATTATATAAATATAGTGTAAAATATTTTTCCATAAGGTGTGCCAATAATTTTGTTCGGCAAAATCGAGTTAGTATGATTTTTAATCCGTTATAATTAATCCATGTAATATATTGATGAGGGTAAATTCAAACAAATTTTTTACTCGTTTGAAAAGTTTTTAAACAACTAAAAATTTGAAAAAATGGCGTACCAATAGTTTTGTTCGGGACTGTATTCAGGTAATTAATTTGCCACAAACATCAAATATGTGAACTCTTTCAAACTACAAACAATTATACAAATTTAGTTATTAATTGTGGGGTTCAAAAATAATTATTTGATTTATTTGTTTGGTACTCGCAGAAAGCATTTAATCTAGATTAAATTTCTTTTATCTCAAACTTAACGATAATAAAGAGATTCCCTCCCCAGTTTTAATAAAAGAAATGTGAATTCAAAATTCATTTTAAAAGAAAAATCAAAAGAAATAATTTAAATCAATTTATCTCTTAATTAGAAAGTTGTCGGTAGAAATTGTTATAATTTCAAAAGTAAAAAAAAAAACAATAATTTGGTGTATTTATTCATGTTACAGTTATGTTATGAAATAAAAAGGTAACAAGTAAGAATGCTTAATTCGAATCTTTAATACCCTCCACCACAAATGTAAATAGAATATGTAATGTATTCATAAATACACACTCACACATACACTTACAGACTTATACGATATAAAAGTTTTTCTTATGTATAACATGCAACACTTAATGAGTGATAAGATCAGTTATATTATTGACTATAACCTTTTAGTCTACTTTACCGATTTTAATAATTTTTGGAATAATAATGAAGTCCATTTAGTTTAAAATTATGGCAAAATTTTGTTCTAATTTGTCAATTTAAAACTGACAATTTTACTAAAGTTTCTGCCTAAATATAAAGCAATTTCACATATATTGGTATATAGTTTGCTATAGTTTTCATATACGGCCCATTCTCGAAAAAAGATTTGAGCTTGTAAAAACCTTAAATATTGCCAATTTATTCCACACAATTATTTCTCTAACTGTGTTTAATACATGTAAATAAGTTAACGGATATCGGTCTATTACCCATATGAGGTGCCTCGCCAAAAATGCTTATAAAACTCTTAAAAATAGATCAATTCTGTTGAAATTCCGTCTGTAAAATTTTACTTCACCTTCTTAATAATATTTATGTTTGTATATGTTAAAAAAATGTTGCCAATAAATAAACGTTTAATAAACTAAAAACGTCAAAATTGCGAAAATTTTAAACGTTTAACTTTTACAAATCATTTCCTCCCATATTATTATTTTATATAAACGTCTTTTATGCGTCTTTTAAGCTTTTTCTCTCTCACTTAAAATGAATTGAACTTTAACAGTTTTGAAAGCCACATGTGGTTCCTAACAGCATTTCACTACCTTCCGCATCCGTTGGACAGTTGGATTTTAAATATGAAAAAGTAACATAAATTATTATAAGTAAACCTTTTGAAAAAAGCAATTAATTATTATTATTGAACGCGTAAATGCTTTCATTTTCACACACGTTAATTAAAGTGGAAAACGAAAAGAAAAAGTAATAACAAAGTGAAAAGGTTCTCAGAAAATAAATTTCTAATTTTGATTTCGATAAAAATTGGAAGAAGTGAAAATTTTATTTCAAATTAGTTTGGTTTTAAAATCCAAGTTAATAATTCTGTGGCAAAGAGGAAAAACAACATAATTCATTTTTCTAATTTTCATGGTGCTTTTTGATACTTCAAAACGAAGTATTAAAAAATACGAAAATAATTATATAAATGAATTCTGTGTTTTTTCAGTTATGTTATGTTTAGTTCATATTTCACTTTTATAATTGTTCATACTTTGAAGTTCAAAAAAGTTGCTTAAAAGGTTCAGAAATGAGTTATGTAGTTTTTCTTTTTAGCAACAGAATTCATTTCATTAAAAAAGTTAAAATGTTATAGTCGGTCAAGCCCGACTTCAATATTTGTTACACCACATTGTTAGTTGAAAATGACAGGTATGAAAAATTTATAGACGATCCTCGTATAATTTGCTTATCTAATTTATGATTAAGTGTGAAGTACTTTAATATGGTCCAGAGATTTATGTAAAATTTATGAGTTTGAAAAGGATTTTTCTAGGGGTCTATGCTAAAGCTATAAAAAATTATGGGCCGACCCTCGTATAATTTCGAACATCAACTAAGGATTGCATTTATCTTAATTTGACCAACAACACCAACGTGATATTTGGGCTTGTAATGGACCTATCGGAAGTAATGAACAAATATTCCCATAAATTGGCGAGGATCGGTTTAGAATATCATAATAATATCAGAAGACTTATTATTATAAAAATCGATTTATATTTAGAAGTTTTATGACCCTATCCGGGAGGACATTTGTACGAATGCTACCTGAAATATTGGACCGAATTTGTCCCTAAGCCAAAATAATAACATGTACCGAACTTCGTCAAAATGTCTCAAAAATTGTAACCTCTAGAATGTTCACAATGTTTACATGGACAACCAGCTGGACAAACAGACAAACGGACGGACATCGTTAAATCGACTCAAAAGTAATTCTAAATCGAAGTGCTGTAACACAATTTTTCCTGAATGTTACATACATCAGCACATATGCATAATACCACAACCACCTACAATGGTGTAGGGTATAAAGACAAACTTAATAAATAAATTCACAATTAATCAAATTCGCATGAAAAATGTTTAATTTAAATTCAAATTTTCTTTTTATTTATTGTCAAACCACATTGTCAATGTCAATTGTTACTAACTGCTGTTGTTATTGTTATTGCTTTTGCATACAGTTTACACCGTCACTGCTTGACATTTCAAAAAAAATTCTGTTAAAAACATTTGACAGTTTGGTGCAAAATAAATGTCAAATATGCGTAGTTGTGGGTGCGTAGTAAAAAAATCACACAATATTCGATTGATTCGTTTCTATTGTTTAACTACAATGAATTGTTGTTATTGTTTGCCTTTTTTAGGTTCATGACGTTCGTGATTGTTATTAATGGAGCTTAAAATGAGAGTCGGTTCAATAAATAAAATCTAGTTAGACATTTCTTTGTTCTTGCGATGGGAGGGGACACAGTAGTGGTTTTTGTCAACTTTAATTAGAGAGTTAAAATTTGTATTTAAAATATTTAAGTTTTTTGCTTATAATAAACGGCTGTCAAATTAGGTGAATGATGGATGTTTCTACACGTTATTTAGATAAAGAAACAAGTTTAGAATAAAAGGTATTGTTAAGGTTATTTTTTACTTGGAGCTACAGGAGAATGAAAAAGAGATGTAAAAAAAGTAAAAATATTATAGTCGTTCTAGTCCAACTATGTAATACCCTACACCACATTGAAAATGGTAGCTAGGAAAAATTTATAGACGACTCTCGTATAATTTGCTTTTCTGATTTATGATTAAGTGTGAAGTATTAAGATTTATGTAATTATAATAATATAATTTTATGTAATTATAATAATATAATATAATTTATGGGTTTAAAAAAATTGTTTTTCTGAGGAGTTTATCGTAGCTAGAAGAATTGATGGACCGACCTCGTGTAGTTTCGAACATCAAACGAAAATTCTGTTTATCTTAATTTGACCAGTTGTTATTACGTGTAATAAATCAGATATCTCTAAAATTGTTCACAACGTTTACATGGACCGCCAGCCAGCCGGAAAGACAGACAGAGAAACGGACATCCCTGCATTGACTCAGAAAGTGATTCTGAGTCGAATGGTATACTTGAAGTTGTTACACCATTTTTTCTGTATGTTAGAAACATCAGCGCAAACTCCAACCACCTACGGTAGTGTAAGTTATAATGAGATATTAAAATGCTAAGTTGAAAGTCTATTTCTTATAGCACTTATGGTCTAAATGAGGACCTTTCATATGAGATTCAAGTCAAATGAGCAATTAATTATATATGTTAAGATTAATTCCAATTAATGGATGTTGAAAAAAATTAACTTAAATACTAATGCTCTCCGGTGAAGTGAAACATATATGAACCGATATTAGTCAAGTTAATTACAGACAATATGAACAAACATGAATACTTTTAAATTTCACAAACATTTGAATGAGTTGAAGATATTTCAACAGGAAAAAGGCCTCAATAAAAATTACAGCGAATTTCAATAGCATTAGTGATGAAGTACATACAACAGTATGTTTTGGTTAAATTCGGTTTATATCCAGT
Organism: Cochliomyia hominivorax; assembly: GCA_004302925.2. Lineage (NCBI taxonomy): Eukaryota > Metazoa > Arthropoda > Insecta > Diptera > Calliphoridae > Cochliomyia > Cochliomyia hominivorax. The sequence goes on along the minus strand of PYHX02000494.1, from coordinate 52,996,923 downwards.
TACTTTTTGTTGAGAAATTTAGAAAAGTTTTTTCGAAGTTTTTAGTTTTTTGTCAATAAAACGATATAGTTTATATAGAAAATCGCTTAGGAAGTAACAAAAAATGTGGGCAAGTTTCTTTGCAATCGGACAATTATTTTAGGAGTGAGAATATTTCCATCATACAAACTGACGCACATAGCTCATAAGTGATTCCTTCTGGTAGTTACATATATAATATGAAAGTTAATAAACCCTTATTACCGCTTGCGGTAGTGGAGAATATACAAATACTTTTTATAGAATTTGGTCGATTTAAGAGTTTTATGAGATGAATAGCCTATTCCGTAAAGTGTTTCTATGAGACCTAGATGAAAAAGGGCCACATCAAAAACCATTTTTTTATTAACTCTTATAGAGTCAGGTCTAACATACATCATGTTAGACCTGACTCTAATTTCATTAACATTTTACATATTTTTTCCCTACTAAATGGCTTTTGCTGATTTATCGTCATTAAACCGATGGACTACTATATGTTAAGGATCTGTATTTCTGCTTACTATATGAAACCATAAGTATTTGGGATTTGTGCTATTGTGTGTAACAAACATCTGAGACAATTTCACGATGTCTGTCCGTCCATCTGTTTGCTTGGTTGACAGTCAATGCAAACGTATTATTTTTTGGACCAAGAACGATGCTTATTGAAATTGATAATGTTCGATACAATATTTTTAGTAGCTCCCATACAAATATCAACCTGGAATGGTGTTTAAAGATCATAAAACCCATAAATATGTAGATGTATCAAATTCCAAATTCACGTGTAAAATTTCAGGAATATCTGTCCACAAATGACCAAAGCTTCATACCATCATAGGTTCCAGACCCACTTACGAAGATCATTTTAAGTGCATAAATCAAAAAAATAGTATTGTGATAAAATTGTTCTATGCAAGCAGAAAACACCTAGTCAAATTTGGCAAGGATCGGTACATTTTTTCATATCGCTCATTTGCTGCAAGTTATAATCGGGTTTGAGTGATTATTACGCTTATAACTGTTTTTATTGTTTTATTTCTATATTTATTCATTCATTAAAATAAATAATTCTCATTCGATTTGGATTATTTTCTGAATAAATAAAGTTTTCTGCATTTACTCGCGTCTCCACACATATGAAATTGCCGAAGTAGGACACGTTAGGTTGAAGGCAAATTAATATTGTAAAATCTGTCACTATTTCCCTATTCAAAGCGACAAGTCATATCATCGTTTAAATGTTTTAACACAACGACGTTTACCTTAGAGGATTAGATAGTTTATTTCGTGACGTCAATTTCGGTGAACATTTTTGAACAGCGACATCCTATAGACTATGACCGCTTTGATACAATGTTTAGTTAGATTTAATTTTATTTCTGAACCTGCAAGTATTTGGAACTGATAACTTATAAGGAATAGAAGAAGTAAAAACTCATTTGTTAAACTCCTAAAAAGGATAAGATGTTTCAGCCAACAATAAATGTGTCTTACAGTTACCAACGAAAATGTTCCACAGTTGAATACCAAACAAAGCATAGAAATTATACAATTTTATTTGAACAGTTCAGTTTATTTTTACATTTATTGTCATTTTTACTTTAATTTTTTTCAATTTAAATGTTTTGTTCTAAGAACTATTTGTACCCTACACCACGGAAGGTGGTTGAGGTATTATGCGTTTGTGCTGATGTTTGTAACATGCAAAAAAAATGTGTTACACCCATCTTTAAGTACGCCGTTCGACTCAGAATCACGTTCTGAGTCCCTTGAGTCCATCTGTCCGTCTGTCTGTTCGGCTGGCTTTCCATGTGAACGTTTTAAATAGTCTACAGGTCGCAATTTTTTTAATATCGGAATGAAATTTAATACGTGTTTTTATATTGGCCTAAGAACGAAATATTGACCATGTTCGGTCCAATATTTAAGGTACCCTCCACACAAATATTCTTCAAGTTCATAAAAGTCCTTAATACAAAGCAATTTAAACAAAATTTGGCATAAGTAACTCTTATATTATTCTAAAAGGATATGTTGAAATATGCGAGGGTCAGTTCATTATTTTTCATAGGTCCATACAAACCCCTTTTTCAAACATTAAGATAAATATAAGCAAAAATCGATGTGCAAAATTATACGATGTTTGGTTGTGTGACGATATGATGTTGAGTATTAGATAGTCGGGTTTGACCGATTATACATTTTTAAGTGTTTTTTTTCGTTATCTTTTGTTAATATTCTCTATGGCACATGTGGGAATTTTAATAAAATATTACAATTCGTCCGTCCATTCATCCGTTTTGCCGGTATAAAAAACATTCTAATGTCTTTAGTACGATTTGTTTTAGATTTTCTGCTGATTTCATTGTTGAAACAAAATTGTGGTTGAATTTTATTTTTTGCGATTTAGTGATTTTTCTTTCATTTAACTGTGATTTTAAGTATGTTTGTAACAAATTGTTTTAATGCGGGTCTTGTCGTTGTTGTTGATTTTGTTTTCATTTAAATCGTATTTTTTAGTTTTTGTTTTAGTATTTTAAATTTATTATGATTAAAGTTTAAGAATGAATTAGTTATTTCAAATGCACACATTTAGACAACTATTACATTTTTTATATGCCAACCGCAATCTAATTGTTATTATTGTAATTTTTCGTACGCTATAACACTTTAAATCTTAAATAAGATTTAAACTTCTTTATGTGACACCAGGAAAGAATAATTGGAAATTGTACAATATTTAATTCTTTCGATTTAAATATAATATTATTGATAATCGAGGCCACAAAAAATATGAAGGAAATTTAAATTTGCTGGAATAAACAAAGTTTCATTCAGTTTTGTAAAATATTTTTATGTCATTAATCTTTGATGTACTTAAACATTATTCTGTTACCATAATTCTTGAATTGTTAAACCTTTTCCAGGTGTTCTTAACCAGCCTCTTGGGCTTGGAGGATTCTGCTCAAATGTCATTCTGGTTATACTTCTGGGCTGCTTTTTGTTATGGCCGGCCTATCATCATTTTCTACGCTTTTTGTGGATTATGATAATATTTCAGAGATCTCTGTTATCATCCTGCATATAATGCTGAAGCACCCAAATGTTTCTTAAATGCTGATTTTACACATTCGTTAATATGTCTATGCTTAATTGGTTCAGCTATTTATGATCTATGTTGACCCTATTCGCCTTAAAGCATCTTTCGCTTTATTGAACTTGTTATTTGTGCCTGCACCGCAATTGCAGAATCTTTCTCTATATTTGCCTGGTTGCTGTTGTAGTATGATGATATCTATGATGATCTTAATGATTTTCATGGGTTTGTTTTTTATATTTATCATTAGTCCAACTTCTCACTTTACCTTTCCTATTCTTATAATTTCATATGCAGTTATTAAGCAAACATATTTAAGTACATAGTAGACCTACACCACCTCAAGTGGAGATAAGGGTAAGTTAACTATGTCATTTCAAGTCGAACGCTTATGAAGAATTATCTAAAATTCTGTACTGTATATATATATATATCCGTTTATGTAATCATTTAACTATAGTAAATCTTTGGTAAATTTTGTAATGCGAATCAAGTTTGTTGCTTAAGTCTTTTGTTTTATTTGGTTATGGAAAGTGTGCTAATTTGTTTAATATAAATTTAAACTTGTAAGAATTCGGCTATTCTGAATCTTCAATACCCTCCACCTCAACTTCGTATGAAGTAAATATGTTTTGTTTCGTACTTACACTCACAAACGAATACAATATAAAAAAAATTTACTTAAATATAACACAGTAACACTTAATGAGTCATAAAATTAGTTATATTTTTAGCTATAACTTTTTTTCTGAACCAATTTAATTCATTTTTGGAATGATTATAAAGTTCACGCAACTTACATTGCTATATTTATATAATGGGTTCTGAGATGATTCGTTCTAAGCGTTGCATACGAAGTGACAAATTTAATATAGCATTTTCACAATTTGCGGTGGTGGAGGGTATAATAATAAGAAATATTTACAAACAAAAGTTGAAATTGGTCAAACCCGACTATTTAATACCCAACACCACATGATTGGGTATTAATGTTCGCTTTCAAAAATTATTGAATTACTTTTATAAAAATATATTTTCTTTTTTGTGCATAAGAGCTTGAAAAGGCTCTTTTTGATAGTTGTGGACAATCGTAAAATTTTTTCGATTCTCGATATTCGATATGACTTAAGAATAATTATAAAATTATTTATGCAAAATTTCGTTAAAATTGCGTTATTAATTTAAAATTCCATATCTCTCATAACATAGAGAAATAGATGAGGGACATCGTTAAGTCGACTAAAAAAGTGATTCTGAGTCGGACAGTATACTTAAAAGTGGTGATAGCAATATTTTTTCTGTGCATTACAATCGTAAGCTCAAACGCATTATACCCCAACCACCACTTAGGGTGGTTTATATATGTAAGTCACGTTAATTTCAATATAGTGTATGCCTTTGAGAGTGTTTTTGTGCCTACACCGGACATGTATGAAATATAATATATTTACTTCTCGCGCATTTGTGATGCGGCATTACAAGAAATGTTTTGATAGGTCTAGAAGGCAATGTGTCTCCCACCAAAGCTTTTAGATGTTCTTTGCTGACACTTGCGATAAGAATTCCTCAGTTTAACGAAGTGTATTATTAGATTACGGTAATTTCGATTCGTTGTAGCTGAATATAATGTTATTTCCTTTATATCCAAGAAAATAAACAATTTTCATGAAAATTTTTAAAAAATTGTATTATGTTGCATTTAATACCTGCATAAGTCGATTAATAAATGAACATGCATTCATTAATAAGTTGCATGTTTAACATAACGTCATCTATGTTTGTTTATTTGTTTGGTTGTTTTGTTTGTATGACTGTTTGTTGATTGTGCTGAAAAGCATATAAATTGTAATTCCATAGAGATTTAATTGTGTTTAAAATAATTTATTTCGTTTTCAAAATAAATGTCAAGTGCTTTCTGATAATTTACATACATATATAAATACATACATACATACATACATACATACATACATACATACATACATACATACATACATACATACATACATTCATACATACATACATATATACATACATACTTACTTACATACATGCATACATACATTCATACATACATACAGATATATATAAACATTTATATTTCCCATGTTGTTTTTTATAATAATCAAATGACCTTTAAAAGATGGCGACTGGGAAAGAGGGAAATTAGTAATAAATTATGTTTCGATTCATATGGGAATTCGGAAAATACAAAGTAAAAGATAGAAATTAGTGTTCTTTAGAACCGAATATCTTAAAAATTGTGATCTGCAAAGCGTTCACCACTTTATAGGTGAACGCTTTGATAATGATAGGCCATCCATATGAATAGATATCGTAAAATTGACCCAAAAACTGATTCCGAGTCGATCGTTATAATTTGAGATATTGGTATTATTATAGTTTTTAAGCGTTCAAACACTTTATCGCCGCCAGGTGTACTGTAAAGTAACGCTGCGTAAACAGTAATCCACACGATTTGGTAGTAAAATGGTAATATACATTGCATCAACCACTGTCTTATGGGGAGATAGTAGTTCTCACAAGTACTACTATTGTGTATAATGAAGAGATTATAAAATAGATAGGTTACCTGCTAAGATAATTTCATGTAAAAAGTGACTAATCGGTGGTATAATAAAGTGAATCGTGATCTTTCAGACAGTTGGTTGACTAGTTCCGGATAGTCACTAACTACTTTTGAAGATATTCAATTCAATTAATCTTCGATAATAACCAAACTCAAATTTTGTCCCTATTGATATTTAAATTTCATTGTCACATCTTGTTACAAATCACAAAAATAAAGGAAGTAAAATAAATAAAAAAACAAGATTGAAATGTTGAATTCACTTTAAAAGACTCAAAAACTAAAGTTATTGAATATTTTTAGCCTTGTCAATACGCTTCCTGCACTATGGCTGATCATAAGAGATGGAAATAAATTCAAACACATAAATATAGTCTCAGAATTATTCCCTAAATAAAAATGGATCCACAAATATTGTACAAGTGAATATGACAAAATTTCCCTCACTTAATGTAACGTTTTATGGGATCAAATTGGATAAAGAATACCAGCTAATTACGTAAAAATTATACCAGATTTTTATCTACAAGAATAGCAATTGAGGTATTGTTATATCCTCTACCACCGGAAGTCATTAAGAGGGTACAATAACTTTGTCACTACGTGTGCAACGCTAAGAAGGAATCAACTCAGATCTCATAGTATATATTTTTGAATAAAATCAAAATCTTAGTTGATTTAGCTATGCCTTTCGATGGCACGCTCACATCCACAAAAATTGGTATAAGAACTTTCATGAAATTGTAATTTATAAATCGATAAATCAGAAAGATATTTTGTTATAACATAAAGTTATATATACTTTATTTATCAATATCGGTTCAGTAGCTCAAAATGTAACTAATTTTATGATGAATTAATTGTTCCAGTATTAATTTTTATATACAGTATATGTTTATGAGCGTATGTGTGAGTGCGTATCTACGAAACATAACGTATTTACTTTACATACATTTTTTTGGACCATTCTTGTCACTTATTAAGAATTTTGTAATTATTTGGTACTTTTCTTATCTTTTGTATAGAATCAAAATGGTACGAGTCTATGTACTTTTCAATTTTTCAATAGTACTTTTTCAATTTTTGAAATAAAGAATGCAATGACCTTTGAACTTGTACTGTGGCTGTCTATACTTGATACGAAGATCCTAAAAATACGACATACAATACAAAAGAAACCTATGGAAGATCCAAAAAGTACCTAAAATTCTCACATTTGTCGATTCCCACAAGGGGTACAATTGTATATTGAACTATTATGGAATTTCTAATGGTATTTTTGGTTCACTTATAATAATTAATCAAAATTTTGGGTGGGAATCGACAAATGTGAGACTTTTAGGTACTTTTTGTATCTTCCATAGGTTTCCTTTGTATTTTGTATTGTATGTCATATTTTTAGGATCTTCGTGCCAAATATAGACACCTGAATGTAAACAAAGTTACATTATAAACCAGCAACAATTTTGATTAGTTACTTTTTAATTATTTTGAATTTGATTGAATGATTCTTACAAAATTATTATTTATTGCGTACACACAAAAATGTTGCAATTTCATTTGATTAAGACTAAAATCAAATCAGTTTTAAAATATACGTATAAATGCAGTTATGCAGTTTAAGCTGTTTTCCGGTACAAACATTTGAAATTAAGAAAAATAACTTTTTACTATGAAAAGTTGTTACAACTCTATCGTACAATTTAAAGTAATAAAATTTATTAAGTGTTGATGTCTGTTCTGATAACGATTATATAATAAAAATTTCATAACTCAAAAAAAAAAAAAAAAAACAAGTACAAATGTTATATTCGGTTGAGCCGAATTTTAAACACCCCCCACCAATAATTGTGCCGAATTTCAATAGAATTGTTTCAATTTAAAAAATCTCATAAATTTAAAGTTTTTTTTTTTCCGAGAACGAGACTTAAATGTCAGTTGTAGTAAAATATAGACAGATATTTGCCAAGACAGTACCATATATTTAAGACAGTTAAAAAATAAAATAATAATTCATATAAAAGATCAAATCCGTTTTCGAAATGGGCGTTATGTGAGAGATAAAAAAATATGATCGATTTTGGCCGGATTTATAACAAATATTCAAAACAGTTAGAAAAGTTATTGAGCCCAATTTCAACAGAATTGGTCATTTTGTACTAGTTTTTAAAGTTTTTTCCGGGAAGGTGCCTTATATGGGAGCTATAGCAACATATGAACCACGATTATTAAATTAATAATGCTTATAAAATACCGTTAGAAAAAAATTATCTCGAATTTTAATAGAATTGATCTTTATTTACTAGTTTTATAAGCTGAAAATTCTTTCCGAGAAGAGGCCACACATGGGATCTACAGAAAAATATGGATCGGGATTGTTCATATTAATAATAAACATTAACGACATTTATAAAAACAATAGTGCCGAACTTGAATGGAATCGGTCATTATTTATTAGTTTTATAAGGTCAAAATTATTTACCGGGAAGGGGACTGATATGTGAGATACAGCAAAAATATGGTCCAAGATTGTTCATATAAATAATATACATTAAAGACATTTAAAAAACTATCGTGCCTAACACCTAGGAATCGGTCTTTAGTTAAGTGTTTTATAAGCCCAAACCCGTTTTCCGGAAAGGTGTATTATATGGGAGCGATATCAAATTACTAACATATATATAATGTGAAATGGTTTATATTTAAACTATATTCCGGGAAGTTGCGTTACAGAGGAGCTAAGTCAAATAATGAATTTGCACAATCGTAATTATTTGGGCTTATTATTGTAACAAAATCAATATATGTGGTAAATTTCATTCAAATATCTTAAAACTTGCGACCGACATGACACTCAGATTTTGGGGTGTTTCAAAATTTTACGTACTTCAATATTTTGCACGATAATGAAGAACATATATCTGTACGTTATGGTTAAATTTTTGTTTCAATCCATTTACCTTTTTTGTAAAAAAATTAGAAAAATTCTTATTCGGAATTTAGAGTTTGCCTCAGATATCGGTTTTTGGCGTGATAATGTTTTCCAACAGACAGGCAGACAGATGGACACAGATGGTTACACAAGAAATGACAAAGTAAATATATCACCACCACTTTTGCGATAGAGGGTATAAATACAATTCGCTAAAACCAACAACAATGTTAATTAAAACAAGTTGGTTATTAAACAACAACAAAAAAGAAACTGTTATAAATGAAATGTTTGGATAGAAAATCTGAATAAAATAAACCATTTTAAATTTTTTCCTAACTTTGGTGGGGAAAAACACCAAAGAGATTGCCATGTGGGTTGTTACTAATACAATGGGACCAATTGTTGATCATAGAGATAGAAAATGAGGCTTGGAAAATGAATCGAGAAAAAACTATTGGTGAAAAGAAATCTTGTACTTCAGAACTTAGATGACTCTTTGTACAATATTATTATCAGCGATTTCTTTTGATGGAAATCTTCCACATCATCTGCCACATGATCAAGAGATGAGAGAAGTGACTTCCTCAACATGATTAAGGAATGTCAGTCATATCGCTAATCATTTTTCCTATAGACATTGAGTGAACCGTGTACCTTGGTAGACAATTTATGCATTAAGTCCCATTGTGCTTTTGTAACTGAGGCACTACACATACAAAGGCTCTCGCACAGCATTTGTTAGGAAACAATTTAACTAAAATTGTTGTTTAATAAACGTTTCAAAAATAATTAAATCTTTTAAATACAGTATCCATAAAACTCTTATTAAATCTAAATAAAAACTTTTAAAATTTGTATTATTTTTTGTTTCACCAAAAAAATTTGCATATCGAAAAAAAATTATATTTCAGGCATTAAGTATAGACTATTAAACTTTACAAGATTTTTTGATGGCGAGAAAAACTCAATATCTTAACAAGTTTCCTCAATTAATTAAGTTGCAATTTATAAAAATTAAAGATATAAATTTTGTTTGCCATTTTTGAAAAAATTAAATAAAATTTTTTAACTAAAATTTATTTTAAACAAGTTAGTATGCTACATTCGGCTATGGCGAATCTTCAATACCCTCCACCACAAATTCGTGTGAAGTTGATACGTTGGGTTCTGTAGATATACATAAGCACACATACACTCACAAACTTATACAATATATATAGCGCTTTTTTAAATTTAACACAGAAACCCTTAATGAGTCATTAAATTAGTTATATTTTTGGTTATAACTCTTATTTTAGTAGATTTTGATAGTTTTTGGAATAGTAAAGAAGTACACATAACTAAATATTATGGCAAAATTTTATTTCAATTTAACGACTTATAATAGACAATTTTACGAAGTTCATCGCTCAAAATTAGAGGTTGCATCAGATTTCAGTCTTTATCTTTTATTGTAATGAACCGATTTTGCTGGTTTGAAATAGAAAATTTTTCAGGACTATTAACAATACTTAAAGCAAATTTCTTTGAGATCTGTCAATTTTTATGGATGTGAGCATGCTAACAACAGACGGAGGGACAGACAGACAGACGGACATAGCTAAATCGACACAGATTTTGATTTGATGCAAGAATATATACATTATGGGTTTTGAGATTATTCCTTCTTAGCTTTACGCACGGAATAATAAAATTAATGTACTCTGTTCACGACTTATGGTGGTGGAGGGTATACAAATTAAAGTATGGACTAAACATTTTTAGAAAAAAAGTGCTTATCTTACTCCAAATTACATAGTGCTTACTTGTACTCAGAAGAAATTTGTCCATTTTGTGGCCTTGAATCAATTTGTAACCATGGTATTGTTATTATGTAAACAGTTTAGATAAGAAATATTCTAGAGACATTCAGTTATTGGGCAAGTCATGTGTGCGACAAACACCATAAGCACAGTACCTAAAGTTTTCTAAAAAAATATTCTTGTCGCATAAAGGATGACGATTCCTATGTTCTGGCAGATTTTTGACAACTTCCTGGTAAATACTTTAATTTGCTGATATTCAAAGGAATATAAAAGAAAAGCTAAGACCCAAAGCAGTCAAAATTTCACAAAAGTTCTTTGCAAGGCAATCAATATGTAGTTGCGAAAAAAGAAACCGATCATTTGATACAACGGGGTCTATAAATACCGAAATTTACATCAATAAATGTCTACAAATATGGTTGTTTTTATCCATAATACATCATAATGTGTCCACTTATTTTTGGTTTGACTTGACATCCTGCCCCTACGGTAAACAAACACATTAATGGTACTATAACTGTAGGAAATCTAGAACAATAATGTGGTCAATGTAAAAAGAGCGATAAATCGTCAAAATTGCACAGAGATAAGGAGAGAAATTGAAGAGAATTAGGTTAGATATCAGCCAACGAAATCTTTATTCATCAAAACGAACATTTTCTTTAATTTTTCGTAAATTCTTCAAATTGACAAACAATTTTCAATATGAGTATTTGAGTTCGTTAATAATAATGGGATTAATTTGAATTATTATATTCTAATTTGAATATTAATCAAATTGACAAAAATAAATTCTTTATATTGACAAATGTAATTCAATTTTAATACCATATTTAAATTAAATTTACGAAAATCCGAAAAGTTCAGGACTCCCCTTACAAAGCGAATATTGATTATCGTTTATCTATCGATCAACTGCAGCGAGACCTTGGTCCACTATAAGGCCACCGGGTAAAAGCTAGTTTTAGATTAAAATTAAATAGTGTAGAAAACAATTATAACATATTTTTCATTAATTTTTTAACGAAATTTTATTCAATTTTAAATTTTTTACTAAAATTTTTTTATTAATTTTTTTAGTTTATTTGAAGAAATTTCTTCAATTTGAAGAAAAAGTCTGTTTATTAAAATAAAATTTTTTTGTCAGTATAATGTAAGAATTTACGAAAAAGGTTTTCATCATTTTTGGTTGAAACTAATTGTAAAAATTATTTCAATTTCCAAATATCATTGAGTAAATTGAAGAACCATCAATTTGTTGCAAAATTGTCACATATTTCCTGATTTGCAAAACTCAATAAATTCCCACACTTAAATATTAATTTTATATTTCTTCTTTGTGGTAAAAACGTGGGTTGATTTCTTAAATAAAAATTTCTCCATTTAAATAAATATTTAAATGAGAAGATAACATAAATTTTCTCTTTTAAGTTCTGTCAACTAAAATATTTGTACATTATTTCACATTAACAAAATAATCTTTGCCACGTAACAATTTAAGTTTGATGTAGTTTTATTGTGCATAAATTCATAAAAATTATTGACACATTTAAATATTTGCCAACAATTCAAAAACTTTTTTCTGATTTTTTTTCATAATTTTTTTTATTGAAACTTTTACTTGTCTTTTGCCGGTTAAGTTTGATTGCAACAGCAATATGTGTTAACAGCATATGTGATCGTACAATGACAGCAGTTGTTAGCAATTTAAATACATGCAACAGAATTGTCTATAATCATACCAACATTCATTCATACAAACATTTTTACTTCCATAAAAAATCTTATAAATTGTTGCTACTTTTTTGTCATTCTCTTTATTTTTCCTCAGTTTTTTGTTTATTATTTGCTTTTTTAATAAAAAATTTAATTGAAACTATGATCTGGTTAATGCAATTAAAATTTAAACAAAATTAAGCAATTTATGGCAAAGACACAAGAAAACATTAAAAAATCTAAAATATTAATTATTTTGTCTTTTTTTGCTGCCTTTTTTACTGTAAAAGATACATTTGATGTTTTTGTTTTGAAAACCGCCTGGTTTGAAGTATGAGGAATTAGTTTAATAAAACTAATATTAAATAATTTTTATTAATAACATAACGTTTTATAGCGTTTTTTTTTGTTTGTTATATTTTATTTATTCTAAATAACGAAATTGTTTATTATATTATATTTTGAAAGGAATTTTAAACGTTTTATTACACAAACAGTGTTGCTTAAGTTATTTTTTTATAGACTTCAGTACCACTGTGATACTTCACAAAGAGAGTTTAGTTTGTAGTTGCTCATTAAACTATTCCGTTTGATGGCCAAGTTGGTGCATTGTTACAGTTATGACAATATTTATTAAAGATTAATCCAATTCTACTTACATGCCTTTCCAACACGCAGTGACCAGTCATTATTGAGAGGATCCTATGTACATCACTGCGACAATGATTCAGCAGTTACCACCTACATCCAGATTAAAAAGAGTTCCCGTTTCCTTAGCGACTCGTCATATACCTGGTCTGGTCCATCTATTTTCGGCCTTGAGATCTTTGAAATTTTAAAATGCTGTTTCTAATATGACTGACTCCACGTTTCATATAGCTAGCCCATCAGAGCAGATTCACTTTTTTAATTCCTTGAATATTTTTCTTAGTATTTGTCGATCTATTTTTCCCTAGATCGAGCCAGTTCCAAGGACCTTTAATGGGGAAAGTCCCACATAACTGTCGACAAATATTCCGATACTTCCAGAAATATTCTATTTATTAAGAAGCTAACATAACATGTTGATGACAAATATTTCACCCTGAAATACACTGCATTCATTGGGAAGTCAATATGAAATGCATTTTTCTAGAACCTTCTAAATGAAATGTATCTACGATACAACCCATTATGGAACCATCATGGTAAGCTTGTTATCATTTCTCTCACTCTTGGAGGAAATTTGAATTTTTAAAAATTTATCAAAGTAGATTTCTTTTGGAAAAATTTGATGTTCAGATATGAAATAGATATCAACTCTAAACAGCGTTCGAGATGTAAAAAATTTCGATCGTGTTTAAATATTTATTAAAGACTCAAAATATTCGAATTTTGAATTTTTGAAAACACTCTCGTTTTAAGCATCTATGACGTTTAAGCTAAAGACACCTAAATCATTACCATCTCTTCGTTAAAATTTATATCGATTTAATTATTTATACGAAACACTGTGCATCGTTAAAAAAATAATTCAGGAAATTATAATTTCATAGCAACACGAATCGAATACGATCTAATATATTTTGTTTTATAATGAAACTATTTAAAAATTAGATCTGGTTTTAATTAGTTATCATGTTGTCAACTTTTCCTTTTTAAAATTATTTTTAGTTCCAAAAAACAAGAGCTTTTTTCCTCAACTTAAACATTATACATTATTTTCTCAATCGCCTTTAAGACATATTTATACAATTAACACACTTATTTGTGTCAGTTATATTCAAGTTTATAAAAAGATAGAAATAAATTACTTTTTGGTGCAAATCATTTTAAAATAAAATAAAATTCTATTTTTTCCATTACAACTGCAAACAGAAAACGAGAAAAAAATTAAATAAATTTTGAAATTGTCAAAAAGTGCGTTGAGAATGTGCGTAAAATGTGGCACCGCTTACAATACTTGTTCATTCAAGATTAATCAATCATTTTTTTGTCAATTCTAAGAAATAAAATCACATAAAAAAGTTAAAGTAAAACATAAGATTTTTCCAACCTGTTAAATTCAATCATGTCCACGGCATAAAGACATGGCTTTACGTGAAATATACATACAAATACAGTCTCTAACAAAACTATTAGGCACGGCCATTATTGTTTCTTTTTTTTTTAAATTTTAGTTTTTTAAATACTTTTCATATGAATAAAAAATGTTTTAATTAACTATGATGCATTTAAAATAGTACTATGTCGATTTTGTCGAACAAAAGTATTGGTACACCTTGCAAAAAAATACTTTGGAATATTTTAATGTAATTTTTTTTGCTTTATAACTTCGTCCAAATGCTTTATCATTGAAGGGACTAAATTTCTTGTAACTTCCTCCCCGATTTTTAGCCATTCTTATTTTAATGTCTTTATAATGGAAGAAAGATTGAGAAAAACGATGAAATGCTAGTTGTGCCAATAGTTTTGTTCAGGACTGTATACATATATATTTTGCTTTCCTTTTTCGTTGGATTAAAAACCGATTTGCTATACCCTCCAGCATATAGAGAGGCAGAATCGATTTTTTTTAATGTAACTTTTCGACTAATCTTATAACTCTGATAGAACGCGTTAAAATAAATGTGATATTTATCTCTTAAAGTTTTTATGTTAACTACATTTGAATTTTCAAAATTTTGCAAGATCTTGAGTCAGTTTTAAAAATATACATTAAATGCCCGGTCATGGAGTCCAAAATACCTTAATTGAAATACTACACTCTTCCGCTATCATTATATTAAATTTCAAGCAAATATATCCTGCTAATCAAAAATAATTTCCAACAAAAAAAAAATTGATTCTGCCCCACTGTGTACTACAAAGGTGATGAACAAGAGTATTATAGGTTAGTAATTCTATATGTAACATCAAGATAATCAGATCTATTTCGATGTTTCTATGTCACATTAGGGTACATAACAAAAATAATCTTGTTTTGTAGTCTGGATTGCAGCCACCATTAATAGGAGGTTGATGCAAACGCCAATGGGATCCACAAGTGTTTTGTTCAGAGATATTAAGGCTGAAATACACAGCATCTTTAAATAAAAATTATAAACAAACGACATTAATTTTTTAGAATCAACGCAAAAGACAAGGAGTACTTTAGTCAGTGAACTTGGAAACACTCCCCAGTGCAGATCGTTGTCTTAACATAAAGCTTTTACTATAATTGGAAGTCACACAAGTCATTTTCTAAAGATTTAAAGTAGAAGTTCATTTAACAACAAACAAATTAGGTTCCATATGAATTGAAGCTGAGAGAGTTAATGACAATTAAAGTGGATCTGAAATGAATGCAATTGGTTTAATTGAAGAGTATAAGTGAAAAACGACCAGATCAGTACTTTGTGTTCACAATTAAATGTAATTTAGGTATAGAAGCAGAGAAATACAGATAGGGCGAAGCAATATTCGCAGATAACAATTTTCGATATTTGCAGACCTAAGTCTCAGGCCCATCTAAAAGTCATAACTGGATGTTTCACTAGCAAATTGCTGCTGCAACTGAAGTAACCAATATATACAGATAATGCTACGTAACGCAGTTAGATCGAACAGTTTATACCCAAGTTAGTCTTTCACATTTCCTACACCAGAAATTTAAAAATCTTTTACGAGGATCTGTGCAGAATTGCTTAGAGTTCCCAAATTAAATCCACTTCCGAACTGATAGAAAATCTTACATAAACATTCGCATATGTATTCCATTCACGTAAGTTAATATTCTTAAATTTCGTTTCATAATTTCACTAATAATACTAAAAGTAACCTTAAACTTAGACTAAAACATAATTAATAAATTTTAAAATGATCAGTTCATAAATGACCAATGGAGAGTACTTCAAATTCTTCCCAGCCGATTGTAGTATCGTTACCCACTTTGTTCAAAACCTGTAAATCTAAAGAAGTTTCGCACAACTCCAGTTTAGTTTTTGTTTGTTTAATATTTATATTTTGTTGCAAATATTTTTACGTTTGCAACTTAATTTATCTTTGGCGTCGTCTAAAATGTTGAAATAGTTTTTTTTTTTTTTCAAATTGTCCCTATTGCAAAATTGTATGAATATGTTGCGTGTGTGTATGTTTTTATGGATTGAAAAAAATCCTTTTTATTTTGAATGGGTCAGTTTACATCAGTTGCCGGCAAAGAGACGTACATGTGCGCCAGTACTCTTTACTTTTAACACGTACATGCTCTTAATATTTTAAAAATTCACTCAGTCTGTGGTGGTTTTCTCGAATAATATTTAAAGTACACTGAAAGAAAAGTTCAGCGAGATAGGAATGTAGGATCCTTTAAATATCAATTTCATTTCAAGTAGGAAATAATGTTATTTTTGAAACAGTAAGTTCATTAATTAGAATACTATTAATGAACTTATTGTTTTTGCATTTCACCTGGAGTAAAAAAATATTTGTGACCAAATAACATTTTTTTCTATGTACTTTAAAAGCAAATTATCAACAGTTCTCACACATACAAAAACAAAATATGAAAATTACACTGGTTTACATTTTAATTATAAAAAGTGAAAGAGTGAATAAAAAGTAGATTTTTTTTAATTAGAGTCAATTTTTAACACTTGCAAAATTTTTAGGGGATTAATGAGATATTGAAATATAAAATGATAAATTTATGACAAGAGGATAAAGCTTTTCTGACATGTATATTACGATTAGAAGTTTAGGACTCAAATCTAAGTAAGTTAAGTGGGTAAGTTAACGTAGGAAAGGCGACAGTTATACAATTTCATTATAAGTTTTTCAATTTCAATGATCGAAATTTTGTTGTCATTTTCTTTGAGTGTATTTCTATCATTCACATTCCACAATTTCGCCCCTTTCTGAATTCCCTGTTTAAAACTTCAGATTTTTTTATTTGTCTGTGTTTCAATTTAACTGCGTTAGTTTTGCAACTCATTTGTTTTTGTCAGTACAAACAATATTTTGATCTCTCATAATAAATTTTAATATTGTCATAAAAAAATCCAATAAAAGTATTTAAATGTAATAAAAATTGTATTACTTTTAAAGCCTGTTTTAAAAAAAATGTGATTAATTTTTATTATTCGCAAATATTTTTATGCGAAATGAAATAGTTTTCCAATCATTAGGCGCAAACGTCTGTCAGTTTAAATTAGATTTGAATGTTTGAATTTATAAATCATATTTTTTATTCTGTTATCAATTTTTAACACCTCTTTTTAAAAACTTGGTTGAAAATGTATTAATTTGTTACAAAATTTTGTTTCAAAACGTGCTTCAAATTCTTCCCATCTACATTTTACCATTCTTCAATACATTTTTATATTATATTTTTTAGTCAAAGTGTTCATAGGGTCCTAAAGTCTTAACACACGCAGACAAAAGTCATTTTGCAATATGTTCATCGCAAACATTTATATATTCGCGGCAAACATTTATTGTTATTACCAACATGTTAATTGTTGAATTCATTTTATTTTAATAATGATCAATATAATAAAATTGTTTTATTAAATAAAAAAATATTGTGGTGGCAATATGTTTGGAAATGTGTCTGAGTGATCACAATTTTATTGCTATTGAACAGCTTGTTATAAAAAAACTATTGTTATTAAGAGAAAATATTATTTTCAGTTTACTGACAACAGAATATTTTTATTCAATAATAATATAATGCAAACAAACCAATTTTTTATTGAACTAACAATATTTTTTATTGGAATAACAATATTTTAAATGGAGATAACAATAATTTTAGTGAAAATACAAAAATTTTTAGTGACGATAACAATATTTTTAGTGGTCATAAAAATAATATTACTGGTGATAACAATATTTTTAGTGACGGAACAACCGCGTTACACTCTGCCAAAGATTGTCAACCCAGCGACAGCTGGATCTAACGTAAGTTTTTCCCCAAGAAAGAACTATTAATAACAACTATTGTTATGAATGCAATATGTTAATGAGAATAAACAAACTTTTTATTACAATAACAAAATTTTTTATTGGAATAACAATATTTTTATTGCAATAACAATATTTGATAACTATTGTTATTAATGCAAAATCAAAATGCGAATAAACAAATCTTTTAGTAACAGTAATAAAATCTAATAACAATAGTATGTTGGTTCTCGTTTATGGTTACCGCGAACATATTTTTTTCTCTGCGTGTGCTATTGAATTTTCTCCAAATATTCAATAGTACTTCAATAATAAATTTTTAAATCGCATTAACGTAGTACGTCTGGCTGTCCATGTAGCGTAAGTATGTAATTTGATAAATATGATTATTTTGATCCATGAATAAAGCCTAATGAACTTGATAATAATCGGTTCAATATTCCTGAAAGCACTTTTTCAAATATCCTTCTAAAACAGGATTGCAGTTCACAAAATATGTACAAATATTCTCAAGAATATTTCGATCCATAAATTTTTCGATATCAAAAACCGATTGAAGGGAACTAATCGTAATATATATTAATACTGTGATGACTTCTATTAATCAATATTTCTGTTAAAAAACAAAAACTATTTCGATATTTATACACTGAAACAAATATCGTGGGTCATATTAATATATAATTAACGAAAAATGTTCGTAGAACTTTAATAAAAAAGGTGCTAAATAAACAGGATTTTATTCAAATTAATAGAAATTTTCTGCAAACTTAAGAATTTTCTTCAAATATACTAAAAAAGTTTTGAAATTTTTTTTTTGTAAAATATTTTGAATTAAATAAAATTTTGTTAAAAAACGAAAAATACCAACAATCAACAGATACGTACATACGTACTAAAATGAAGTTATTTTAAATAAAATTTTTGTTAATTTAACTTATTTTTTCGTCAATAAATTTTGAATATTTTCTTTGTCTTGTTAAATGAAATATGACAAAGAAAATGTAAATTGGATATTGACATATATGCAGGAGGAAAATATTTTGTAAAACATTCTAATTAAGATGATTAAAATTAACGGAATATTTTCCACAAATTCATGAAAATTCAAATGGAAGATCAGCTGTTCAACAAACATGTAAGTAACTTTTCATAAGAAATACGAGACCGTCGGCTCACCAGCGTCCTATTGATATTACAGTATTTTTTATTGTCTTATTACGTTTTCTAAACTCTTTAATTTCTATCTAAAACTAGCATTTAACCGGTGCGCTTTGCTGCACAAAAATTCTCCTCAATCCTAGATCTCGAAGAATATTTCACAAATCACTTAAAAAAAATAAATGGACCAAATTCCATTGTAGTAGATCTTAATGGGGGCAACTTCTTCCCCAGATCCTATTTCTCTTACATCTTGTCCAGTAAAACAGTTCCTTGAGGAAGTCATTGGAACCAAATTTGAAAATTCTCGTTGTTACAGTTATTTAGATATTCTATACTTTGTATGGAGATTCCTGGTTCTATCGGAATATTTCATGAAATATTTAATACATAATATTTTATGCATTAATTTATTACAACAATTGAACGTAATTCTTTTTCCACTTTAACAAAATTTCGTAAATTTAACTTAAATATGGTATTTCAAATGAATAACATTCATCAATATAAAGAATTTTTTTGTCAATTTGAGTAATTTATTAATCAATATTATTCAAATTAACTTCATTTTATTAACGAATTTAAATATTCATTTGGACAACTTTTTGTCAATTTAAAGAATTTACGAAAAATTAATGAAAATTTTCGTTGTAATGAATAAAAGTTTCGGTGGCTGTTAAAAAATCTACTTTTCTTCAACTCTTCCTAGCTTTTTGGTTCCATGTGGCAGTCAAAAAAATATTGTTACCATTTTTAAGAATATCTAACCAACTTCCTGAGTCGATTTAATTATGGCCGCCCGGCTGGCATTCCCAGTAAAACTTCTGATCAAATTTACATTTTTAAAGATAAATAAAATTCGGTTCTTAGCCTTAATTTGTTTTAAAAAGCTTACTTCATAAAGGCTCCATGGAAATATCAACAAATCCTTAATATTGGTATAAAATTTTATGATCGATCGATGCAACCCCCATTTCTGAATAAATTTGTTGGTTGTGATATGTATTTTATATGGTGGTTTAAAAAGCCAGCGTTTTATATGATCGACCTTACAAAAGGTATGTAATGCCTGAAACCATGTGAGAGCTCATTTTCATAGTCCTCTTTAGTTTACTATTTAAAACCAACGGTACCCGTTTAGTAGAACAAGGTCAGAGACCGATATCTGAGTTAGCTCAAAATTCAGAATAAAGCCTTGCAATGAACACTAATTGTATTTAAATATTTTTTATCCATTAAATATAGCTACATGAAATTCCTTACTGCACCAATAATCATACAATTTAGAATATACTTTTCTGAAATTTATTTTAATTATAAACCCAAAAACATATATTGTGATGATGTCATTATTTGACCTGGTCTCCATATAGCCCCATTACATATGGAAGTAGGCCTAATTCTTAAATATAGAACAATAAAATTGAAATTCAGCATAATTAGTTTTTTTACTGTATTGAATGTATATTACGAATTTCGGTCCCTTTTTTCCTATAGCGCTGATTTAAGAACACTTCTCCGAAAGGAGATTTATAAAATTCTTTAACATTAACCAATTTTACACAAATTTTGTATTATTATTTATTTCAATACATGTAGATTACTTGACAATTATAGAGCCATATTCTATTCTATTATAACTTTAATTTAATGGCCCTATAACAATTCTAGATTATATGAATATTGGGTACAAACAGTAAAAAAAATTTATTATTTATATATCCACCATAAACTCAAGTAGGAAAAAGGGGTATATTAACTTAAGCATTTTGTATGAGTTATATATGTAAAATAAATCAATTAAAAATCGGAGTAGATTTAGCTATGACTGTCAAATAATTAAAAGAGCTGAATTAAATATTCTGGCGTATTTGTGATTGTCCTGAGAAGTTTGTCATTTAAATCAAGCAAATTCGGTTCAGTATATTCAAGTATAAAAACCAATATCTGAGCAAACTTTTGAGTTCAAGTGAAGTATTGACGTAAAATGTTTAATTATAAATAGGAATATCATGTATTCACTTCACACGCATTTGTGGTGAAGGCCATTGAAGATTAACAAAATGAAACCCTTTTTAGAGACGGTCCTTCAACGATAAAAATAAATATAAATATGGTGTTCGTAAAAGTATTGGCTTACGGAAAGTAAAAATTCATGGGTAATAATATTGATAAAAATCAAACTTGTAATCTATATTACCGATTTTTCTAAAATTTTTATCTAAATTTGGTATAATATTTTTTTATCAAATCTTATAGTTCTGCTAAAAAAAATATTTTTCAGTGAAAGGAAAACAACATATTTTTGTTGATACCAAAATAAAATTAGATTTTTAACTAGTTCAATGTGGCTTGCTAAATTACAGTCATGACCATCAAAGTACCCAAAATTTACCAATAACTGTATATTATTGTATAAAATAGAATGTAAGCAAAAACTCATGCACTTAACAACAACATGACATTAATAGAGAAAAAAAAATAGTTAAAAATCGTAAACTCAATTTATCATCGAAAATAAATCGAAATCTTTAATTTAACGGTTTTAAAATCTAAAAAACACATTATCTAAATCACATTATGTGGTCAATTGGTAAAATCAATGTCAAATATCACAATTACGAAGAAATATGTAAAATATCTAAGAGATATAAATAAATTGTATCAATAAAATTGAGTGGGTAAAGAGGAATTTATTTAAAAATGATGACTTTAAATTAACGCTAATTTATTGCTATTGTTTTGCTAGTTGAGGACTTTATTTATTAACTTCAGTAACGTTACACGCAATTGTTGATTTTATTTGGAGATTTATTTCGTATTTTTATTAAAATTCACTATGGGTCAAAAGTTGTTTTTTCCAGTTCGAAATTTTAAGTTTAGATGAAGAATTACTTGATTTATTATTATTAGATAATTTCTCGCCAACTTGGGAGACTTATTTAGTTAAACTACAAAATAATGAGTAGAACATCGGAATAAGGAAAAGCTGTTTAGTGGTGTTATTTTGATTTGTTATTTGTAACTCAAAAACTTTATCTTTTATTCAACATCTCAGTACTTCAATTGAATTTATGACTTTTAAAGAAGTAGATATGAAATCGTGCACTCTTATACTCAGAGCGCCAGAGAAGTATATTGCACATTGATCCCCACAAAAGCGGATTAGGTCAAGAGCTTATCATAGAGACTTCTATAAAAGGGATTTTGTTTTGACCATTTCTTTAGTAGCTTCAATTGTCTGTTTACCAAAAATGTTGTTGACAGTGTTCCACAAAGGTTTCGGCAACTGTTAATCACAACGAAATCGAGTTGACTGTTTACAGTGATCGAATGATCAATGCTATCTTATCTTGATGGTTTACCACGATGTCTTCGACAGACATCATGCCTCAGGGACATCGTTTTGATTCAATGAAATTATTTTACGATATTGTTTTCAAGCATTTTTATATATCTTTATTATACTTTTTACCACCGATTGTGTTACCACCATAATTAGATATGCTTTTCGAATCAGAATCGATTCAACCATTCATTCCTACAGCTGACTGTCCTGTTAAAGCTTGTGGTCAAAGTACAGGTCTTAGTTTTGAAGAAAAAATTTGCGCATGTATTAAAATTGGTCCAATAATGTACAACATAGAAACTGGTTACGATCAGTCTATATTCAATTAGGTTTGTGGATACTATAAGTAGATCCAGACATAACTTTCAAAAAGATATGGTACAGTTCTATCCGATAAATTCTACTTTAACTATAAAATAAACCTGTGCTATAAATATAGTACCATTCTCGCTACGAAAACAGAAAGAAGAATATATAAAAGAATTTACAGTATTACGAAACGAATTTAAAGACTCGTAAAGTTTGGAACATATTTTTACACTGTCCTAAATTTACCATAAAAATTAGTGATGGAGTGTGCATTAAGATTGTTATTGTATATTCTTATGTTACTCTAAGATAGAATTATTTTAGACCCTATATAGTATATATATTCTTGTATCATATCAAAATCTGACTCGAATTAATTATAAGCATTTGTCTGTTGGAAACATTCTTAAGATCACAATAATAATCAGAATTCATAAAATTTGACCAGATTATTTATTATTTAGATGATCAGTTTGCTTTTTTTAAACCGGCAAAATTAGACGTAAAACTTTTGTCCATTTTTCAAAAACTATTTATCTAATTGGTAATTGCATCTCATTACTATATAATCATCAAAATCGGATAAGCAGAAAAAAGTTATAGTCAAGAATAATCACATACTGTCGAAAGGATATTTTTATCGTACCTTGAGATAAAACAGGTTCAAAATTATAAATATATGTATTAGTATATGATTAACATTTGGCTTTATAATTATAGAAAATATCTTAATTTCTGTGATATCAATGTCTTAAATCAGGAATCTCGGTGCAACTTATAGTGTATCGAAACGAAGAAAATACAATTTATTGGTTTTAAATCCATTTATAAGAGTTTGAGAATTATTGTTTACTTATACTAATGAGATTTACTCAATAAAGTCATTTATGCAACAATGAGAGTAGTTGATCAAATTATGATATTAATTCAAGTTTAGTTTTACAAAATTAGATAATAACTAAATAAATTATAATTTATACTAGTGGGTCTGGCCAATGTTGATCTCATAGCCTTATATGAATTGATAGAGGTTTTCCCAAATTCGGAAAATAATAAAAATCATAAAATGAGATTTTTGTTATTGTCTGAAATTTGTCACTAAACAAATAGTTTTTTACTGTAACCTCTTTTGTTTTTGTCTGATAATGCATTTACTGACAAAAACAATATGAGTTAATACATTATTTAAAGTGAAGTCCATCACTAGTCACTATCACCGGAAATAATTCCATACTTTTGGTAAGATATTTATTCTGTGCAAAAATTGTCTCGGGTTTGATATCATGTTCTACAGTGAAGTAAGTAAGGGCGTTCTGAATCAATCATATCAAGTGGGAGTCAGAAGGGTTAAGGTCTAGGCTATACATATTTGGACGTTGTCATGATGGCAACAATGGTTTAGTTTCTGGTTGAATATTCTGATCATGTGAATATACCTTCTATTCTGAATTGGATATTTTTAAGATCATAAAACTCTTTGAATCTGTATTTGCAAGGAATTTCGAGAATATTTCACTGCACCTTTTATTGAAGGGGTTTTCCCCATTCTAAAATGTAAGATTCGGTATTTCCTTATTTTAACATGTGAATTTTTTATTTGTTTCTTTTTACTGCTTTTTATTATGGTCAAGAATTAAAGATCATATACCAGTGTGCATTACAAATGTTTAGACAAAAATATTCGTCAAACATTAATCAGAAATCACCTACGAATAGAAAAAGAGACAGAGAGTGAAAATGTTTATAAATCCAAATATTTTTGTTTATTTGAATTTTACTTAACACAACAATTTTTATGTAACTATTACTTTTATTTAGAGTTCAAGTTCATCCGCCATTCATGGGTGCGGTTCTTAGGAGAGAAGAAAACATTTTCAGAAATACATTCAAATTGTTTATGAATCACATTTTTTGTCGAATATTTTTCAAATGGTCATTCTCATTCATTCCAACAAGATCGAAATCATTTCAATGGTGATTACTTATCGTCGGTTCAAATTGTACGAATATTTATATTTTATTTATTTTTGTTGTCTCAAACAGACAAATATCAATTCTAGACATTTTGCAGTAGTTGTTTGTTGTTGTTGTGTTGATTAGAAACCAAAAAGGCAAGAAAAAAATCACTTAATAGTTGTATAAAGTAGACACGATCCACAAAATTACAAACCAGCTGTTGTTACTGTTACTGTTACTGTTGCTGCTGTTGTTAGAAAAAATAACAAGAATAATTGTATGCATTTGAACTTGATCATTAAATAACGTAACTGTCATTTAAACATGAGTATGTTTTTGGGAGTGTGTGTGTATATATGTTGCAAGCATTTATTGTATGTTGTAGCATGATTTTCAATCTTATTCTATTATTAGTGTTGCAATATGGTTGCCAACATTGTTGCATAATTCTGCATGAGTTAATTAAGTTTTTTAAAGAAAATTTTTATTGACAACTTCGAAGATTAAAGAATTATGGAAGTGTCATGTTTGTAATCGGACAATGTCTTTTTTTGTATTTGTTCGTTAGCAAACAATTTGTCAGTAGAATTATGTTATAGTTTGACATAACCTCATAAAATTTGGATAAGTGAATGTTGTATGTAAAATTAAACATTTTTTGTTTACACACCAACACAATTGGAGAATAATATTTAGATGGTGATTCTGTACATAAGTGAATATATTTCCATGTCATTCTCTATTTGCATTACACACTAGTGATCGGAATTAAATAAAATTTATCGGTCGAATAACAAACAGGCATTCAATATCAATTGCCATATAAATTCTTATGCGCACTTTCATACCGATATAAACTTGTTTGAACTGATTCCATTATGATCTTCATGGTCTACTCCTATTTTCGTTATGATTTATTCCTATAAAATTTATTGCATTATTTAAGTGAATAGAGATGCATGGCTAAATCGGTTTAGAATAATTTAAAGTTATATTACAGAATTGACCCGTATATAGGAACAATAACTATGTATGGACATATTTTCGCTAAATTAAATGCATTTATTAAAGACAAGTAGAAAGATAATTATGCCAAGTTTCCCTTAATTCGGAAGAGAGGTTTATAAGGTAGAAAAGTAATGAAATGGTACCAGTATTGACCATTTTTTATATAATGTTATACATAAATAAATTTATGTAACAAATTTCAGAGAATTTCAACTATATAACTCACAATTGAGGGGTGTATAAAAATTTGTATATTTTTGGTTATAATGTTATATTTCTATTAAATCAATTTTGATCGCATTTGATGTACATAATAGTAATGGAATTCGGACAATTAACACAAACAAATTTCTTTCTTTTGTGCTGAAGAGCATTATAAATAAGACATCTTAGCAGCATTTAGTGACAGTCCCGTAGTTAGCAATCGATAGTCTTAATAAAAGATACTTCTTTTCTCTTTACTAATCCCCGAATAGTCAATTTAACATGGGCATGTCCTAGAATGTAACTTGTTATATATTTTTTAGTTTTTTACGATACACTATAGCGACACTTGTGTGTATTTACTGACTCTCTACAATATATAATTGAGGCGAATAGTTAGTTGAACACATCGTATCTTATCACTTTACTTCATATTTTCTGATCATGGAAGAGATTTTCTGGCGTTTTCAGTGTCTCCTTACGATAAAAATTTGTGACTGTACCCAAATTGAGTTTGATTGTATTTTCAGGGTCTATTGTCATATAAAAACTGTTGGGTGTATTACATTTTCAAACTTTCTCATAGTTCCATGTAGTTCTCAAGGTATCCTACAATTTTTATACCCTACACTACCATAGGTGTTTGGGGTTATTATGCGTTCGTGCAAATGTTTGTAACGGGCAGAAAAAAAATTGTGCTACCGCCACTACTAAGTATGCCGTTCGATTCAGAATCTCTTACTGAGTCGATGGACTCAAATTGTGATCAAGTTGTAGGTTGCAATTTTGAAGATATCCTAATGGAATCTGGCATATAACAATATTGTATCCCAAAAACGATGCTTATTGAAATTGTTTATAACCGGTCTGTATTTCGTAAAAGACCCATAATAAAAAATCTTGGTGTGCGAAATTATACGAGGTTTGGTCAATAATTTTTTCTTGATTCATATACCCTACAGAAAAATTCATTTAAGAATGTAAATTTTTGATTAATATTCGTATGCTAATAATCTACTGCACGCTTAAGCATAAGTCAGAAAAAAGGTTAAAAGATTAAAGCCAACTCTGTGTAGTAGAGTATTATATAGTCGTGCTTGAGCAATTAACACTTTTACCTGTTTTCCTTTTGTATACTGTTAGATGTTGCACTCTAATGCTTTTAACCATTTCGTATCCACCAGATATATCGTAGGAAGACTATAAAATTCGTAGAGATGCAGTAAAAACTTCGTGTGCACAACATACCATACATGTGCACAATCGTACCGTTCGACTCAGAAACACCACTTGAGTCAATTTAGGAATGTCCGTTCGTCCGGATGGCTATCCAAGTAGTTAATACCGGCTTATACAAAAGTACGTCCTGACTGTGGTCTCTTGCCCAAAAGTGTTCTAAATAAAGAACAGTTTCAAAAATTTTTGTAACAGAGAGTTTGTTGTAATATTCTTAATCATTGTGGTACTAGGATCGCTATTTCTTTTAGCTCCCATACAATACCAACTTAACATTTTTGTTGATATTGTATTATATTTGCTTCAATTATATAAACAGTTATGGATATTCGAAATTTTGAAACGGTTGGTCTATAATCTGCCATAGCTTCCACATTTTCACCAGGTCCAATCTGCTTTGTATTTTTTCAGTAAATATTAATTTTAAACATAAAAAGTTAATCTTTAATTTTGGAAATTCTTCTTATAAATCTCAAAAAAAAGAACACAGAAGCAAGTTTTTAGATGCATAATTTCACTTGCTATTAACTCAGTTTTGTTTCTGTCCCATTGTGTTTATAAAACAATAAAATTCATTACAAAACTCAAAAATATTAATTCTTATTATTTCTATAACTATTAGACCTTTTTCCATTACACCCAATAATTATGCAATATATTCAATAGGAAAATACTAATACCTTTACTAACTGTTAATATCCTGCTATAACCTTGGTAACCCTGAAGGCAATAAGCATTTTTTGCATTTTTGGTTGTCAACATTATTTTTTGTTTTCTAGACAAGAGTAATATTAAATTTAGTACATTTAATTATAATTTAATACAATTACATTTGTTAATATCTCGAAATATAATAAACTATATCCAACACACTGATGCATATTCCTATAAAGGCATATATTTTAAGAAATGAAGTTGAAGTTTTTTGATGAGAAGCAACTTAACGATAATTTTTTTATTTATTCAAGATTTTTTCTTGTTTAGTCTTCTTTGCCTCATTCATGCGATCATATGTACGTAGTGGAATATTTCCACTAACGCAGTCGTGAACATTGCCTCTAAAAAATTACCAGAAATAAAATATTTTACATTTTTGTTTCTTATAAATTTTTACCGCAGAATTTTCTAATTTAATCAATCAATTTCATAACGTTGAGGGATGCCCAAGAAAGCTTTTCTGACCGATCGAGAAAGGATCCAAATATGAAAATGACTTTGCAAAGGGTTAATAACCTCTAAAATTAATTAGAAACATGTAAAATAACTATGCGAGTATTCAATATCCTTCAACACAAATAGATGTGAAATAAATAGGTATGTAGGTAGGGATCAATCGACCTAAATACACATCTTCACCCAGAGACTATAGTGGCCCATTGTGATCCCTTCTTCAAATTTACAATACTGAAAAGAGAGGAAAGTGAAAGGGGAAACTAGAAGTAGAAGAAAAGTAACAGAAAAGATAAACATTAAATAACGAAGAGAAATCCTTTACCGTGGACCCAATAGCCTTCCCACTTTAAGATAAGTTATATGAGAGTCGGCAGTTCAACGACTATCAGTTCATCTAGTTTATCCAGAAATTGCCGACCTACCCACTTCATTCTTGTCATCTGGAGTCGAGGGCATCTACAAAGTAGGGGTTCCACTGGCTCTACTTCATCCACATCCTCACACATCCTGCAATTGTTTCACGTGCCTGAGTCCCATTTTACCGCCATCACTCCTATGCGACAGTGTCCAGTTTGAAATACTATAATCCTCCTCACGCAGTATCTGGCGGTACTTAGTAGTACTTTGAACCAAAAAAGTAGGTCAACTAAACGAAAAGTGGGGTAGAATTAAAGAAAGGAGGTTATATATCAGCGAACGAAAACTTTAATCATCATAACGAAAATGTTCATTGATTTTTCATAAATTCTTCGAATTGTCAATATGACTATTCAAAATCATTAATAAAAATTCAGTTAATTTGAATAATACATTATTCAAATTTACAAAAATAAATTTTTTATATTGATTAATATTATTTAGTTTAGATATCAATTTAAGATAAATTTACGAAATTTAGGAAAGAGTTAAGTTTAATGTTATAGTGCAATTTCAATTATTGTTCGACGAAAAAATAGTTAAACAAAATTTTTATTCAAATTATTATTAATTAAATAAATTTGTGTGTTATTTTACTTACGATACGCTACTACCATTTTAACTAAATATCTGTTGTTACAATTTTTTCCAAAAAAATAAGATTTTATTAATTTAAAAATATTTTAACTAAAAAAATATTTAATTTAAAATTTTGTTGTATATTTAAAGAAAATTCTTCAACTTGAAGAAAAATTCTGTTAATTTGAAGAAAAATCAGGTGTTAAATAACCTTTTTTTGTTAAAGCTTTACGAAGCTTTTTGTTAATATTACCTACGACATTTGGTTCAATGTAGGTACTCAGCATAGTCTGACCATATGTGTGGCATCCACCTCAGCTCTTTCCTACATTACACTAAAATTAAAACATGCGCTCACTGACTTATGCAATATACAAAATTTGTTCATAAATGTAACAAAGTAACATTTAATGCGTCATAAAATTCGTTATATTTTGTTGACAATTTTGCGAAAGTTTCTTGCTTGATTTTAGAAGTTGCCTCAGATATCGGTCTATATTTTTTTATATACTGAAAGAAAGAATTTCTAAGGGCTATAGCAAATACTCAAACCAAATTTCAGTGAGCTCTGTCAATAATTGTAGATGTGAGAGTGCTAACTTATAGATTGACAGACAAACAGTCGGGCAGACAGACAGAGAGACAGACGAACATAGCCAAATCGATTCAAGAATATGTATGCATTATGAGGTCTAAGATGATTTTTCCTTAGCGTTACGCACCGAATGACAAAGTTAATATACCTTCTGGTTTAATAAAAATAGTATTTGTCCCCTAAATATTTTTTGTTTATTTTTTTCTAATTCTATAAGTTATGTGCGTTTATAGAAATATGCATCAGTGTATTTAGTTTATAAGTGAAAAACCTTATTGTAGGTAGAAATAGAAACTATAAAAATAAACATTTTAAAGAAAAAATGTATCAAGGTTTTGGTTGGTTAAAAAATCTTTGAACTTGTTTTTAATTTAATTTTTCTTTTACTAATTTTGCAGTTAAACTAAAAAAAATGTTTAAAGTAAAAATTAAACATTTGTTGTCTTAATGAAATTAACATTGAATATTAGTTTTTATTATTATTGTTATTAAAGACCATAAAAATTTTATTTTAAATACAATATTTTTATATAGTTCTACTCTTTATGATCAAATAACCCACAATTTGATGTAGAGAATATTTTTTTTAAATTATGAAAAAACAAAATCATAAAACTCTTAACTCTGGTCACTAGTTTTGTGATAATAAACGTAAAAAAATCATACAAAATAGATTGCAAAAATTTAAAAATTTTATTTTTATTTTTTGTTATTTAATAAATTGTTTTTAATAATGACTATTTTTATGAGCTGACAAGAATCATGTCAGCCCACCAAATATATGGAGAGAAAAAACACAAAAACTTATTTAATAATACACCTTGCAACAGCCACCAGTTATAAGACCACAACTAGTAATCAGGCAGTTTTGCTACCATTATCATTATTGCTACATATTTTTTTCTCTTTCTTTGCCACACTTGCAACATATTTTTCTTTATTTATTCATCTTTTTTATTGATTTAAAAATTTTAACTGGATTTTTTCTATATTTCTTAATCTTTAAGTTAATTGGGAAAACAACATTTTGGCCACACAATGATCGAGAGCTTCAACATAATCGAATAGTTCCTGCTCACAAGTTTCACGAGTTTGTTCTCGTTCTTCAACACGTTGATTACATATTTGTAATGTTTCATAGAGTTTATGGATTCGTCGTTTTGTGTCACAAAAATCTCTTAATGCCTTTTGCTGATC
The DNA here is from genome assembly GCA_004302925.2 of Cochliomyia hominivorax. Lineage (NCBI taxonomy): Eukaryota > Metazoa > Arthropoda > Insecta > Diptera > Calliphoridae > Cochliomyia > Cochliomyia hominivorax. Next base: position 52,965,650 of record PYHX02000494.1, on the reverse strand, counting down.
AATTAATTCTGGAGGTTCTTCTGGTGTTGGCTGTTGTTCAGGGGCAGCAGCTTGCAAACGAAATGGAAAGAAATTTCTCAGATGCATGTTGACGAACAAATTTGAATTTGAAAATTGAAAAAATTTTTAAAAATTTAATGAAACATAATATATTTAAACAAAAAAGTTTGACAAGAAAAGGGAAGTAATCTTAATGTTAATTTTTAATTTTTAATACCCTTCATTTTTATTTTATTACCAACAACAAGTGTTAATGAAGTTATATTAACTTTAGTATTCTGTTTGTAACGAAAATAAGAAATTATATAAGACCCCATAAAGTTTATATATTCTTACATCAAATCAAAGTATGAATCGATTTAACTATTTCCATCAAACTATTTGTCTGTTATCGACATTCTCACATCCACAAAAGTTGATTAAGCTTGATGAGATTTGGTCCAAAGACCTGTTATTGTCCTGAAAAATTTTCTTTATTTAAAACCTGAAGAATCGATTCAATATCCGGAAATGACATCACATAAAAATATTTTCAATATAGTTTTTGTGTGATGTCATTTCCGGATGGCTCCAGCACAACTTAAGTTTTTGGGTTTATATTTATATAAAATTAATGTATGCGACAAATTTCAGAAAATTATATATAAACTTGTGTCATATGACAATGCAATATATCAATTTTTGTTTTAGTTGGCCAATAACTTTTATTTACGATATGCATTTGGATGATCTTTTATCTATATATTCTCTTTTAACCCCATTGCTTTTATAGTAAACTCGATTTCCCGGCCACTTTGCTACAATCCTAAATTTAGAAAAATAGTCAAAAGTCGTCACGTGTATTAAAAAATGTCCATGCATATTATATTTTATTAAATTGGAAGATTTTCGCCGTATTAGTTCTTAAGATATCCGATTTCTAATATTTGATTTGAATAGAGATTACAACTCCACCCTGACCCTTTCTGTTCTTAATTTTTCCGGTATAACCGCTTCCCAGGACTGTAGCAAAATTGGAAAAGTGAAATAGTTATTCGATATTCGATGATTAATATCTGGTCACTGGTACCACTTTCTCACATTCGGTTCGATCTGTTAAAGTTCTATAAAAATTTGCAAATTAATATTGTATGGAGGATACCTTTCCCCGTCAGTTCCACATTTTGTCCAGTAAAACACTTCCTTGAGAAATTCATTGAAATGAAATTTTAATACTCTTACACGAATAGTTCAAATGATACGCCATAATTATTATTTGCATTGTGTAGGCGCTACCCCTATCTGTCCAGTATATCCTTTTCTTGATAAAGTGATTGGTAACCAATTTTAAAAACTCTAGCTGAAATACTTTATATATTCGATAATTAAATTTGGGTTTGAATGGGGGTACAACTCCTCCTGATACTAACAGTATTAAATTTTTTCCAGTAAGACAGTTCCTTGAGAAGGTGATTGTGACCCAAATTTCCTGTAATAGTTCTTTAAAAATTAAAAAATTATATTTTTAATTTCCTGCGATACTTTTGAATATGTTGGGATCATTTGCCACAATGTTTATTGAAATTGGTTATGGTCGTTCCATTATTTCATATAGGTCCCATACAAATATTCCCCCGGAATGGGGTTTTTAGTTCATACAATTCTTAAATATAAAACGATTATATCCAAATTTTGTAGAAATTAATCTTATTTTATTCTAAAACGATCTGCAAAATTATATATACATCCACCCTTTCAACTATCAAAAATCGCACATAAACGTGGGTGTTGTATAAAATTTAGTCAAATTGAGATAAATTTAACCACTGTGTGAAATAATATGAGGTCGGTCCATAATTTTTCCAACTCCTATTAATAAAAATTGATTTTAAAACGCATTTCACGTAAATATTAGTATCATAATAATCTATCAATAATGTGGTGTAGGATTTTACATAGTCGGTCTTGACCGACTATAATATTTTTACATGTCGCAAGTCTTCTAAATTTACATTCATATGCATACACTTGGGACTATAATGAAACAATATCGTTGTAAAAAATCTAAAAGTGATATAATTCTGGAAAAAGTGATGTATATATTTTACTAACCCTTATTTTAATACCACGTAGAGGTAACTCACGTATTCGTGGCGGAGGCGGTATTTAACAGATTTCAGACTAGATGTAACCTGAAAGAAAGACATCAATTTTAAACATCACAATAAAGGAATTACCCTACTCAACCATATGCACTCTACTACATGTGATTGTTAATGAGCATATTTAACTTAGTACATAGTATCATATGTGTAAATCGCCTTTATCATTTAATTTATTACTTATTTAAAGCTTTCTTTATTTCCAACATTTCAATGATTTTACGGCGCAAATAGAGGAGGAAAATCAAAATTTCAACCAACCGACAATAATATATTGAATTCATGAATTTATATGATGTGATTTATATGATAAATCTAACATCAATACTATTAAAAATAACTTAATAGTTTAACTAATGATATAAAATGTATAAAATTCACATATTGAAACTAAACATATGAAATATTTCCGGTAAAATAAATTCTACACAAAATTTCCCAATTAAAAATTAAATTAAATATTTAGAAATTAATTTAGTTCTAATTGTAACACAAGTCTCTAAACTAGCGAATAAATTACTTTCAAATCAATTAAGGGTTTTTCTAACGCGTGACTAAACACATTTACAAATCAATAAGTATCTAACGGATACACAACATTAAATATGATACAGATACAGATTTAAAGTAAAAAAGAAGCAAAATTGTGATTTAATATTTAAAAAAAAAATTGCCTTTGGCTTATAGTGGGTTACGGATATATATCACCAACATCAATGTCAATATACAAATTAAATTAGAAATATATATAAATACTATTTGTTAAATATGTATGAATGTTTAATGTAGTCAAACGATATTATTCATAATATAATAATTAATGCACTACACGAAAATAAGTGGTATTAGAGGGTGTATTAAGTTTATAATTTCATGTTTAAATCTTCAAAAACAAATCCCATAAAGCACATGTACCCTGGAGACATATTTTCTTTTTATATATAAAAATGAATCTGTGTTTTTTTATTTGTTTATTTGGGACTTATAGACAGATAAACTACTGAACCGATTTTGTTGAAATTTTCACAGAATGATCCCCATATACCCGAAAGTAACATAGGCTATAAAAATTTTGACAGGAACATGGGGAGAGATTTCCTCCATACAAAGCAAATATTGACTATCAAATATCTAAAGAAATAAAACAAGGAGATTTTTAAATTCTGTTTCAATCACTTCTTCAAGAAAATGTATTACTGGACAAAATGTAGGGCTGATAGGATCAGGGGAAGATGTAATCCCCATACAAAGAAATTATTGATCATCATATATCTAAAGAACCACTTCATCGAGAATTTTCACATTTGGTCCCAATAATTTTTTCAAGGAACTTTTTTTGCGAGGCAATATGTGAGACGGATAGGATTTGGGAAAGAGGTAGTCCTCATAACAGACAAATATTGATCATTGAATATTTAAAAAACTACAACAGCGAGAATTTTCGAATTTGGTCCCAACCAATTTATCAAGGAACTGTTTTACTAGACAAATTGAAGGACGGATAGGATTTGCGGGAGAGGTAACCTCCAAACGAGGAAAATGTTAATAATCTTATATCTAAAGAATCAATAAAACGAGAATTTTCAAGTTTGGTCCCAATAAATTTTTTAAATAACTGTTATACTAGATAGAATGAAGGGGGAATGAAGGGGGGAATTAAAGAGGTTTGTTTCACTTTTTTAGGACTGCAAAGCGCAAATATAAACTGTTGCATATTGCTTTAAACGCATTTAATATTTTTCTGCATTTTAGTTTTATTTTGGTTGTTTTTATTCAAAACTAAAGTAAATTTTTTTTAAATGAGAACAAGATTTTTTCTTTCATGTGGCCAAATGTTCTTGGTACAATTTTATGTGAAATATTACTATAAAAGCAGACGTGCAAATTGCTTTAAAAACAATATCAGCAATAAGATATTATATATTTTTGTTTCTTGTAAATAAGTGTATGTTTTGAATTAAAATATTCTAAATTTACTGCATATTTGTCCAATAAAATCGATAGGTTTCATAACGTTTAAAAATGCACAAAATAACTTTTATGTCCGTTTAAGAACAGATCCAAATTAAATTTTTTTTTCATGACCAATTGAGAAATCGGTCGAAAAATTAAACGTTCCGAAAGTGTGGTGTGCAAATTTTTAAAAAGGGGCGAAATTAGGGTGTTCGGAAATCAACCAAGAGAATACATAAACAAAAAGAAGATTAATTCTACAATGAATTCTCCACAAATAAAGAACAAAATAAATTTTCCTGATACTTTCAAATACAATTTTTTACAAAAACTCAAGAAAAATCTTCTAAATCTCGTATAAAAATACATGAAATGGGGAAAAATGCGAAAAATTATTAATTTATGCGGTCGTGACTCATACCCATTGAGATCAAATAATGTTTATATTAGTTTAAGCAGTATATTCTGCAGAAGTCAAATCTAAAATTTGTTAAAGGCCAACGAAAATTAAAAGCACAATTTAAAACGAATTGCTGGAATATTATCTCCACAATATGGAGGCAAATATGAATTAAGATTACACATTCCAGCACTCCGGTCTTAAAGCTAATGGAGGACTTGTCAAATAATGCCCAAAACGAAAGCATAATGACATTAACAAAACTCAAACTTAAAATGGAGGAAGTTTGGGAGGAAATTTTTTTACGATCTTTTTAAAAAATTCGTGTAATTAATCCACAACAAATAATTATCCACCCATTATAAATAATGCTTTATACACTCTTTAAAAATCAAATATAATTGTCCGCCTATCTAATGCTCTACACCACAAAATTGATTATGAATGATAGTTAGGAGAAATTCATGAACAACCCTCGTAGATTTCAAATTTCTGATTTATTCTTAGGTATGCAGTACATATTAATGTGAAAAAAAAACATTTACGTGAAATTTATGCGTTTTAAAATGAATTTTCGCTGGGGGATTATATGAGAGCTAGAAGAAATTATAGACCGAACTTCGTATAATTTTGTATATCGATTTTAACTTATGTTTATCTTAATTTCGATACAACTTCTTATTAAAATACCAACGTATATGTGAAATGTATGACCTTTAAAGTAATATCTGGCACATCGTTTGAATAATATAACACTTATTATCGATTTATTTCCTTAATATCGCTTTATATTTAGAATTTTTATAAGCTTAAAACCTCACTCCGGGAGAATATTTTTATGGGAGTTACCTAAACTATTCGATGGAACATGGCCAATTTCAATAGGTTTCGTCATTAGGCAAAATAATAAATAATAAAATAATAATGTCTAATTTCAACAAGATATCTCAAAATAGCGACTTGTAGAGTGTTCACAAAGTTTGCGAGGACAACCAGCCAGCTAGACATACAAACAGATGAACATCGTTAAATCGACTCAACAGTGATTCTGAAAGTGGGTTTACACCACCTGCCGTGGTGTAGGTAATAAAAGTTAAATGTGCTTATAGGAATATGAACCAGTTTAGTATTCTTAATTATTATAACTTGTAATATGTATGTGAAGCAGGGCGTTAAGGAATCACCATTACATATATATTATCAATTATATTTTAATTTATTATTAATTACACAAAAACATACATATGCAGATGTATGTATGTACTTGTAAATTCAGAGAAATATAAACAAAATTAAATTCAATTTAAAAAATTAAACATTTGCCAATATCCGCCTTTAACAGGTGTCATTGACAGTAAATCAAAACGGAAAAACAAAATAAAAAAATTCCCAAATCAAAATATATAATGAAAACAATATGGAGGTTGATATAATTTTTATAATTTTAATTTTTGCAAATTTTATATTGACCGACATCAAAGTATAACAATTGTCTTTTTTTTCTTTTTTCAATATAATTTTTTTCAAAAATGACCATTAAAAGTTTTTTTAAAATTAGTTGGGTGTTGGTGTTTGTCATTTTTGAAATAACAACAAATAAAATTAGAAAAAATTGCAAATAAAATTTAAATTAATGTTTATTGTTTAAATTGTTTATTATTTTGTTTAATGTTTCAATATGAACAATATTTGTAGTTACAAGATGATAAAGTCAAGATATTGAATGACAATAATGAGCAACAACCACAACAACAACACAAATAACGGCAAAGCAAATAAATTGCACTTTTAGTAGCAAATCAATATAAACAAGTAAATAGTAAATATATTATAGTCGATTAAGACCGACTATGTAATACTCTACACCATATTGTTGGTTGTGAATAGTTGCTAAGAAATATTTGTGAACGGCCCTCGTATAATTTTTTTCTTATTTATGCTTATGTTTGCAATATATTATTATGATAAATTTATGTGTTTTAAAGGAAATATTTTCTAGAGGGTTATATGAGAGTTAGGAAATATTATGGACCGACCTTCGCACAGTAGTTTTAACTTATATTTATCTTAATTTGACTTAATATTTCACAACACCCACGTATATGAGCGATTAATCCGTTTGAAGATGACATTAGGAAGTGTGGTAGTATGGGACCTATGAGAAATAGTGGACCGTATGTAATATTTGGCACAACGTTATGGAATGTAATAAGATTTATTTTCCATAAATTTTATTAAAATTGTTTTATATATTTTTACACTATTTCAAGGGAGGGGGTGTCATTTATAATAATGGAACGATCATAACCAATTTTTATTGGCATCGTCCTTACGTCAAAATAATGTTACGTACCAATGTTTATTAAGATATTTTTTGAACTCCCACCTGTACTTTGCGAACAGCCGTCCGGCTGGCTGTGCAAGCACATCGACTAAGGATGTGATTCTCAGTCGAACAGTATACTTAAAAATTCTGATAGGACTATTTTTCCTAACAGTTACAAACATCTGCACAAACGCATAATACCCCCACTATTTTTGGTGGTATAGGGCACAACAATATTTCTACAAAGTTGTTAAAATTTACGAGGTGTGGCTATTAAGTTTTACATAAACACTAATAATAATTGCTAATTATTGAGGTTCAAACTAATTGCAATATCTAATTACATAAAGGAAAATATTTAAATATTTTACATAAAGTTGAAGATAACGATTTACAAATCTAATTTTGATGTTGTTTTTGACAATTGATTGAATAATTTAGTTGTCTTGTAAAAATACTATTTAATATGGATTATGTTTGGAGTGTAATTATTGAAGGTGTAGACTGAATTGCCGGATTTACTAACGCCTTCCGATGAATGTTTTGATTGCTTTACTTTAAATTTAATGTTGATTACAACAATCTTTGTTGACAATTTATATTAACCCTTGTCATGCGGAATATTTTTACAATGTTAAATTTGATTAAGATATTTCTGTGCTACGAACAGATTCGTAATAAAATTTTACTTGGAAATTTCTGATATTCTTATAATCTCCGCCACCAGAAGAGGTGGTGGAATCATCTAATACCCCATAAAGTATATATATTCATGCATCAAATACATTAATATGAGTGATCAAAGAGAAGTGCATACTAAAGTTATTATTTATTTTAAATCAAACAATATTGGGTCCTACAAAATGTTAGTAAACATTCAAAGGTCTGCCGTCAAATGGTTTCCATTGTTATTAAACAGTCTTGATAGAACTTGTCCTCTGATAGAAAATCTGGTTCATGCATGAGGAATGGTCATCATGATGTTTCTAAAGCCAAAAATGAGAAAGCGTTTTCAAAAGTGCTCCAAACATCCGGTAGAAAAGCAGCCCCGTTAGCTTAATGCTCGGACTATTTGGTAAGAAGAGTTTAAATTAATGCAGGTTTACGCACATACAAGGCTTAAAATGTTTTCGACAGGAACGCTGCAAAAAATTTAGAGGTCAAAAGCAGGGCAACGAAATTGAAATCAAGTTTAAAAAAAAACATTATTGCAGTTTAATGGATGATAGAACGTATGTTGTGGCTGATTTTTTTTTTCAAATTCCTGATCGAAAATTGTCTGTAAAAGTCTAGACTGTTTACAAAAAGGATGCTTTCACTTATTTTGGGCTGGCATGACATCCAGTTACTATGGTAAACAAGCCCTTGAGTGGTAAAAGAACTAAAATGTTTTATTTGTACCAACAGAGACAAATCCTCCAAAGTATCCGAAACTAAGGCAAGTGGAGAGATATTTGGCTCTTATTTAAAGAGAATTGAAAAGCACAAAAAGTGTCCAAAAGATTGGTCGATTTTAAACGGCGAATAAATTACTGTAATACGAAAGTGATAGAAATCACTGTTATAATGTTAATTGTAAGGTTTCCGAGAAAGATCCAAAACTGAATCACTTGCGATTAAAAATATAAAAATATTTAGTTTTTGTAAAAAAATGTAAACTTAGTGCTTTCGTTTTGCCAGCATATATGAATGTTAAGATATTGATCTAAAATATGGATCCTTAATAAACATTAATTTAAGGGAGGCGTATGATTAATATTTAATTTAATAAAATTCTGCATAAGGGAAACATATTGTATTAATCAGTGTGTGTGTGTGAATTTTTGTAAGTTTATCTATGGCGTGAAGTTACACCACATATGAATGAAGCGATGGATATTAATGATTGAGCTGAGCAAAATGCAGCAGTTTTGTACTCCTTCGCACAGTGGTCTCAAAACGCTTTTTTTGGAAATAATTCTTTATCTTTGGAACTCTTAAATATTGTGTTTCTCAATTTATTTAGAGAAGAACATGTCATAGTGAGTCTCGGGGTCGAGTAGTGTTTCTCCAAAATTAAGTCATCACGGGTGCAACGATTTAAAAAAAATCGCCAAAATTTTATTTATGATTTGTTATATAGATGAAGTGTACATAATAAACACTTTTTATTTTCGATGCACGTTAAAAAAATGTATATCAAATGTATTCCATATGAACTAAGATATTTAAAAAAAATTATATAATATGAACAAAGTTGTCCTTAATGTAGAGCTTTCAAAATAGAACCACTTTTTCATTCCGAAATTTCCAAAATTAAAATCCGATATAATGCCGATATAAGAGTATCATAAATATATGCCATAACATTAGAAATTACTTCAGAATTGAGAAAAAATCTTTTATTCCAGAATAAAATAGTTGATTTGAACGTGAAACAATATTAAAAAATCAGAAAAGATCAATATAAAAATTTTAATTTGGTCTAAATGTCTCTTAAACTATAAAAGATATCATAGATATATAACGTATATATTTTTGTAAAATATATTTTGATTTAAGTCATAAATAAAATTTTGGCAATTTTTTCAATGAACGTTATACTTTACTTTGGAACTATTTACAAAAGAAATAATTTTGGACCACTGTGCTAAGCTTTAGTTTATAGGGAAAGAAAAATTTTTTTTAAGAAAAGTGTTGGCGACTCGAAACTTTTTCAAAGGAATTTATTGATGACCCATGCTATTATTTTTATTTTCTAGTTCACCTGTTTAAGACCACCCTCGTATTTGTTCAAACTGATTTTATGATAAATTAAGTAATCAAAAAATCAACATTAAATAAATTTCAATTGTTTCAATATTATTTTTTCATTCAGTTTCCACGTAGTTTTTGTCACATTGCCTGAGGAATTTAAGGCGTTTTTTTGTTATTGTTTTTTTTTTTTTTTGATATTTGTTTTTCAGCCGTTTTTTTCCTTAACTCTTTAATCTATTGAAATTGGCCATTTTAAAGGTATTAAGGTAATTTTTATTTAAACGTGCTTCTTATAGATAATTTTTTTTGTTTATTTGTATCTCTTGACTTTATATTTTTTGTATTTGTTTTGTGGAAAAATGTTATTTCCTTTTGGTCAAATGCCAAAATTAACAAATATTTATTTTAGAGTTTTAGTTTTTTTCCTATTTTTATTTTTGTTCACATTTTGTAGTTTTTCTGGGTAGTAAAGTAGGTATATAGTTGCCTTTTTTTGCAATAAATGACTCATATTCATTCATAACAAAATCATGAGAACTTGGCAAAAATGCTGCTAATTCATTTCAGTTTTTGTGCGATTTTTCTTTGTTTTTTTCCAAAGTTTTTTTTTGTGAACCCTCACAAATTTAAATATTACATAGTTTGTAATTTATACACTTTTAATTTTGGGTGTGGTATAATTTTAATTTAGTTTATTTTAAGTTTTTTTTGTTTTCACTGTATTTGTTTTTTGATTTGTGTGTTCATTTTTTAAGTCTATTAAATGTCGACATGTCGATAATACAATTTTATATGCAAATCATTAGAAATATATGGACAATGTATTTGTATCTTAGTTTTCCTGAAAATATTTTAAAGGAATTTCTGATTTCAAATAAAAAGTATTTTAGTCGAATAATTCATTCATAGTTAAAGGTTTTGATAATTTTATTATTATTTTATATCGTAATAAATTTCGAAAAACATGTTCTTAAAGGGAGTTATAATCTCCTATAGCTTCAGTCCAAATAAATTTTGTATCCATTATTACTGATGTTTTTTTCTAAAATTTTTAAAATCGAGGTCCTGAAGGTTATTGAAAAATTTGTCAGATTAACTTTAAAATGAAATACAACCAGTAAGAATGCTATATACAACTATATCGAATCTTTAATAACCTCTATCACAAATGAGTGTGAAGTTAATACGTTATGTTTCGTACACACATACATACACTCACAGAAGTATACAATATATAAAAGTTTTTCCTTAATATTAAACAAGAACACTAAATGAGTTATAAAATTTGTTTTGTTTTGGGTTATAACTTTTTCTCCCATAAACCGATTTTGATAATTTCTGGAATAATAAAGAAATGTATATTTTATAGCAAAATTTCATTCTAATTTGTCGATCTATATCCTTTTTATATACAGAACCGATTTTGGTCTTTAATAGGAAACTTTGTCAGGCAATTGTGGATGTGAGAGTGCCAAGAACTGATAAACAGACAGACAAAGCTAAAGCGACTCAGATTTTAATTTGATGTAAGAATGTATATACATAATGAGATGTTAGATGATTTTTTCATAGCGTTATTCACGTAATGACAAAGTTAACACTCCTTCTTAGAGTTGGGTAACAAAAAGAACCTAAAAATATACGAATCCTTTAAAAAGTTATATAAGAATAAATTTGGAAACATGAAATTTCTAAATTGTTATATAAGCGAAATTTCGCTGGGAATTTGTATGGAGTCTAAGCGAAATTTTACTTTACTTACAACATAAATCAGACGGATCAGAATGTTTTAAGCGAGAGTGAATTCTGAAATGGTAACCTATAAACATTTTTCAAATTCTGCGAGATTTGGCCCATATTTTTTTTCAGTATCATCATGATATTATATAATCGGTGTTTATCAAGTCAGAGTGAAAAATTCATAACATACATTTTTCACTAAAACTTTTTTCATTTAAGTTTTTAAGTCTAGTGTCAAACAAATTAATAAATTCATAAAATTATTACATATTTTCAACAAAGCCCCACCTGGATCTTAAGAAAGTTGCCCCAGCATTCAAAATTCTGCCATCAAACAGTTTCCAAACTGGGAAAACGTAGGTAGAAAGTCGGTAGAAGGTATGACGTACATGCTGCTTCTAAAGCCAAAAAATTTAAAGCATTTTCAAAACAGCTCCCAACTCATCCGGTAGAGTGTTAGGACTATTGGAAAAAAAGAACACGGAAATTGAATTCAAATTTTGTAAAAAAAACACATCCGGTAGGACAGTGTTAGGACTTGTGGAAAAAAAGAACACGGAAATTGAATTCAAATTTTGTAAAAAAAATATTCCTGATGTATAATGGAAACTTATGTTTTGGCAGATTTTTCGCAACTTCCTGTTCAAAATATTTATATCGCTTATGCTCTAAGGAGCCTTGAAGAAAAGTCTAACAACCAAAAGCAGTAAAATTTTCCCAAAAAATTTTAGTATATCAAGCATATAGTTGAATCAAAAGAATCCATAAGACTTCATGATGTGTCCACTTATTTTTGACCTGACTTGACATTCTGTCACTATGGTAAACAAGTAGTCAAGGACAACAATGTAGTATTTGTGCTTAGAGAGACAAATACTCCAAATTGTGCGGCGCTAAAGCTAGTGGAGAGATAACGGGCTCTTATTAAAAAAGAACTGAAAAGCACGAAAAAGGTGTTCGAGCACTACTTGACTGTAATAATAATTTCATTCAGATAAAAGAAAAATAAAACTGTAAATTTAGTGGTTTCGTTTTATAAACATATGTTAAGAATTTTTGATCTCACTCCTTACTTATTTTTGTATCTTGTATAAGGTAAAATAAAGAAAAAATTTGAGAAGATTTATTACTTTTTTTGTTATTGGACCGATATTAGTGGTTTTAAATAGGATTTTGCTTAGGGCAATAGAAACACTCCTAACAAATTTCCTTGAATCAAGTGATTACTCTAGGCGAGAGATTATTTCAGAAAGTTAGACCAACGGACTTTGCTAAATCGATTCAGATTATTATTTGGCACTTAAATTATATATATATTAAGGAATCTTGATTATATACTTATTGTTATTGCACACAGAGTGACAAACTTAATAGACCGAAATAACAAACTTAATATATCAAGTGTTTCTTATGTCATTTGATTTCATTAATTGAATCTATAAATAAGCATTTCAAAAGCCTTTCTTTAAATATATGTATATATTGTATATGGTCCACAATTTTAAAGCTTTTTCTTGTTTATATTTTATGTAACTTTTTTATATATTTTGAAAATATTTTTTGTCATGAATTAAAGTAATACAGGCGCATGATTTCAATCACGATTCTTTGTTTTTATTTTTTTCTTAATTTACTTTTTTATATATTATTGACAATGATTTTTACAATTTATATTTCTGATTTGATTTCGGTTTTAAATGGTCACAAACAGATTGCTCTCATTTATTTGATCGTTTTTGGATTTTCAAAGATCTCAAGTAAAAATATATAAAATAAAGTAATTGTTATTAGAATTTATGGTTGTTTTTAAAGTTTGATATAAAATCGAAATCATGTTGACAGGTTTTTATTGTTGAAAAATTATACTCCTTAAGATATCCCAGACAATTTACACTCTCCCAGCTTAAACAAGGAAAAATATTATAGTTGGTCAAGAACGACTATATAATATTCTACACCATATTGTGGTTGTAAAAATCTGCTACGAGAAAGTAATGAAGGGTCCTCTTAGTATTAGTATGATACTAACATTTATGTGAATTTTTTTGGAGGGTTATATGGGAATTAGAAATAATTATTGACTAATCCTTGTTTAATTTCGCACAGTTTATATTTATCTTAATTTGTCTAAATATGTTTACAATACTGACCTTTATGTGCGATTTATGAGTTTGAAAGTCATATGACCTATGAGAAAAAATGAATCCATAATTTACCACATCGTTTAAGAATATAATAAGATTTAGTTTTGCTAAATTTGATTAAAATCGTTTTTATATTTATGAATATTATGGACTGAAAATCCCATTGCAGGGGGATATTTGTATGGAGCCTTTATGAAATAATGGACCAATAATAACTGAATTCAATAGGCATTACCCTTGGGCGACCTAACAGTATGTGTCATTAAGATGTTATTAAGATATCTTCAAAACTGCGACCTGTTCTCTGCGAACAAACTTTATATGGACAGCCAGCCGGACGGTCGGACAGACATGCTTAAATCGACATAGGAAGTGATTCTGGACCTAAAGGTATACTGGTGGTAGGAATTTTTTGCCCGTTACAAACATCTGCATGGTGTCGGGTATAAAAATAAAACTACACCTTGTTGTGATAATTAAATTTTTATGTAAAATTTGTTAAGACACGTGTGACTTTTAATTGTTTGAAAATAATAATAAAATACTTAAAACAGGTAGTTAAACAAAATTTAATAACATCTTGTATTAAATATTTAGTAATCTGAACTGGAATATTTTAGAAAATTGAAATTTGATATTAAAAGCTTCTTTTATTTGTTTGAAACAACTGTAAGAATATAATGAAACATTTTGTGATTATTATGGATTAACCGGTTTGTTATAAAAACGGAATTAAACTTTTTAGGTGAAATGCAAGCAGAGTTGAAAAACTCGTCCATTTTTACATCCTTAGCACGGATATCTCTTCGTTTTGGTAGAATAATAGAGACTTCTTTGTTCCCTACATTGATTGGGGTATTATGCTTTTGTATTGGTATTTTAAAGAATAAATGTTAATTAATCAACTTATAAATCTGTCGTTCTTTTTCTGAATCGATTTAAGGATGTTGGCCGTCAGTCCCAAAGTGTGGTAAAATACTTGAAAAATAGCCAAAATTACTAGAAATATTTTTATAATAAAAAGCTGAGTTTTTTATGTTTAGTTAGTCGAGTCCGAAAAAAATTTTGTTCCTATCAGCCGATGATTTCGCTTGACCCCATACATTCGAAATTGCTCTCAAATACCCATAAAAAGTCAATTACGTTACAATTGTGATAATTGTAGTAATTTTTTAAAAATTGGAACGCATTTGTAAATAGACCCTCTATAAAGCCGCTTCTGATGTTATCATTAACCTAAACACAAATGTGTTTAGGTTAATGATAACTCCTGACTCGGTATAATTTTACAAAATATTTCTTAATATAAAATTTTTTCTTAATATCTACATTATTGAGACTTATTCTAAGAAGAAGTCAGTCAGAGCCGCTGTGATAAACAGTCAGCCAAAGCCGCTGAGGTAAATACTCAACACGAGGTCGCTGTGATAAACAGTCAGCCGAAGCTGCTATGGTAAACAGTCATCCCAAGTTGAAGTCTCGGGACAAGGACCGAGGCCGCTGTGATCTATAGTCAACACGTTGTCGCTGTATCAACCAAAGTCGCTCTGCAAGGTACTCCCCTGACGTTTGGAGTAGGTCCAAGTATCAGTGACTGATTTTACAATATTATTGTATCTAAGAAAAACTATTATTGTGAGTGTATATGTATGTGTATGTATTCACTTCATATTCATTCTTTGGGGGGAATGTATGAAGATTCAGCATAGAAAAATATAGGATTCTCAATTGTTTTTAATTTCTGTTTTTTGATAACTCTACCAAGTCTACCAAGTTAACCCCATCTTTTGGACCCACTAAGAACTTGCGCTTCCTCAGACAACTCAAACAAAATATCTATGTCATTTAAAAGTCACTGTGAGAAGAATCAGTGCACAAGAACCCTACATGAAATGAGTGATCAAAAGTAACCAATTGCCGATGTTTGTAATTTGCAAAAAAATGGTGTGATCCCCATTCCCTTTCGACTCAGAATCACCTTCTGAAACGATTTAAAGGTGTCCGCACGATCGCCTGTCTGTTCGGCTGCTAACCATGTTTATTGGTCTTAGAATACTTTCTACATTATCTTAATAAATAAATAAATGAATAAATGAAAAAATAAAGTAATAAATTAATAAATACATAAATTAATTAATTAATTAATTAATTAATTAATTAATTAATTAATTAATAAGTAATTAAATAAATAAATATAATTTAATAAACAATAAAATCTGGTTAAGCGTTAGTTATCTGTGATGGCTATATACATCATATATACATAATATACAACATTAGCGTGAGCAAAATTTGTTCTACGCAATGAAGAATATTTCCATCGGCAGTCAAATAACTGCCAAATAACTGTCAGCATTCTTGTAGAGAATATAAGTTTTCTTGCGGATTGTCTTAGAAAAAGATCCGCAGCATGGGTCTCTTGGATTTCAATATTAAATTCCATACATTTAAACTAGAAACGGATTTACTTAGAATATAAATATGAAATAGAAATAAATAAATAAATAAATAAATAAATAAATAAATAAATAAATAAATAAATAAATAAATATAAATATCAACTCTGAATGTCAAATTTATTATAGAACACGTGCTGCAATATCAATGTTGCCATTTGTAATCTATTCTATGTCACATAAACCGAATATTTTATAACAAATAATTAACATATAAATATTAAATACTAAATATGTTTCTAAAATTCTAACCTAGAATAAAACTTTAGAGGTCATCTAACATTCAAATTCCAATTATTCTTAAAACTATTTTTTTCTAAAAGCGAAATTTCAATAACTACGACCTTGATTTCGAATCATTCTTTAAGGTTATTAAATATGTTTATCGCCAAAAAAAAAAAGAAAACGATTTTAAGCGTAAAAAATCTTAAGCAGCCAATCAAAAAATATTGCCAAATCTAGAATAAAGCTTTAATTTACGATTATTATTTAATTAATTTAAAAATTAATAAAAATCAGTAGCTAAATTCTTAAGATTTCTTATAAATTATGCCAAATGATTTAATAAATTTTATCTTTTAATCTTTAATTACGTTCTTTTTTATCTCGCAAACAAAATTTTGCGTAACTTTTTAATAAATAAAATTATTTATGGCAGAAGTTTGCCAAACACTTCTTAATATTTGTAAATGGAATCAAATAAATTATTTTGTTAAAGATAATTGAAAACAGCAAGAGACTCAATATTTTTGTGAAAAAAAAAACTTTACTTAGTGTTTTGTCGTAAAAATAAATGAAGCAATAAAAACATAAAAAAATATAAACTAGAGCCCCGACCTGCGTCGTTAATGGGTGCAGGAGAATCACAATTAATTCATTTTATCACTGCCTCTGTTGCAAATTACTTACTTACACTGAACCAAAAAAGGTAGTAAATATAATGAAAAAGTATGTAGAATTGAACAAAAAGTGGGTTAAATACAAAATATTTATTCATCATAACGAACACTTGCGTTAATTTATCGTCAATTCTTTAAATTGACGAAAAATTGTCAATATGACTTTTTGAATTCGTTAATAAAAATGGGGTTAATTTAAATAATTATTTTTTTTATATTTAAGTTACAAAAAATTTTAATGTTTTAACGAAATTTTATTCAATTTAACACCTTTTACTAAAAAAGTGTTTTGATTAAATTTTTTAGTATATCTGAAGAAAATTCTTCAATTTGAAGAAAAATTATATTAATGAAAATAAAAATCTGTTTATTTAACATCTTTTTTTCGTTAAAGTTCTACAAAGATTTTTCGTTGTCGGTGCTAGTCGAAGAGCTCTTCCTATATTAAAAGCCTTTTCTCCTCATTTAAATCGTTTTCTTGCATTTCATTTCAATTCCAAACTTATTACTTTACATATGCTTTTACTCATTCTTTACGTCCTTTGTTCACTAGCAAAACATTTATTTAGCATCACTAGTGTAACAAAGAAAAGGGATTTCCCTTATTTCACGTAACTTTAATACATAACGCATGGTTGACCATCAGTGTTATCAATGATGCTAAAAATGGTAATCCACAATGTTGTAGTAAAATAAATGCATATTGGGTCAAAACGACGCAAATAGGACCGACGCAACTTGAAATTGCAACGATTTAAATCAAAATGACACAAATCGTTACTACGCAAATCGGGGCTCTAGTACATTTGATTTCAAGAATTGAATTGAATTTCAAAAGCTGTAGAAAAGAAGTAGCCAGAGTTGAGCTGTTAATTAGAATAAATCTGTAGTCATAAGTAAAGTTGTTTAATATTTTATTTCTTAAATGAAAATAATGTCATCACAGAAATTGTTTAATAAAGATTATGTTGCATCAGTTCATTTGACAAGTGGAATAGGAAATTATGATTTTGCATTTTTTATAATGGATATTTTGTAAGACGGAAATGTAATATTTTTTTTACTAAAAAACATACTGTGAAATACATTGATAAATTGGTACACAAATAAGAGTACAAATAAAAATATGATGCAGACATGAATGTTTTACTCTTATTTGTAACAAAAGTATGTTTATAAAAAAAATTATAAAGAATTTAACATAAAATTTATGTGGAATTAAAAGGTTTTAAAAGAATTTTTTGTTGGGTTTATATGAGATCTAGAAAAAATACATATATGAATTTTTAACATTATTTGAATTTTGTGAGCTTAAAACATTTAAATTGGTGTAAGATGAAATAATGGATCCATTATGACCAATTAATACATTTGTCGTTCTAATTAATTATGGGTATTTTAATTTAAATTAATTAATTATTGGTATTTTAATGTAAATGAGGAAATAAGTCTAAACTAACCTAAGCATATTCTTTATAGACATATTTTATTAAATATGATATAACAAATTATACACATTTATGTCAAATTTTATAATAAACAAAATATTTTTAGTTCCGTACATAAATCCTCGTATTAACAAGATAATCTTATTTTAAAACACTGCATGTGTCTTAAGTCTTTTGTATTTAATATGTTAAAGACAATTTATGACTAAATAAAATGTAATTAAACTGTTAATCGACACTAGAAGACATTTTGTTTTTTTTATAAGAAATTTAAATATTTCATACATGATTGTCATGATTTGTTATCATGTTGATTTTGAAAATAGATAAATTTATTAATTTAAAATTCAAAATATATATATATATATATATATATATATATATATATATATATATATATATATATATATATATATATATATATATATATATATATTTTTCATAAATTTAATGGCATTATATTTTATGGTTTAAAACTAGAGTAATATTCTTTTTTTTTCTGCAAACACTTGATTGACTGCTATTTTGAAAAAGAACTATTAAACATGCAAACTTTATTTAAGTTTTATTAGTCTAAAGAAAAAACAATTAAGAATGCTATATTCGGCTATGCCGAATCTTCAATACTCTCCACCACAAAGGCATCTGAACTAAATATATTATGTTTCGTACATACACACTCACACATATTGTTTAAGTTTTTAAATATGACACATTTAATTATATTTTTGGCAATAACTTCTTTTCTACTGAATCGATTTATTCTTTTGGTTGGTAATGAGGTACACACTACTTAAATTATGGCAAAATTTCATTCTGAAATATAAAATTAAATTAAGGATTTGTCTAAGACATTGGTCTATATCTTTTCATATATTGAACCAATTTAGCTGGCTTTAAAACAAGAAACTAAGATCATGGACCATAAGATATACTTTGTGAAAATTTCATAAGGATATATTAGTTATTGTGGCTAAATCGACCCTGATTTTAATTTGATACAAGAATACATATACATTATGTGGTCGAAGGTGATTCCTAATTATCGTTACTTACGGAATAACGAAGTAAGAATGCCCTATTCGCCACTTTTGTTGGTGGAGTGTATAAAAAAATAATTAAAATATTAAAATATTTCGTTCATACCTTTAAGGTGTCCATTTGTAGAATTAAATAATTTTAGAATTATAACAAAAATATTTTTTGCTTCAAAACCACAAAAAAACCCAAAAAGCTTTGAATCAGAAAAATAATAATCCTGTTATTTTTTTGTTTTTGTTATTTTGGCCGCATAACAAATGAAACACGCCTCCAAAAAACTACTTGTAGGTATTTCTTTTACACAATAATTTTACAAGTTGTAATATACTCGTGTATAAAATCCATGTAACTGCAAGTTATAAAAAATATATCTTGAGTATTGATTTTAAATTACGTATTTATGATTGAATTTCAGCTTTTTTTTTTTTGCTCACTTTTATGCCCATTTTGAACCATAATCAATGAATGTATAAATGTTTTAAATGAATAACGAATGAATGTTTTATGGTTCGTTGAATTGATTGATTATATATGATTTTCTTAGACAGAAAAACGCTCCAAATCCTAAGAAGAAACAAGAATATGTACAAGTAGTAAAACTGAAATTGTAACACATTTACGGTTTATAACATTTAAATATGATTTTATTTTTTATTTTTGAAGTATCTAAATTCGAATGGTTATATTTATTGTAGTTTTTAACATTTTTTTTTTTGAATATTTATATAACTGTTTTGTATGTTGGATTGTGTGTAAATGTGTTGTATATTTAAAGACAGCTTGTTAGCTAAATAGTCAGCCAGACAGACAGATATACAGTTCAATAGTAAGGTGTTTTTCATTATGACTTTGTCCATAATCATATTTAATAAAATTAAGAGCTCAGGAGCGTAGTCCAAAGGTTTAAAAAAAATTCCAAACACTTTTTCTTTTAAGAGAAGATTTTTGCTTAAATTTCTTTTAACAGAAAATTTTTGCTAAAATTTTCTTTAAGAGAAAATTTTATGTAAGACTTCTCTTAAGAGATAGTCTTTAGAGAAAACGTTTACTTAAGCTTGCTTTACAGAAAATTTTCTCTAAAGTTTACATTAAATTCAAATTTTTGCAAAAATTTATATTCAAGGGAAATTTTTTGAGAATTTTTACATAAAGCTTCTCTTGAGAGAAATTTTATTTATAAAACTCCTTTTAGGAGATTTTTTAATAAAAATTTTCAGTTTTCTTTTTTTTTATAAAATTTTTCATATGAGAATTTTTTAGTAAAACTTCTCTTAATAGATATTTTATAATAAAATATATTTTTACCAAAAGCCCCTACAGAGAACAGAGTAAAACTTCTCTTAAGAGAACTTTTTTTAGTAAAACTTCTCTTAAGAGAACTTTTTTAGTAAAGCTTCTCTTAAGAGAACTTTTTTAGTAAAACTTCTCTTAAGAGAACTTTTTGAGTAAAACTTTCCTTAAGAGATTTTATCAGTTAAACTTTTCTTAAGAAATTTTTTCAATAAAATTTTTCATTAGGTAATTTTTTTAGTTAAGCTTCTCTGAACAAAATTTTCTACTAAAAGATATTATTTTGATGAAATTTCCTTAAGAGGAAAAACTTAGGGAAAAATTCTTTTTTTTTTTGTTTTTTGTTTTATGTTACTTTTTTAACTTAACTTAAGAGATTTTTTTAGTAAACATTTTTAAGAGAATAATTTAGTAAAACTTCTATCGATTTTTTTTTTGTGAAAGATGTTAACGAGAACATTTTTAGTAAAATTCCTTTCAATAGAAATTCTTCAGTAAAACTCTTTCTAAGAAAAAATTAAAAATTTCTAAAAAAAATCTTTCAGAAAAACTTTTTCGAAGAGAAAATATAAAATTTCGATAAGACTATATTATATAATTATATATAATAATTTTTTTATAAATCTGTAATCTGTATCTTTAGTAATACTTTCGGAAAATTGTCAATTTTAAGAATTGTTTTGACAAGTCTCTTAAATTTCTGGAAATTTTTGATAAAACTGTGAATACTGGGAATATTGTCATAAATTGTAAATTTTAGGAGATTTCATTGAAAAATTCTACATACATACTTTTTATAGATAAAAAAAATTTAGCTAATTTTTTCTGAAAACATTTTCACTAGAACTTATATTTTGAGATTAGTTCCATATTTTTCTTTATATTCAGAAATTTTTCAATATATTTTTTACGCAAAGAAAATTGTTGCAACGCCTCTGTTTTTCATATTTCTGTTGCAAATATTTGCATTCGTTCGGTATTTCATGAATGTGTTTATATTTTATTAACTTCTTGAAAAAAAAAACAATATTTTTTCTAAAATTTTGTATTATTTGAATGTAAAATTGACCTTAAACTACATTTATGTGTTATAATTTTAAATAGTTAAAATTTTATTAAATATATTTTTAAATTACGGTTACTTAATTTACAGCAAAGAATAACAAAAAAAATAAACTATCAGACATTTAAGAGTGCTTGAGGTAACACTACATTCATATAAAAAATAGCTAATCAATTTTAAAAATATGTTTATTAATCAATCTTTACAAAACGATTTCAATATGTGAAATTGTTTGTCTTTTGCTACACATTGTCGCTCGCACACAAACACATACCGAAATGAATTAAAATAAATTATTAACGGAAATTATTAATGCGTCATAATAATTTATTAAATTATTTTACATTAAATATAAAATTGTGATTGTTGTTGTTATCTTTCTATTATTTTATACTCATGCAGTTTTAGTAACTAATTGCCCTTAATTGTGGTTAGATAATTAAATAAGATCACTTTTTGTCTTTTACACCTTTTTGCTTTAAATGACTTGAGTGATTGACTCTGAGATATTGAAAATAGATTTTTCTCAATTATTTTTTTATTTTTGTTGCTTTTAGTTGTTTTTGTTATAATTAAGTTTAAGAACAACTTTATTGTGAACTCAATCATGTGGACAATTTATTAAATTGTAGACATTTGTGAGAGAATGAGTGTATTTAATTTAGTTTTACGACAGGTGTTGACAGCTCCCCCTTAAGCTGATAATTGAGGTTATTTATTAAGAAATAAATGTAATTCAATTATAATAAATTTTCTAAATCAATTGCTTAAAAATTAAATTAGATTTAAGAAAACAAGTTCAAAGGTGTTTAATTGTAAAAGTGAACATGCATTTGTTTAAGTAATTAAGATAATATGAAAGTTTGTGTCTTAAGTCTTTAGTTTTTGTATACTCCAATACCTGAAAGTTATTTGTTTGAATTTTGAATAACTATTCACATTTAACTAAAAAATTAAATATAGAAATTTTGATCGGTATATATTATTTCTATACATTTATATACATAAAATATCAGAGATAGTTAGAGAATGATGCGCATGTAGGTCCCCATGGATAGAGCTTCTTACATATACAGTTTTTGTTACACTTTCTAACTTATTCGGAGGTAAATTCTAGAGATATTTTTATTAATAAATATTTAATTGCAATTTAAAAATATTCAAAATTTATCAAATGAAGAAAAAAACCGTTCATTTGTATATAACCGAAACCATGACACCATTCACGTTGCGCCTATGGGGACCGAACTTCAAGAATTATTTTGTTGCATTTCATTGCTATCATTATATTAAGTTTCAGTAGTGTACTCTGAAATGACAATATTTAATTTTTTAGCAATCTTAATCGTTTTATTACAATCTGCCAATAATTTTCTGTAGCTCCCATATAAGATCCCTTAAGAAAATCCGTCAAACGTTCACAGGTTTTCTGCCTTAAAAATCCTTTGTATTGTGACATTTAATATGAATGATTTAATGAAATCATAATGTAATCAATCCATAATATTCCATGGGTCCCACATAAAGTCCCTTAACAAAAATTAGTATCTAATCCCTCTCTATTTTAAATTAGTAGACGAATTCGTAAGAATAATTTTTATGAAAGAATATCACATAATACCCCAAAATCATCTATATTCATTTCGGTAAATAAATTAATTATATCACGTTTTTAGGTTGATTTAAAGAAATCATAAAATACCATTTTATATTTTAAAAAGTACCACAAAATACACTCCTGTTAATTCTAGTCAGTCATAACACCCATTAACTTTGCCAAAATCGGAAAAGTTACCACATGTAATTCTGTTAGTAGTGCAGAGCGTAAAAATTCGCATTACATTTTCTTCACTTTCTCGACTTTAATAGCATCTCAAAACTACAAATTACGCAATCTAATTTTTTCAGATAATTTAATATTCAAATGGTCATAAAACACCTCACTGGTATTGCATGCTGTAGGGTATAATATGTTAAGTTTGAGCTAAAAATAACTTTCTTCATTATTTCCATTTCAATTACTTTTTATTCTAAATGTGATAAAAATTCTTACAATTTTATTACAGACATATTAAAAGTTTGTGTCTTAAGTCTTTTGTTTGTCTGTAATACAACAAACTTTAAACACTTTAAATTCATTAATTCTATTAAAATAACTTTAAGTACACTTTGTTGGTTTCTTTAACGTTAAGTGTATGAAAAAACATATAAAATTTGTTAATTCCGGCCACATTTCAAGACACCTGTTTTTTTCGCTTTGCCCCTTAGTTTTTTTATACCAACAACAAAAAGACAAAAAATAAAAAAAACATTCCAATAAATTGCATCATATGGATTTCAATGAACTAATTGCTCTAGATTTTTGCACATTATAACTCATTTTTTTGTTGTATTTCTCATACACAAAACCACATTAATTTATGGGTTTTTGTTCCTTTATTAAACAGTTATTTTTTTATGTAGTTTTTTATTTCTATTTAAATATTTATAATTAACATACAAATTGTAGCACAAAAGAAGAAGAAATACCGAATTCCAAAGATAATTTTTATTTATTTATTGAGAAAACATCATTTAACATTAATTTACATCAGGTTTTCGATTTTTGTTTTTATACCCTACACCACGATGGGTGGTTGGGGTGTAATTCGTTTGTGCTTAATTTTGAAACTTACAGAAATGAAATATTCGACTCAGAATCACTTTCTAAGTCGATTTAACGATATCCGTTCGTACATCTGGCTGGCTGTCCATTTGAACTTTGTGAAAAAAGAGAAGATCGTAATTTTAGTGATACCTTGAAGAAACTTGGCACATGTCATTATTTGGCATAAGTACGATGCCCATTGAAATTAGTGATAATGGGTTCACTATTTCACCTAGCACCCATGCAAATATTCTCTCCAGAATGGGTCTTTAAGGTAGTAAAATTCCTGAATAAAAAGCGATTTTAACGAAACTAGGCACAAATAAGTCTAATAATACTCCAAAGTGATGTTCCAAATTATATAAATATCGGTCTATTATTTCTCATAGTTCCCATTCAATCCCCCTTAAAAATACCTCTTTGGGGGGCTTAAATGATACAGGACTGGTCAACTTAGAGTAAATATAAGCAGACATCAATGTGTGAACTCTTAGGAGGATCAGTCCCTAATTTCCTCTAGCTCAAAAAGATCACACAAATCCTACATTTACTGCACACTTATGTACAAATAAGAAAATATATTTATACTAAGGTCGATCATTCCTTTTTCATAGCAAACATTAATCACCAACAATGTGGTGTAGGGTACTAAACAGTCGTGCTTGACTGAGTATAAGATTCTTACATGATTTTATTGAAATTCATATCATTTTTTTAATTTAAAATTAAGATCTTTTATGGCATTTAAATACTTTCACTTTAAATTATTTGATATGATTTATTTCGGATTTTTTTAATGTTCATAAAGTTTTTTTGTGATTTTTATATTAGAGGAATTTATTATTTCTTTTTAAAATTTAATTGAAGTAAAAGGTATGAAATTTATTTATAAATGATTTTTTCATTGTAATATTTCTGCATATTCATTAATTATTTTATTTTCAATTTTTCTACTTTTCTAAATTATGGGAGTGTATGTATGTATGTGTATTTGTGTCTTTAGCACCAAATCTATATAAAAATTAATCTGTGTTTGTTTGTTTATTTATTTGAGACCTATAGACAGCTTAGATACTGGACCAATTTAAAAAAATAAAACAAATATTGATTATTAAATAGGTTGACAACTATAATAGCGAGAGTTCTTTAATATAGTCACATTCACTTCTTCAAGGAACTATTTTACTAGAGCAAATGTAGGATGGATAAGACTAGATGGAGGGGTACCAAATACAGCGAGAATTTTCACATTTGGTCCAAAACACTTCCACAGGGAACTGTTTAAGGGGACATAAAGTAGGACGGTTAGGAGCATATCAATATTTTCTCTTCATACAAAGCAAATATTGATTATCTAAAATCTAAACAACTTTATTGCAAGAGTTCGCAAAGTTGGTCCCGATCACTTTGTCAATGATCTGGGTTACTGGACAAAATATAGGATGGATAGGGCCAGGGGAGAGGTATTCCCATACAAAGCAAATATTAATTATCGAATACGACAGCGAGAATTTAAAAATTTGGTTCCAATCGCTACCTCAAGAAACTTTTTAACTAGACAAAATATACGACGAATAGTACCAGGAGGAACAGTTATAGTGGAAACAATATTGAACGAATAGGATCTGGAGTGAGGTAGTCGCTAAAAAAAGTAAACATTAGTTATCGAATATAATATAATAAAGTACTATTGAAGTGAGAGTCCATATCAATTAGTTTTTCAAATAAACATTTTAACTGGACTAAATGTAGGTCCAAAAAGACCAACGTTTGTCACTTTCCTATGAAACGGTTATATTGGTGAATTTAAAGATGGACAGGGTCTGGAAGGTTTTTTCCATATCCCCTGTTGCATGAAATTTTTTTACTACACATCGGGATTTATAAAATTTCTTACGCGATCTAGGACGGGGAAGACCTATTATGCAGCAAAGCGTACCGGGTAAAAATAAGTACATAATATTTTTCATATAAATAAAGCACTTGTTAGCATTTTACTTCTGGCTGTCTATCATTGATATAATTTTTGTTGTTGGTTTATTTGTTGTTTTAAAACATGATTTTTTTTAATTTAAGAGCTTTTTTTGTTTTTGTTTTTTAATGTAAAGACTTTCAATTAAATATTCATAGATGCAAGCAGGTAATAAAATTGTGATCAGTCATTAGGGATTATTGTTTACGCTATGTTTTTGAATTATGTTAAAATTATTTATACGATTTGTTTGTTTTATCTGAGATCTATGAAGCATCTGACATAACAAGTATGAAACTTTGTCATTCCTTGTACAATGCACAGTGGGAAACCCATTTTTTGGTAGAAAATTTTACGTACAAATCGATGAGTGTGAAATTTTAACTTCGGAAATTTATACCCGCAGTTATTGGGTGTAAAATGTGGGATCTTGAACATAATTTTTTAATTCCGTTTCAAATATTAGTTCCACATTAAAAAACATCATCATCTAATAAGTAGTTCCTGATAAGATCTTGAAAAGACATACTTACTTATGATATTTATCTCTTATTGATTAAAATGATTTAAAGGTTCCGATATCTCGTATCAAAAACCTTATATTGGTTTTCGACACAAAATTTAAACCCTTCAGAAAAATAAAAAGTTCGTATACTTTTTTAAGAAAATTTTATTAGATGATAATAATTTTCAAATTTAAATTAATTTTGGAGAACAAAAAAATGAAAAAATATTGAAAAATTGTATTAAAAAGTAAAATTTGAAAATTCAAATGCAAATAATTCGAAAACTATAAGAGATAAATATCGCATATAAACTTGCAAAAAAATTAAAAAAAATTACGATTCCACCCATGCAGCCAGTATGGTATCCACGCTATTGAAGTTATGGTGTCATTCTACTATCATTATGTTTAATTTCATGCAAATTCGATCAAAAGTTACAGACTTAGTTTTGAATCGATTTTTTCTCTGCTGTGCAACGATAAGTCAAATTTTACTGAAGAATTCTTATAAAAATTCATGTTTTCAAAAGTTGGAATTATTCTAGATCTATAAAAAATTAAAGATATAAGGTCATCTATCACTAAGTTATTGTTCACATAAAATTTCATAGCGAAAAATAAAATAGTACTTTAGATATTCTATAAATAATATTTTATACAAATGAGGAAATGGGGTACTTTTTCCCTTGATTAATGGCACTAAATTTATGAATTCGAGCTGTAAATTCATTAAGAGATTTGCCAGGTAATATTAGCATCGAATGGAGAATATATATCAATTCAATATTTCTTTAGATATTCGATAATCAATATTTTCTTTGGTAGGAGGGGAGGGGGGGTGACACATCCCATTGAACCTATCCATCCTGCATTTTGTTCAGTAAAACTATTCTCTGTAAATGTAATTGGGATGAGATCACAATACTCTCACTTCTTGAGATATTCGATAATTAAAATTAACTTTGTATAAGGAATCAAGGGAAAACGTCCCCTTTATCCTATCCTTCCTTCATTGTATCCAGTAAAACAATTCCTTGAGAAAGTTATTGGGACAAAATATTAAAATTTAACATTTCTTTAGATATTCGATATCTAATATTTGTGTTATATGAAGAGGATAATTCTCCCCCTGAACCTTCAGAAAGTTTTTATAGCCTGGTTTGGGAGAATTCATAAAATGTGGACTAATTTCAATAGCGTCCAAATTTCATTATAATAAATTTAAAAATATAAACTGTACATGTTTGTGACAAACCTGTTAAGAACTTATATTCAGATAAGATATCTATATTTTGATAATTATAGAAATTGCTTGGATAAATAATGCAAAAAATAAAAAATAGTTCAAAACTGTGGTTTTACTGGGCACTACAAGCGCTTTATACAAATATCAGGCTGTTGATGATTTTCATTTTACTTCAATTTTACACTTTTGTAGAAGCGTTTTGAAATTGAGTGACTCAGAGTCAGTAGGGAAATCAAAGTAGAATTATGTTTAGAATTTGACGTTGGTGACCATTAAACGATGGTATACATATTCCGTTTTAATAATTGGTTCAAAGATTTTTTGAATCAACCATTGCGGCATCATTGGTAAGGAATTATAAAGAATGTGAAAAAATGTAACAGCTCGTATTGCATTGATATTTTTCCATTTCCCAGGCGTCATTACAGTATTTTTGTTGTGCTGAATTCAGTTACCAATCTTTAAGGTTTTACAGCTTATTTTTAGAAGTACACAAACCATCAGTCACAGTTTTTTTATATATTTTTTTGAGTTGATTCTTCGATTGACTGTTTTAATAATTTTAGATTATTAGTCAAAGAATCGATTCAGTATAATGCAATTAATCACAAAATAAAGTCTTGCTTAGAGAAGTTTTTATATTTTATTTAGTTTAGAATCTGTCAAAAAATAATTTTTTATGTGGAAAATCAATTCTCGTTTTCCTTCAACGTTAACATATTTCTCCTCAAAAATTGATATTTTAAAGTGACAATACAAAAGTGAAACACCTAAATATAACAATTATATATTATATATTATATTTTTATATTATATTTTTATACTTTTATGGTTATATTTTTTAACCATTAAATATCCTCAATGTTACCATATATTTTTAAAACGGTTTTTTAATATTTGTATATTATTTGTTCGCAAAAATCTGTCGCATTTTTCCATATATGCTAAATATTAGTCAAATGGATTCTTTTACATGTTCTTTTGAATTTTGTTGATCTGCGAGTGAACATAAAATGACGAAAAAAAAGCTTAAAATAAAGATATTTAAAAAATCGCTTATATGCAGATTTATTGAGAGCATAACAAAAATTTCCATAAAAAAACTAGAAAATTTTGTTAAACTACAAAGTTTCTTCTTTACAAACCTCTAAAAATCTTTCCTATGGATAAATCATCAAATGTGAGAACCTAATGTAGCGTGTCAATGTAATTGAAACTCATTGAAAACATAAGAGGAAAAAAACTTGATTTCCGAGTTAAGCCTTTAAGTAATTGACCCAATTATGCAATTTTTTTCTTCTCTTTTGGAAAAAAACCTACAATCATGTTAATGTGTTAGTGTTAAGTATGTTTACCAACTAAACTTAGTACAAATTCAAGTAAGTATATTCCACATGTCTAAATATTTATGTGTTTTAATATTAATTCCAAAGTTTTATTTTTTTGCACTTTTATTTTAAAGCTTTCAGCAAAATAAATTCATTTATATTTTTTCTGGTTCATTTGACTAATTGCTTGTTTTAACTAGCGAAGGAATTCATATTATAAAAATACTCAAGACAAGAATAAAGTTTAATAAACTTTAACAGTAAAAATTCATTATTAAAGACCTGTAAAACCTACGGCCATTTGATAAATATTATGAAACCTTAATTTATATTTGTTGGGCTGAACTTTTTATACCCTACACCAACATAGGTGGTGGAGGTATTATGCTTTTGTACAGATGTTTGTGACGGGCAGAAAAATAGTCCTACCACCACTTTTAAGTATAGCGTTCGACTGTTTGCAAAGTGCAAATCGCAGTTTTAAAGACATCTTAATGAAATTTGACACATACTATTATTTTGGCCCAAGAATGACGCCTGTTGAAATTGGTTATGATCTGTCTATTATTTCATATTGGCTCCATACAAATTTACCCCCGAAATAGTGTTTTTAGTCTATAAAATTTTTAAATATGAAACGATTTTGTCAAAGTTTTGCTACTTTTATATACAATAAATAAATTTGTCGTAGCAATAATTTACAACCAACAATGTGATGTAGGGTAAAACATTGTCGGGCTTGACCGGGCATAAAATTTTTACTCGTTTAAGATATATCTATGTTGTTACCAGGGGTATTTATCGATTACATTCATTCATACATAAATATACATATTTTTCATTTGGAACACGCATATCATGTTTAGCAACTGAAAATTAGTGGAAACTACAAAAAGTGCTAAAAGAAAATTACAACTAATTTAAATGTAATTTTTTCTATTTTCATGAAAATGTGAAAAAAGTGTATGACAGGTATCAAGTGATTTGAGATTGTTGTTTCTAGGAAAATTTATTATGTTGAAATTATTAACAAAATTAACATAAATATTAACAAACCTTTGGTCAATTAAGGGCAATATGTAGAATATAGCTTTAATTTAACCAACTGAAAAAACTGACTGATGCCTTACTAAAATTTAAGATAGAAGAAATCTTTAGTCCATATTTAGTGATAACAAAAATTTTATTAAACGATCTAGTCGATTACGTTAAAGTAAATCTATTAAAATATATTATGATCCTTTCAAAGTGCCAAAATCTTCGGAATAGAAAACTAATAACTAATAATGAAGTACACATATAACGATAGAAAAACTCCTTTACTATAAATTTAGTAAATTGAAAATCATGAATCAGAGAAAGATTAATTGCCGCAATTGAAATTGCAAGAACATGTTATTCCATCACCATGTAGTCAAATGGATTGAATAGTGGGGCAGAATCGATTTTATTGGAAATAAATTTATAACTTTTGATAGGATAGATAGATTTGCATGAAATTGAACACAGCGACAAAGGTGTGTGGCATTATAAATTATGGGTCGCAGACATTCATTTCTATAGACACACACAGAAATGAACATGAAACAAAATCAACATTGAACATAGTTGAATCTTTCATTATTAATAAATAAAATTATATAACGATAAATTTTTAAAATTACTTTTAAGTAGTAAAATTTCAAGTAGAAAAATTTTAAAAATATTCTTGAGAAAATGTATTTTCCGGGGTGCAATGTTAAATTCACATTATTTGTCTATGAAACAAAATCATAACATTTAATAACATTTAATTATGTTTATATTTTAATTAATTTTATATTTAAATTAATTTTACATTGATCTTTTTCTGTCAAATTGTTGTTTCCCATTTAATTACTGTGGGAGAGAAGTACCCCCATACAAGGACAACTTTATTTATCGGCTATATAAAGAACTATTGATGTGAGAGTTTTAAAATTTAGTACCATCACTCCCTCTAAAAACCGTTTTACTGGACAAAATGATACAGATAGTATCAGGGCAGAGATAACTTTATATAAAGCCAATTTAAATTACCGAATATCTAAAGAAGTATTTAAGTGAGAGTATAAAAATTTCATCTCACTTATATCCTCAAGGAGCTTTATTGAAAGGAAGGGATCAGGGCGAGAGGTATCCCCTTTGCCAATCTTTTTCTAAACGAATCGCTGAATGCAGAGAAAACATATGTTAGTTGTAACCATGAACAAGAAGAGATGGACATAGCTCAACCAACTTCTTTTTTCATACTGATCCAGGATATATACACTTTTAAAAATTGTTGAAATTACAAACGAAATGACAATCTTATATATACACTTTTGACCTAGTTAAATGGAGGGTATAAAAATATCGGTTTATATTCAATATTTTGACGGAATAACAATAGTATTTTTTTACAATGAGCTGTTCAATAACAATATAATTGTGATTAGTCCAACATATTTTTCATTTAATAACATAATTTTACTACAGCAACGAACTTATTATCAAAATAAAATGAATTCAACAATTAACATGTTGGTGATAACAATAAATGATTGCCGAGAATATTAAAGTGTTTGCTACGAACATGTTACGAAATAACGTTTCTCTGCCTGTGTAGTGAAAAAAATATAGAACCGATGGGACCATGATATAGTCTTATCTGCGAAGGCACATATTACTTGGCGAAAATCCAACTTTAAAGCTTTAATTCTTAGATTTAACGCCATTTATTAATTTTTCCGAAGCCGAATCTATAACAATATCGCTTTAAACTGAATATATTGATATTTCTTCCCAAAAGACGTATTTATACAGAATTTTAGAAAAAAAATTATAAAAGTAATTTTTTAGAATTAGAAATTTGTAAATTTGTAATTTCTTTAAAAGAAGATTTTATAGAAAAATCTACCCAGAAATACTATTTATAGAAAATTTCCTTCAAAAGGAGAATTCATAGGCAATTCTTTCTAGGAAGAACAATGTTGAATTAAATTTTTTCTATGTATGAAGCAAAATCGTAACTGTATAATTGTTAAATTAACCTTCATAGATAAAAACTGTTGCATAATTTCATAAATTAATATCAAAAGATTTTAATATGCAAAATGTTATTTCATGTTAAAAATGTTTGATTAAAATTTAAAGAATGAAATTTACTTTCCTTCTGTGTTTAACTTTTAGAGCGATTTTTACAAATATGCTGCAATCCGTTGTGGTGGGGAAATTTGCCGGATGTAATTTTGTATCTTATGAAAAAACAACTTCTGCTCAAACAATTATTATTTAATATTCATATAATTTTTTAATGTTATTTTGATATTTTTGATATAATTAAAATATAAAACCAAAAAAAAAAACAATTTCAACGGATGTTGGTCTACTTTTACCAAAGAGTGTAAAATAAATATCAAAATCATTACTACGACTTTAAGATTAAGATATTTTCTCACAACTCTTGTTTATTTTTAATTTTTAAATAAATGATTAAAATTTATTTAATTCATTATTTAATAAAAACAAAAATAATGTTAACAAAACAACATAATTGTCATGTAGTGAAATGCTCTACTTGTGGAGTTTTTTTAATACAAAAAATCAAGGCGATTGTTGTTTTACCAAAAAGAAAAATAAACAAAAAACATAAATTTTTAATAATAAAAAATAAACACTTATTTTTATTTTTTATATAATTTTTTTGTTATTAAAATATTATGTACATATGTATATGTTTGTACGATTAGAGGGGATTTTTTGTTGTTATATTTACGAATTTGTTTATTAAAATAAATAAAACATAATTTGAAAGTTTAACTCTTTCAATTTGTTTTACATATTGATACCCTACACCAACATAGGTGGTTAAGTTATTATGGGTTTAAGCAGAACTTTGTAACGGAAAGATATCTTGATGAACCATAGCAATTGTCATTATTTTGGCCCAAAAGCAACGTCTTTGAAATTAGTTATTATGGATCCATTATTTCACCTAGTCCCTATATAAATGTTCCTCCCGTAATGGGGTTTTAAGGTAGTAATATTTCTGATTATAAAGCGATTTTAATGAGACTTGGCACAAATAAGTTTATAAAAATCTAAAATGATGTACCAAATTATACGATAATAGGATTAATATTTATCATAGGTAATTATCATTAATAGCCATCAGATTGGGATAAGGTATTAAGTAGTCGGGCTTGACCGCCTATAACTTTTACTTGGTTTTGTTTTCAATACATTTTTCCTCTTTTATTTTTTATTTTTTATTCACTTTAAATTGTATTAAATATTAACTCTTTTATTTAAATATTAAAAAAGAAGTCTGGTTTTGGACTTTATTATTGACATTTTTCTTTGGCATTATTATGGCGTTTTTTAATAAATGACTTTATTGTTAATAATGTTAACACATTGTAATTTTTTGCTTAAACTTATATAAATCGCCATAATTTGATAAAAGAATAATATTTTTTTAATATACATTTTAATTAAAATAAAACAATTAACGACCAAAAAACAATAAGACAAGAAACAATTCAATAAACTAAATCGAATAGAAAAAAAAACGTTTATGTTTATGAACAATAATTAAATTTAAAATTAATGAAGGACATAAAGTAATTAATCATTAATATTTTGTTTTTGTTCTAAATATTTTTTGAAAAAGTTAAGTTTTGCAGAAAAATAAAAGAAAAATACTTCCTTAATTTTATGTATAAAACAAATTAATAAAACAACTTTAGTTTGCGATATGTTGCTAACAGGAACCTGGTAACTGGTGTCTAGTTCTACTTAAAGGGGGAAGGAGGGATTTTTTTTGTACAGAATTTTAAGATGTTATGAAAACACTAACATTCTACTTAGCAGAGATCGTAATAAGAACTTAAACTATATACTCAAGATCAAATAATTCTTTAGTATAAAATTCCATTAGCGCAACTTGATATAACCAAATATCCGATCTGTATCCTATACCTCTTTTCCATCGCAATCTCTTAAATTAAATTTTAACTCACACAAAAGCAGTAGACTAATCCTGTTCTATCAGTTTAATTAATTTTTGTCAGACTGAATACGGCCTACATTATATTCTTGAAGTAAAAGGGTTTTTACAGGACTCTAATAAAAAGGGGAAAATTTGGGTTTTTAACAATACGAAACCATTGTGGTTCTTCTACAGAATGTCAAACTTTTCAAAATGTTTACCGTTTCCAGAAGTCCCAGTTTACCTTCTAGTTAAGGTTTCATTACAGGTACTACTTCTACTTTAGGTTTTAATTCAGGCTTTATTTAAAGGATTTATCCAGATACCACTTCTGGTTAAGGTGTAGCTAAGCTTTTATTTCAGTTTCTAGTTCAGAACTGGAACTGAACTAAAACTGAACTATAACTGAACTTAAACTGAACTATAACTGAACTAAAACTGAACTAAAACTGAACTATAACTGAACTTAAACTGAACTATAACTGAACTATAACTGAACTGGAACTGAACTAGAAATAATTAGAACTAAATTAGATCTGAACTAGAACTGAACTAGATAGGAACTAGAGCTGAACTAGAACTAAACTAGAACTTGAGGTAATACCTGAATTTGGACTGGAATCTGATTCATAATTTTATCCAGTATCTGAGCTAAATATTTAATTAGAAACCGAACCAGTATCGAGACTAGAACTTTTGTAATGGTCATACTTTAAATAAATACTTGTCGATGAACTCTTCTATGGAATCTTCTTTTTCACTAATAAAGCTTCACTTCTCAGCTAAAAATATCTAAGCAGTCCAATATTCCATATAGGAAAAGCGTTTTAAATTTGTAAAATTATTGTTGTAGGTTATTAATTGTGCAATCATAGAAAAATATTCCATTCTCACTTATTTGTCAGTAAATTAATTTATTAATTGTTTATATATAATCAAATTATTTAAAATTTAGAAAACTACAATCATAATAACAATTTCATTTAAGTCAAATTAAAAAAAAAAAAAAAAAAAAAAAAAAAAAAAACATTATCTCTTGTTTCTATTTATTGATACAAATAATTATTCATTTTCTTCTTTTTGATGCAAAAAGAAGAAAAATTAAAAAAAAAACACAAAATAATAAAACAAAATTACAATTTTCTTAAAAACAAGCTAAAATATAAATTTTAATAGTTTTCCGCATACTATAATTGTCACATAAATTAACACAACTCCACCCATTTTGCGCGTAAACCATTTATTTCTACTAATATAATCAATTTCTGCATGTATGAAATTTGTTTCTGGCGTTAGACGCAATAATAACTAAAATTAAGAAACAAATAACGTTTATTTTCAAAAAAATTATAAAAAAAAAACTTAAAGGCATTTTCTTATTAACACGAGTTGGACTAAACTTTCCATTTTTGCAAACATGTTTAAAATATTTTGACCAAAAATTAACGCAAAAGACTCAACATTCTCTTTGCGAATGAAATTAAAAGTTAGAAAAATCTAAACTACGACTAATTGATATGATAAAATTGCTTTTATTTATTTATTTAAGTATCTCAATTGGAAAGGAACAAAAATAAACTGAAATGTTGTTAAAACAAAATTTAATTAGATTTTTATTACTTTGAAATGAAATTGAAAATGAAAATAAAAATAAAACAATTGAGAATAGTATATTCGGCTACACCGAATCTTCAATACACTCCACCAAAAATGCTTTTAAATAAATAAGTGATGTTTCGTACATACACACTCACACATACACTTACAAACGTATATAATATACAAGTAAGAATGCTTTATTCGCCAATGCCGAATCAGACAGACAGACAGACAGACAGACAGACGGGCGCACATGGCTAATTCGATTTAGATTTTGATTTAATGCAAGAATGTAAAAATTGTGGGATCTTCAATGATTCGTCCTTAGCGTTACACACGGAATGACAAAGTTAACATACCTTATTCACCACTTGTGGTGGAGAGTATAAAAACATTAATTGTACAAACGCGTCTAAGATTCCAAAAAATCAAGTAAAACAATTATTTTTTACAATTCAAAGACATTTTGGTTGTTAAAGAATTTGTTGCCAGTTCAAATTAAGAGCAAAACAAATTTTAACACTTCTATATAAATATTTTTTGTTACTTTTGGGAATTTGGAATGTACAAAGTACCCTAAAACAAGAGTGTAACAAGATATAATAATGATCACACAGATCGTGTTAGATAGTTAAAGAGATTTATTATGGCTTTGTATATATTATGATCTTTAGATATAGTTAAATATATCAATTTGTAAATTATACGTGTTTAATAAAGATAAAAATAATTAATAAGTTTGAAGTCCATATAAAGGCATTCAAGAAATATGAATAATTTATTTAATGTCCATAATCGTGTTAGTGCATTAATCTGGTTATAAAAATTTATTCTTAAAGCCAAATTTTTAACAAGTAAATAAATTAGATATTTTTTTGACATCAGCATTTCTTTTCTAAATAGTAATAAGAAGCGAGTTTATTCATATATGTATTTTAACTGGCACATATGAAGAGTGAGTACGAAGAAAATATTAAAAAAAACCGCTGCTTTCATACAGAAACTTCTTAGTGAATAAATTCTAATAAATTTAGTATTTAAATCATACTCCACCATTTGTGATTGCGGTAATATGTGCTTGTGCGGATGTTTGTAACATACAGAGAAAGGTATTACACACAATTGTAAATATACAATTTACTCAGAATCACTTTGTAAGTCGATTTAACTATGTCTGTCCGCCTGTTTATCCATGTAAATGTTGTGAACTCTTTGGCATCCTTTGGATGTCTATTGAAATTGGTACAATATTTTAGGCAGCTCCCATACGAATATCCAACCGGGTTTTGACCTCATGAAACTCGCATATATTAATATATTTTAATAATACAGATACAGACTCACTTACGAAATTCATTTTTAAGTGCATAAGTCTTAAACATCAGAAAAACATCTCAAATTTCATAAATCAGTTCTAGATCATCATTTGTTCAGTTCTTGTTCAGCGCAAGTTCAGTTCTAATTCAGATCTAGTTCAGTTCTAGTTCAGTTCTAGTTCAGTTCTAGTTCAATTCTAGTTCAGTCCTAGTTCAGTTTTAGTTCAGTTCTAGTTCAGTTCCAGTTCAGTTCTAGTTCTAGTTGTAGATCAGTTCTAGTTCATTTCCAGTTCAGTTCTATTTCAGTTTTAGTTCAGTTCTAGTTCAGTTCCAGTTCAGTTCTAATTCAGTTCTAGTTCAGTTCTAGTTCAGTTCCAGTTCAGTTCTAGTTCAGTTCCAGTTCAGTTCTAATTCAGTTCTAGTTCAATTCTAGTTCAGCCCTAGTTCAGTTTTAGTTCAGTTCTAGTTCAGTTCTAGTTCAGTTCCAGTTCAGTTCTAATTCAGTTCTAGTTCAGTTCTAGTTCAGTTTTAGTTCAGTTCCAGTTCAGTTCTAATTCAGTCTTAGTTCAGTTCTAATTTAGTTCTGGTTCAGTTTTAATTCAGTTCTAGTTCAGTTCTATTTTCCCTTCTTTTTACATTATTTCCTGCCAAAAGTTGGCTTGAATCTGCATAAACATTTGGTTATCGCAATATTATATGAAGATTTTATCATGAACTATTTTAGAAACAAAATGCATGATATTATTTTGTGATCTCATTCATAATTGATCATATTAGCAAAAAATACCTTTAATATTAGATAAAAGCGTTAAATTTAATTTGCTAAATACATTTACTAATTAAAACTATAATTAATATTTTAACTACATATTGACACACCTCTTGGTCCAGCCCTTTAAAATAAAGCACGAACGTAAAACATAAACAAATGCGTAACTTTAATTCAAAAAACATTCCCTCTGGAACCTTGACAATGAACTTTTAATTAAATTCCAAATCGAATAAATATAGACATTAAAGTTAACAGTTTTATTTGATTTTTGCCGATCAAAAAATATAAAATAAATAAAAATTGCCTATCATTAAATTAAATGAATATATGAGATCGGTAACAATAAAATACGAAGATACAATCTGAAAATAGGGTCAAAAACACATAATGAGTATAATATATGATTTACATTTTGTTAATTACTCAAAAAGGGGTGTAAAATCTCATTAAAATTAAAGTCATATCGTTTAATTATTAAAAGTGAACAGAATGATTTCAAAGTTACTAGAATATACACTTGTGCATATTCCTATAAACGCATTTAATTATTATTATTATGCGTTTGTGCTGATGTTTGTAAAATTCTGAAAAAATAGTGTTACCCCAAACCATAAGTATACCATTCGACTCAGAATCACTTTCTCTCTATTCGGATTGCTGTCCATGTAAATGTAGTCAACAGTCTACAGGTCGCAATTTTGGAAATATATCGATGAAATTTGGTACATATTATTATTTTGGCATAAGAATGAATCATGTAGAGCCCAATATTTCAGTTACCTCCCATACAAATGTTTCTCCAGGAATGGTGTTTTAAGGACCTAAATACAAAGTGATTTCAACGAAATTTGGCACAAGAAAATCTTTTAATATTCTACAACTAAAATAATTGGTGAAATTAAGACAAATATAAGCAAAAATTGCTGTGCGAAAGATCCGTTCATAATTTATTTTAGCCCTCATATAAACCCCTCAAGAAAAATTCATTTTAAAACGCATAATTTTAACATAAATCTTAGTATCACAATAATGTAATACACACTTTAGAATTAATCAGAAAATCAAATTATACGAGTGTCGTTCATTAATTTTTCATAAATACCATTTTTAACCTACGATGTGGTGTAGGGTATTAGATAGTCGGGTTTCAACAACTATACATTTTTTATTTTTGTTCTATTTTCGATGTTCCCAACCAAAAGTAAAGTTGAAGTATAAATTTTGCATATTCCACGAAGATAATACTGCATTACATATTTCAACAGTATAAATCATGGCTTAACGAACACAGTATACCTCCTTTGGACTGGCTGTCTTGTAGTGCACAAAACGAAGGCATATTAACTTAAATATGGGAGGAAATTTATTCCGAAGTTTCTAAAAAAATTAGTGGAATGAACGTTAGATCATGAATGTTAGAAATAATGCACAATAATGATAAAATGAAGTGCATTTATAGGAAAATGCTTTTGACAAATAGTAGTTTATGTGCTTGTATCAGAATATTCTCAATTGTACTAGAGTATTGTGTTTTGTTTATTGAAAATATTTTGTATAAAAATTTTATTCAAAAATTATCAGCAAATCGACTTTAATTAACTTTAATAATTAAGACATGTGTTTAGTTTATTTAATTTTATTTGAAGAAAAACAGGAAAAATATCTGTAAAATCTCAAACAAGCCATAAATCAATGTATTGATGATGTTAAATACTAAAACAATATTAAGTTAAAAACAAGTAACAAATTAAAGAAACACCATTCATATGTTGCATGAATGTAAGTTAATATATATAAGTACAGTCCCGAACAAATCTAGTGGCACAACAAGTGTATTTTTCTTTGTTCCCAGTTTTTAGCGGTTTAAAACTTTTCGCACTAATTTAAAATGTGTTTAGTATTACATTCACCAATGTAGTAAACATTTTTTTTTTCATAATTTATAATAGATTTTGAAATCATACTAACTCGAATTTGACGAACAAATGTATTGGTACATCCAATAAAAAATATTTTACATTATATTAATGTAATTTTAAGATACTTAGACAGCAAGACTTTTTGCTTCTTAAATTCATCCAAACTTCATTGTAAGCATTTAAGGGATTAAATCCCTTTTAACTTCCTCCCCGATTTTAATTCAGTCTTTATTTAACGCCTTTTAAAGATCATTTTTATTTGAATTAGATCGCTTCTTTGCAGTTGGATTGAGGTCTGGAACTTGTGGTGGGCGCAGTAGGAGATGAACCGTATTATAAACTAACAACATCATGGGCTTAATGTTTTGGATAAATGTCTTGTTGGAATGTGGAAAAGCTTAATTTACAAACAGCTGTTCTGCACGTTTTCATTTAATATTTTGAAATAATTCGTTTAATCTATAAAGTCGTCTATGAAAATCAGTTAACCGACAACCGAAAATTACATACAGCCCCTTACCATTTCACCACCTTCGCGTTATTTAACAGAAGAAAAAAGGTTTGGTGTTTCGTATTCTGTATTGGACTTTCCCCACACGGAAATTCAGCCACCATAACGAAATATATTGAAATTGCTTTCATAAAAAACACCTGATTCCAAAACGCCTAATTTAGCTTATTGAAGAGATAAGAGGTTTACATGTATCAACTCGAACATTGTAACCAGTTACATGCAGCACTCTAGAAACAGTATTGGGATAAATATTTTTTCGCTTCTTATAGTTAAACGATTTTGTTCCTTTATTTGATATATTTGATACGATTTTGTTGTTTTATTTGACCTATTTGGGCATTTTACTTGCCTTGTTTATTTTTCGCTTAGATTCGCTAGTTTCTTTTTATTTTAGGCTCATTATTGGATTTACAGACATTCTTTTGAATTTATATCAACAAATTGTCACTTTAACGGATTAGAATCGACATATAATGAATAACTGTGTGAAAAAAATATTACATTTTCTTTCATTGTTGCGAAATTTCCGAAAATTCAGAAAAAAAAATGAACATGCAGAACTGAGTGTACCAATACTTTTTTTCGACAAAGTGATAATTTTTGTGGACAAAATATTCTATTTAAAGTATGGTTTTGTGTATTTAGCAAAATAGATGTGTAGTCAAACCACTTATTGTTGTATTAAGTATAATGATTTTTTTTCTAAAATTTGGTTAAAATGGCAAAAAAATATGATAAACCATACATTACTAGCTGTGCCAATAATTTTGTTCGGGACTGTATATATTCTTAAATGTATCTATAGCAACATTTCTTTCATGTAAATTAACCAAAATTTAAATGATAAAATTGTGTTTTTTCTTGTAAATATTTTTCGCTGTAATATTTTCTGGTGGCAACATTTAATGGCCCAGTTATGTTTATTTTTGTGCATTTTAAATCAATATTATGGTATCGTTTACTGAACAAAAAAAAAAAAAACTAATATTCCATGGCAAAACATTAAAATCGACATGGTCAAAATGACCCACACACACTCTTAAAACTTTAAGTTTTAATTGTATGAGAAAGTGTTATGAAGTTTAAAACGAATTTGAAGATGCCCTCTCGATTAAATGTGTAACGTGCACATAATGCGATTGCTTTTAATACGAGAACTTAATTTTGTTTATCTGCACAGACACTAAACAATGCTGACGGCACAGTTGTGATATGTTTTGAAAATATTTGATTTAAATTCAGTGTTC
Source organism: Cochliomyia hominivorax (assembly GCA_004302925.2). Taxonomy (NCBI): domain Eukaryota; kingdom Metazoa; phylum Arthropoda; class Insecta; order Diptera; family Calliphoridae; genus Cochliomyia; species Cochliomyia hominivorax. Next base: position 52,923,958 of record PYHX02000494.1, on the reverse strand, counting down.
GATTGACACTGAATTGTTGGTCCTTAAAAAGAGGATTTTTGCGCCTGATACCTTTCTTTTGAAAAAGCAGCAAAATCGCATTATTACGAGTGACAAAAATTAATAATTTACGATCAACACCACAAATCGATGCTAAAGTCGTGACAAATTTATATCACATGCTCCAAGTACGCTTAAATCAGTAGATTAGCAGATTTGGCCACCTGACTTATAAACTAGATCTTAGCGTGACTAAAACTGGCTTCATTCATTCTTTACCTCAAAACCATAATAGTTCTTTTGACAAATTCTTAAGCCACTTCATATTGAATATTTTTTGACAGTAATACAAATATGCTAAAATTTACCCAGTAGGCTTTATTGCACGAAAATTCTCCTCTTACCATGAATCAAAAAGAAATCACAAATTGTGACCGGTATTAAATAATTGCTCATGCAATGTAGATTTAATATTAGTTTTAAATATTTTACTAATATGTGCATTTAATAGAGGGTTAATCTCGCCCTGACCATGTTTGTTCTAAATAAATTCAGTAAAATCGTTTCATAGAAAAGTTACAAAATTTTGAATATCCATCTTTGTATGGCAAGTTCTTTTTCCTTGCTCCTATCTATCACTCTTATAGCCCACTAAACTTCTTTAGATATTCGCTAAGTAATATTATAGTTGTATAGTGGGCATCTTTCCCTATGACCTAGCTTTTCCTTTTAGAGGAAATTAGGATTATTCTGTAGAAATATCAACAAAATCGGTCGACTACTTTAGCTTTATATAAGTCCTAAATAAGCAGAGACAGGTAAAATTTCCGTATGCCAGAATGCGTGAAATTATTTAGAACATTCAAATACAATTACAATTCAGTAACATAAAAAAGATAATGTTTCAAACATGGAAAGTATATCATGAATGTATATCAATGAGGATCAGTAATGGAACATAATACGATCCAGACGACTTAGGATATATAAATGACGGACAATAATGCCAGATGACATTCTAATTGGCTAGTGAGTTTGAAAACACTGTTTGTTAATTAACAAAGCGCATGGGCCTGGATCAGTTGAAAAGTCCTTATCAGATAAATTAAAAAAGCAAATAATTAATAAATATGAGATTAGTTTTACAAAGAGGGAAATTGTTGATTACTGAGTTCATACTCCAGTTTTCTATATTGGAGTATTCCTTGAATTACTTTGAATTGCACTGTAAGTTTCCCATAGAGCGGCAATGTGAGAGCAGCAGTATCCTGTTCAGCAGTTCTAACGGAGGTAGAAAAATATGTGAAGTGCCCTAAAAGTCGAGTCGATTTATCGATATCCCTCAGTCTCTCTATGCAAACGTTGACAGGTTGTAAGCGTAGTGAACACTCTACAAAATACGTTTCATGAAATTTGGCACATATTATTTTGGATCAAGGATGAGATCTCCAATATTAAAAGTTGCTCACATAAATATAACGAGGTTGAATGCTCACAGAATTCATAGATATAGAGGTATTTCAGTTAAATTTGGCAAAAATGAATTTTGTTTTCGTTCAAATCCAGTAAGATGACTAGTCCACAAATTACCGTAGCTCCCATATAGACCCACCTCCGTAAATCACTTTAGCGTACATAAATCTCAAAATTAGCTTGTATTGTGATAACATTTCGTTTGTTTAAGAAATCATCTGAAGTGGAATAAATCCCTTATAAATCTCAAATACTCAAGTAAGAGTGTAATAGTTGCCTTTGACCAATTATATCTAACTTTTTCGTCTTTCATTTAACACTTTATTCTTATCACAAAATTCTATTTCAATTCTTTTAACACATATGGCGATTTGTTGGTGATTTAAAAACTACTTGGAGATTGTCTTTAGCGATTTTTTACAAATTACTAATTCATATTGTGTTCAAATTGATTTTCCGGAATCTGTTATTTTTGAAGCATTTTAGATATCTTAATGAAATTTCAGATGACCAGAGCTGTAATGTTAATTAATCATGTGATAATAACGGTTTTTTGGGAATATCATTTGGTTTCAATTGCCTTGATTCAAACCAATCCTCATGTAGGGTATTGTAAAGATAATTTTTATCTTAGAAATTATTTAACATAAACTAGTCTTCATATTAACTCCAGTAACTTATATTCACTAGTTTAGTTATTTATATATTTCACTTCTTTTTTGCATTATAACTATTTTTAAGTTTGGACCAGTTTAAAATTTATTTAAAATATCAACATAAAAAAGTCATATATTGCGAAAAAGACAAAATTTTTAGTATGTTTATATATAAAATAAAAAAAAAAAAATAAACAAAAAATTGCAAAAAAATTTAACAAATTCAAATATTGTGAAATATGACTGTAGAAATGTAGAGCACTAGAGTAAGAAACTTTATTCAAAGACTCTTTTTAAATCTTCCAACTTGAATTTCAATACTAGGACATGGATAATACAGAAATTCAAGTAACAAAAAATTCAATCAATTGTATCTTTTTTAAAAAATTGAATGTTATAAAAAAACCCCAAGTTTTCATCATTGAAGTCAATTTAAAATTCCTTTTATTGAATTATTTTGCCGTTAAGCTAAAAAGACAACTTATGCAGAAATCCATTTTATTTTTTATTTATTAATTCAGTTTCATTCAATTTAATTCAATTCCATTTTTACAAGGTAAAATTGAAATAAAAACCAAACTTCTTGCTGAGCTGAAAATCAATTTGAAAATAACCAAAATTGAATTCAAGTATTTGCAAATTTAGAAATGTTATTATGTCTTTGGTAACTCTGCACTCAAATAAAAAGAGGAGAAAAATACCGAATTCATTGAATAATGCACATTTTTGTGAACATTTTTCTTATTTTAATCACATTTAGTTAATTTTTTATTTAATTGATTTTAAGCCATTAAATAAAAAAATAACATTGACTATTTAACAAAAATGAATGTGATGAAGGGGCTTTTTGGGAAGACATACAGACAGGCAGACAGAGAGAGAGAGAGAGAGAGAGAGAGAAATACCCAAATCTGACTTTCAACTCCAATCTAAAAGATTTGAATTATTTTGGAAATTTATATTTTTTTGCAAAAAAAGTCATTAAGTTACATTTACCTTCATTGTGGGAAACGATAATTTACAAGTGTTAAATGTATTTTAATTATTTCCCACAAAACATATATGTTTATACCCTACATTATGCGTTTAAGCATACCATTCAAGGACAATGCCTATTGAAATTGGTTATCATTAGTAAATTATTTCATTTAGGTCCCATACAAATGTCCACCCGGAATAGTGGTTTCAGCCCAATAAATTCTTTATATAAACAAAAAAGATGTTCCAAATTATACGAGGATCGGTGCGTTATCTTTCATAGGTTTCATACAACCACCCTTCCAAAAATCATTTTGAAAAGCACAAATCGCACATATACTTAGATATTGCAATAATATTAAGCCAAATTAAGAAAAATGTAAGGCAAAACCGTTGTGTAAAAATGTATGGAGTTCGGATAATAATTTTTTCTAACTCCCATAAAACTCTCCTCCTACATAAACCCAAATAAATGTTAGTACCATAACAATCAAGCAAAAATAAGTAAAGCAAATTATACGAGGACCGTTTATAAATTTGCATTTACAACCAATCATGTGGTGTAGGATATTATATAGTTGGACTTGACCGACCATAACATTTTTACTTATTTTTTGTTAAAGACATTCCAAAAAAAGAATATATAAAACAGATCATTTTATTATAGTAATTATGTCAAATATTTTAATGTTTTATTCATGTGTGTTCACATATAAACTTTTGTACATAATTTTGTTTAAATTTTACACTTTTACGCTTGAGTAATCTTTAAATTGATTATTAAATTTTGAATGTGACTCAGATACTCCAGTTTCAATTAAAATCTTTTAATATTCATGTGGTTTTGTTGTGTTAAATATATTAAATTGCAAAAGATCGCCACGTTAGTTCTCTTATTTGAAATCAAATATAATTAAAAATTGTTTATGCAAATTTTGAGACAAGTAACATTTTTATTATAAATTTTATCATAATTTCCCATACATAAACGCACTGCAAAACAAATGACAAACTAAAGTTTACAAATAACCGTAGTTCCCACATTCCCTTATACCCAGTGTATTGTGATTTCAAAACGTTACTACATCCGTTCGGGCTGATGTTTGTAATACACAGAAAAAATGGTATAACAACCACTTTTAAGTATACTGTCGGACTCAGTGTAACTTTCTAGGCCGATTTAGCGATGCACATCCATCCGACTATGAAAACGTTGTGAACACTCTACAGGTCGCGTATTTAAGGTCATAAAAGTCCTAAACAAGAAACTGTTTTAGGACGAATAGTATCGCGGGGAGGGTTACCCACCCTTTCAAAGCAAATTTTAATTATTGAATATCTAAGGAACTATTACGGCGAGAGCTTTTAAATTTGGGTCCACTTTCGTAAAAAAATGTTTAACTGGGAAAAATGGAGGGTGGGTAGGTTCAAGGGGAGAGGAACCCGCTATACAAAGCAAATTTTAATCATCGAATATCTAAAGAACCATTATCACGGGATTTTTCAAAATTAGTCCCATTCTTCCTCAAGACACAGTTTTATTGGACAAATTGTAAAACAGATAAGATAGAAGAAGAAGGGGGAGAGTTATCCCCAATACAAAGCAAACACTGATTATCGTGTATGTAAATCTATCGAAGTGAGAACATAAATATAAAGACAATTCACAGGAAAAAATTTACAAATAGAGATATTACGGAGATAATCATTCAATTTTGTTAAATCTACGTTGCATAAAATTTTTTGAAGGCATGAACTTGTCAATGACATTTATTTCCGAATTCAGGGCAGAAGGGAGAGAAGAGAGAGCAAAGCACAACATGCAAAAGCTTATAGCTTTATAAAGAAGACCTAGTAGAAATGCATGTATAGTAAGTCCATATGAACTTTGAGCCAAAATCTGCCCATAGGCTCTATCCAAACTTTGTATAATGTTATATTAGGCTATGACAAATCTTCAATATCCTCCACCACGAATACGAGTGATATAAATATATTTCATTTATACACACCCACATATGTACTCACATACAACTGAGAGAGTATAACAAATCTTTACTGCCGTCCGCCACGATCAATTAGGAAATACTGAAATTTTTTCAAGTAATGGGGTACATATTCTCCATTTCCAGCGGGGAAGATTCATCCATGCGTCATATTTCAATAAATTTTCTGTAACAGTTTTAGAGATATGTGATAGCAAAAATATTATTGTAAGGATGATATCACTCTTGCGTGCGCTATCTAAAAATGTTTAATTTAATTCTTTTTTGTTTAAAGAGCTTTATTGTTTGTAACACTTTCGGAGATATATAATATACCAAAATTCGTCTCAGATATCGGTTTATAACTTTTTTCTTTTGAACCGATTTTTCCGGTTTTAAATAGTAAACCTTTCAGGACAGTAATAAATACTTAGGTGAAATTGCATTGAACAATTATTGTGAGCGTGCCAACAACAGACAGACGGACAATGCAAAATCGATGCAAATTTATGGAATTTTGGATGATAATTTTTAGAAGACCTGACAAATTGTAATGTTGTGAAAATGCCCGAAGTATAATCTCAGTAAATGTCGAATATGTATCGTCATGCTTGCAGAAACATTGCAACTGTCGATGCAAAGGTGATAGATGGGTAGAATTAACACAGATCGCAACTGATAAGAAGTTAAAGAAATGTCAGTGATGTACGTGAACGAAAAAGCTCATAAAAATGGGTTATATACGTATATGAGTTGCACGTCGATGGCCGTTGCGTTGTTTCTACATATTATTCTATAAAGAAAATCTTGGATTCAACTACCAGTTTAAAGTCACAAGTTCTAGGTGTTGATCGCCAGCCCCATGATTATCTGCAACAATATGTACATCCTTGCTTAAACTATATCCTTACAGCGTTTCCAATTGTGGCTTTGTAACATTTTTATTACGTTTTCCATTCAATAGGAATTTAACATTAAATACCATTTTACTAAAACCTACAGTCAACTGGTACTAAATAATAACATACTTTTACAAAATTGTTTGTATTTAGTGCAGAATATTAATTATGTATTTACGTACCTCTAAAAAATGTTTAAATTATGTAGAAACGTATGTTTATTAGTGAAGGCAAAAAGTGTATAAATTTAACGGTATTTTAGCACAATAATTTAACTAGACTCAATCTAAGACGATACCAGACCAAACAAGACTTGACTAGACTAAATAGACAAACGTTATGGTCAAATGATCTTAGGGTGTGTTTTGTTTTTCTTAGACTCTTTTTCCATTTTCCTTCATTAGATTGTGTACTTTAGCAGCAATTTGAACTTTTCATTTTCTCGGTTCAAGTAGCAAACGCTAAGGTGAACAAGTTGTAAGAAAAACTAAATAAAATCAACAAGAAAACTTTTTTTTAATAAATAATGAAAATGGAAAAAAAATTAAATATCAACACTAAAAGTAAACTTTTAAAATTAGTTTAGAGGGGGAATCGGATTAAAATAAGAGAAAAGTGATGGAATGATGTGACGAATGATAAATTCCCTACATCACAAATTGTTTTAAATTAAATGGAAATAAATCTGTATCCTCCGAACGACTAGTGAGATTCACATAGTGATAGTAGAAGTTAGTATCTCTTACAGTTTAAGAGATACTTACTTCAAAAGTTCAAAATTTTACCTTTTTACCGAGTTTGGCGAAGTTTTAATGTTATAGCGGGTCCAAATTTTGTCAAATATTTTTCATTTTATGAAAAAGCTAATGAAAAAGCTTTGTAAAGAAAAAAAATTTTAATCTTATAGAATAAAGAGTTATAAGCCTTTAAATTTAAATGTTCAATAAATGCCAATTTTTCGCCGATTTTTTGTTATAAAAAATCTTAAATAATCTGTACAGAATTTATATTTTTCTGTAAGATTACTTAATTGGCTTTTGAGTTATAGAAAAACGTTTCAAAAACTTAAATTTTGGGAAAGCCAGAGTTTCTCAAATTCAACCTATTTTTTCACTATACTCTAATTTCTGGTTTAGTTTCTCAAATCGCAAAGCTAAAATTTCAAAAGATTTTTGGTTTTTTCAAAGATTTTTGCTCTCCGATATCGGTTACAAAGATATAACAAAAAACGTTTCATGGGAATTACTGGATTTCTTTTAGGAGAAATAAAATAAATAATAAAATTTTCCGCTTAAGTGCCAAAAAGTCTATTTATGTGCAAAATTTCATTAAGATAGTTTGAGTAAAAAAATTTTTGAAAATCAAGTCCCACAAATTTTGGATAAAATAAGAGTTGTTAGTATTGAATATGTTGCATTTAACAATTTTCATCTAAAAGTTCATGATTTGGTCAATATTGACAAAAATATGTAAGGGAATTTATTGTGAAGTATTCACTAAAAATCAGATCAGAAAAAATTTATGGAAGAGTGGTTTAGGAATTTTTACATATCCCATACAAATGTAACGAAAGTAAAAACTAGATTTTAATAAACTATTAAAGGCACTTAAATTTAACGCCACGAAAAAAGCCAATATCCATCAGATATTTGAATACAAAATTAAATGTCAGTCATTAGTAGATCATGAAATGCTCATCATTGATAGGGAACTTGGATACGGATAAAAGATTTATTTAATACTGAAAATATCAAGTAATATTCAAAGCTCTGTTGAAATATATAGGTTAGATTAGGTTCAGAAGCAGACTTAGAAAGATGCGATTGAGCTGGGTTGAGTTTTTGAGTAACCTATGTATCCCGATACAACCGATCACTTGTATATAATTTTTTGTATATCTCTAGTTACGAACTATTACGGAGATAAGAACTGTACTCGTTTACCTCGGAAAGCGAAACAGATGGGAAAGTCAAGTGTTTCCTAGTTTTACTCGTTCGGACAGATCTTGCAAAATCATACATGTTTGCGTACATGTTGAGAGGAATTCCACATAAATGATCTGCAGTAGCAAGATAATATATTAGTGTCATGCTCAAGTATATTGCTGTATAATGATTTGCAATATTTTCAGTATGTGTTCAAGTCGATTTGTTAGCATATAATTTAGAAATTTTTGAATGGGTAAAGATATCTTAATGAAATTTTATACAGTTTAAGCGGAGGTGCTTTCGACTTTATTTGGAACTTCGAGTATGCTGATATCTTGAAAATACGCCAATATTAAGTTGATAAATTAATACTAAAGAACTTTTGTATCTAGATGGTCCACGTTAATCTTTAAATCACTTTTGTTTCAGAAATATTCAAGTCGAAATAAATGTTTAACTAATTTTTTTACACTACAACATCATAAGCGTTGGAGTATTACACGTTTATTCTGATGTCTGTAATATACAGCAATAAAAATACTTTCTGAATCGATTTAACGATATCCATTGTTACCTACAGATCTTGATGAAATATGGAATATATTACTGTTTTGGCCAAAGGATAAAATTCGTTATATTGGCTTGTAGCTCTCATACAAATGTCCTCCCAGAATGTTAAAAATACTTTTAAAATGTATAGACTTCACATAAAGGTTTGTTTCACAAAAATATCCTACACACTTTGGCATAAATCAGAAAATCAAATTCCATAATGGTTGATCATAAAATTTTTATAACTGCAATTTATTACGAACATTACAGTGTAGGGTATTATATTATCTTATTTTGTAGGACTCCCCTAACCGACTTAAGCTGTTTCCATACATTTTTATTGATACCATAAATAAATGATTTTATATATTTAGCAGAAGCTTTGTTATCACCCAAGTCAACGCGACGATACCTCAGCTACCATGTTATATTTTATAAATATATTTGCAAAGAAAATATTTGGAAACAAGATGTGACTAACTAATAATATCCTGCCTTAAGTTTGGATTAATATGCAGTTAAAGCCAATCGCATGATTGTAGGAGAATAATTTTTAAACGAGATATTTCAATTCTCATCTAGAAAGAGACGGATTTGACTTTGTTACAAAACATTTGTTTAATTTAATTTGCCTAAAAACCTTGTGTTTTGTTTCTCTTTTTATTTTAGGACCTTTTTTGGACATGACGGTAATACCAAACATTAATTTCGTTGTTTTTTTATGACTAAATAAAATAGAGCATGTTATAGCATGATTTATGGTATAAACTTATTGAAAGGTAGACCAGAAATAAAATTGAAACGTATTTAATTCAAAGGCGGAGTTCAATTTTAATTGTTAGTCATCATAGTGTAAAAATAGCTACAAATAAAGAAAAAAACTTTAACAAATCGCAATAAACTTAAATTTTTAATTAAAATTTCAAATTGAAGCCAATTTTATTTGAGTTTAACAAATCAATATTCTCAGGTGAGGTAGCGGCATTTTGCTTTAAATAAAATAATTTGCCGCAGCTATAAATTTTTATTTTGTACACATGATTAATTAAAGAAAAACGTTTCCGTTTGAAATTTAAAAAAAGAATTCAATACAAAAAAATCTCCCCTCAAAAAAAAAAAAAAAAAAAAGAGATTAAAAGGAGTGTGTAACAATTTGACACATAAACGAAAACTATTTAAATCACGGTCCTCAACAAAATGACCTTGTTTTTTATTAATAGAAAAAATGGAAATTAAAAAAAATACGAGCATTAACTTTCGAATCAAATAAAATTAATTTGAAACTAAATCAACAAACAAACAGATAAATAAATATTTTTATAAAACGACCCTTTCAAGTTCAATTGAGCCATCTAATTTAAGCCATAAAAAACACACACATAACTTTTTTTATTAGTCCCCCCACAACAATACCGTTAATTTTTTTCTATGACTAAAAAATTAAGTGTTATTTCAAAGTACCTCAAATTACAATTATTATTGGTTTCAATTGGAATTTGGATTAAATGAAACGCATAATGTAACGGAAATTATAATAATTTTTTCCAGAAATTGTATAAGGAGTGAGATCGAAAAATTCTTAACACGCATTTTTCATTAAAACATATAATCAACATATTTTGTTGATTACTTTAATATCAAACAAATGAATAAATTATTAATCTGAATGAAAAAAGTAAGCAGAAAAAAGTGCGCACCCAACTGGTTTGGTGCTACAAAAAAATGCTCAACCATTCAAAAATCTGCCGTGGAAAAGACGGCGGTAGAAGGAATGATCCACACGATATTTCTTAAGCTCCTACCATATACGTTAAAAAACAGGCCAATTAATTCAGTGCAAGGGCTATTTGGTACGAAAAGCTAAAGCTAATGCAGGCTTAAAAATATAAAAGGCTTAAAAAGTTCCTGACAGGATTGTTGGTAAAAATTTAGAGGCCGAGAACAATGGATTGAAATGAAGTCAAATTTTCTATTAAAAAAAACTATTCTTGCTGCATAATGGATGACGAAGCGTATGTTCTGGCAGATTTTTCGCAATTTTATGGTCAAAATTTTATATTACTGATGCACAACGGAATATTGAAGAAAAATTTAAGACCGGAAAAAGTTTTTGGTAAAGCAAGCAATATGAAGTTCCGGCAGAAGGAGCCCTTCATTTCAACGGGTCTATAAATACTAACTAAACTCTTACAAAATGGCTTTTTTCATTCATAAGACTTCATAAAGTGTCCACTTGTATTTTGTTTGACTTAGTCAACGAATGATTGAGTGGTACAAGAACAATAGATTAGTGTATGTAACAAGTGTGCAAATCCTCAAAACTGCCAGTAGCTAAGGCCAGTGGTATTTTTATGTTAAATGAGAATTGAAGAGCACACAAAATGTATCCAAAAGTGTGATAGATTTTAAACAGAGATGGTCTATCTGTTCGAACAAAACTATTTTCATCATGAAATTTAGTGGTTTAGTTTTTATTATTGTATATTTTTGTAAAGAGTTTTTCGATCTCACTCTTTAATTTAAATTTCATATTTTTAAAAAATATAACCTTGTTACTTTTGTTAAGTCTCAAATTTTAGAAAAAAATACTGTTAAAAATATTTCTTGTAAATTTTACACCCTCCTCCTTCTCTTTTTTTCCATCTTTCCGAACTTAAACTAGAAAAAAGACCTTAATTTTGTTGTAATTGAAGAAATAAATATTCGATTACATTTTTCTGACAGTTTATTAGAGTCAATTTAATTTAAATTATTTGAAATTTATTTTAAAGTTGTATTCAAGTGTTAAAGGTATTGTTTAAGTAGCAGTTTGTCTGATAGAAAACATTTTTTTGTTTTGTATGAAAAAGAGATTAAAACACGCCTGTATCTTAAGTCTTTTGTTTTTGTTTTTTGCTACTCTTGTTATACAATAACATGTAATTATGTTTGATTTTTTTTCTACCACAAAAATTTTAATTATTTTTAACTATTAGATTTTAAAAAATGAATGAACGAATGAATGAATGAAATGTATTATTACATTCATAATTTAATTTCAGTGCGATTTTAAGATTTAAATGTTCATAAAAAGAATTTAAATTATGTTATAATTTGGTTGTATATTCAAGTTGTTTAGTTTTTGAAAAAGAAAAAAATTAACAACTTAATACAATACATATATAAAATTATTCAGAATAAAGTTATTATGTAACATTTAAAACAAGTAAAAAATTAAGCGGAATTTCAATAGTCTAGTGATCTAATTATTACGTAAATTCTGACACCCAAACATCCAATTTGACTTGGATACCTGCCACGTGACTCAACTCCATGATGGTCTTAACACCGAACCCTCTCATTATTAATTTGTTTTCTGTCACTTTGCTTGCCAGTGTCCAAAGTAGTTTAAATCTAAACTACTTGGGACACTGGCTTCTCGGGCAGTTAAGACGATTTGCCTGTTTCGACTCATAATCACTTTCTAAGTCGATTTAACAATGTCCGTCCAGCTGGCTGGCTGTCAATGTAAACAAAATGCAGTTCGCAATTTTTGAGATATCACGTGTAAATATTTTGGCCAAGTACGATATCAAGGACGATGTCTTATATAAAAATGCGTATTTCCTGGGATTTTTTTTCAAAAGTGAGCATATGTGTGAATCACCAATTTCTAACGTTTTCAAACTAACATGATGTATGAGTAAAAAGTTTATACTTTGGCTCATAATCCAAGCTTAACTTGACTTCCTCTAGTAAAATTAAGTTATTTTGCATACATTTCTATAATTCAATGCAATTAGGTTTTTAATTAAAATTTAAATTTTTTTATGAAATTTAAATTTGACTAAAAATAAAGTAGTGAAACTCTGTAGGTGTTAGATATATTTCTGCACCCAAATTAACTGAATTCATAGATTATTGATTGACACCCACATTATTTATTTAATATATTTAATTACTATCTAATTATTTTAATTTTATTATATTATTTAAATACTTAACATGCTAATAAGGAGTGTCATTAATTAAAAAATGTCTTGTTTACGATTCCTTTAAAGATAAGACCTTTTTATATTTATCAATTTAACAATAACAAGTAAGAATAATATATTCCGCTATGCCGAATCTTTAATACCCACCACAACAAATGCATGTGAATTAAAGACGTTATGTTTCTCACACAGACTCGTACAACATAATATAATAATAAGTTTTTCTTATATATTTTTTTTCTGCTGAACCGATTTTGCTCAGCTTCGTCGATTTATTGTACTCACAGGTGAGCTCAGATATCAGTGTATATCTTTTAAAATATGGAACAGGACTATAAGAGCTCTGTCAATTATTGAGGATGTAAGCTTGCCAACAACTGACAGACAAATTGAAATAGATTAATCGACTTAAATTTTATTTGATGCAAGAATATATTTACATTATGAGATCTGAGATTATTCCTCTTTATCATTACACGGGATGACATATTAAATATACCCTTTTCACCACTCGTGTTGGTAGAGGGTATAAAAATAATAAAAAAATTAAATAAAACAAATATTTAAATTAATCAATTAATTAACAAATAAGCACTCTTTTTTAACAGTCTGCTTAATGTTCATAAAAACTCACCAACAGCGCTTTAATTCAAATAAATTTTACATAAAAATCACATAAAAAATTTTAAAATTTTTGCATTTTAATTGCGATTACTTTTTCGAGAAAAGAATTTGCAAAGAAAGTTTTTTTGTTTTGGTAACCTGATTGGCAATTTTTGTTAAATTAAAATGATAAACAATTTTTAAGAAAAAAAGTGATTTTTAAATTCACAAATATTTTTACGAAATAAAATATTTTGGGATTTTATACAAAACAAGATAATTAAAGTTATTTATGATAACATGACAAGTTATTTTTAATCTACGAATTTATTTTAATCCTTGACATTTAAAATCTGCAAATCATTAGAAAGATTTTAGGCAATTAGAAATTATGACCATATTAAATTATATCATTTCACCTTCAAACAAAAAGCAGTTATTGTTTCAAAAATCAAAAGACTGGAGTAACAAACTTTTATTAATTTCACAATTTGTTTTAAGAATTTTTGAATTACATTCATGAAATATTATTAGATAAATAATAATTAATTAATATTAGGCATACAAATTAATAATGTCGATAATAACAATAAGTGGCATAAATATAATATGTATGCATTTTCCAAAAAACGTGATTAATTTGTTTTAGATTTTTTTCTTTATCGTTCCAAACCAAAAGTAAAGATAAAGTTCTTAAAGGAGAATCAACATAACGGTACTTTTTTTAAAGTATACACCAGTTTTTGAGTCTTGTCGGTACTATTTTAGAATAAATTATCCTATAGACTCAGACATGAAATATAGTGTAAATGTATCTTTCTTTAAAAAATAAACCTTAATCTCAATATTTCTGAAGAGTTTTCTAATTTAATCGATAAATTTCATAACATTTAAAGATGTCCAAGGAACCATTTCTGCGTGATCAAGAAAAGATCCAAATCAAAATTAAGGAGTGACATCGAAAAAATTAATATAATATATTAATATATTTTAATAAAAACGAAATCATTTAACTTAAAGTTTTAATTTTTTTATTTGATTGAAATGATTATACTAAAAAATATTTTTATAGGTTTAATCTCTGTTAAAGAAATTTTGAATCTTTTCATGGAAACCTATCCATTAACGTTTTTGTTTCTGCCACTCTGTGCGTCCAGGTAGTTCATCTTCTTTCTATCACAAATTTGGTACCATTACTCTCTTAGTACACAAACCACATTATTGTTTTTATACTCACCAAGAACTTATTTATCATAGCGTCAAGATGCCAAATCAGGCCAAAAATTAATGGACATATTATGAAATCTTATAAATTGAGACAGACTTTTTTGTAAATCTTTCTTGATGTTAATTCTGGTATTCACAGAACCCAAAATTGCTTCTTTAGATGCAACTGTATATCGCTTTCCATGGCAGGAACTTTTTAGAAAATTGTGACTGCTTTTGGGTACAAAACTTTTCTTCAACATTCCATTGGGGATCAGGAACATAAACCTTTTGACCATTAAGTTGCGAAAAAATTTCAAAAACATACGTTTCGTCATTCATTATGCAGAGGAATATTTTTTTCATGAAAAATTTACTTCAGTTTCCGTGGTCGGTTTTTGGCCTCTAAGTTTTTAGCAGCGTTCCTGTCAGGAACTTTTTAACCTTAAATGCACAAAATAGGGTATAGATGAATGGATATCGTTAAAACGACTTAGAAAGTGGTTCTGAGCCGAACCGTATATTTAAATTGGGTAGCGGTGAAAGTGGTAGATTTTGGCACTATTTTCTGCAGTTAGAGTATCCTAAATTTGTTTTGTTTCGACACAAATAAATAGTACAATTTATAACGATGGATGAAAAATTAATGAAGATTGTATATTACAGCTATATAATGTTACGGTTTAAATTTCAACGTAGTCTAATTCATGCATACTTTTGTTAGACTTGCAGTCCGATTTTAGCCCAATGAGAAACTTGTGGGAACTCGTGGCCCGCAAAGTTAATTCAAGAAATACACAAAACGAAAGCATAAAAACTTAATGAAGAAAATTTATTTCGACCTGCTCATAAATGAGGTATTCACAATAAATGATATCAATAATACTATGATAAATGATAAACCTAAGTGCATCTATATTTAGCTCTAAAATTAAGTTAAAAAAATAAAATTAATTAAAAATAGACACTGATGTGGGGAAAGAAAATAAGTTATTTTTAAAGGAACAATCTGTTAAATGTTTCACGCCTACGGAAGTGAAACCATCACACTGGAATATATATTTATCAACATATAGGAATCACATTAAAATATATATTTATAAACCAGTACATCGTAACTATGACAAATGCATAAACGCTTTAATAATATCACTCAAAACTTCAAGACGTGATCAAAAGGAAAAAACAACCTCAAATGCTCATAACTATAAATCAAGTGAATTATACTTAAGCAAATAACTAAAATTTTTCTAAATCTATTATTCGCAATCATCAGTAAAAAAATAAAGTTTTAATATAAAATGAAATATATTACAACAACAAATCATCATCAAAGGCAAAATAAGAAAATAACATTTTTTCAAACAATTCAGTCCAAACTTTAACTTAATGATCCATCATAATTAGCGAATTTTAAACGCATCCTCATACTAAAATTCTTTTTAAATAATAAATTATCCAAATTAAACACATATAATTCAATCAATCAAGTATGAAATCTTTATAATTGACGGGTTTCCTAAATACCATCCAAATTGAGCTGGATATACTGGGAAAATATCCCAATAATTGAATTTTGCTAGGAAATAGTATTTGAGTTAACATATATACACTCATAGACACATACAATATATGAAAGTTTTTCTTAAATAAAACACAGAAACCTTATTGACTCATAAGTCTTGTCTTATTTCTGGCTATAAGTTTTCTCTACTTAACCGATTTTGATAATTTAATACTTAGAGATTACCTAAGATATTGGTACATCTCTAAATATACTAAATCGAATTTACTGATTTTAAATAGGACATTTCTAAGGACAATAAAAAAATAAAAGTCAGGCAAAATTTTATTGAGCTCTGTCAATCATTGTGGATGGGAGCTTGCCGACAACAGATTGACAGTAACTCAGACGGAGATAGATAATCGACTCAGATGATCCTTTCTTAGCATTATATATAGAATGACAGTGTTAATACACTTGAACCGCAACATTATATTGCTGGAATATACAATCTTCATTCATTTTTCATCCATCGTTAGAAATTGTACTATTTATTTCTGCCGGAACAAAACAAAATTAGGATATGCTAACTGCAGAAAATAGTGCCGAAATATGTATGATCAGCAAAGTTCTTCACCGAAAATATATATTTTTTTGCAAAAACATGAAAATTCATTTACTTACAAAACTAGAGGTGACGTTTATCCATAATCAAAAATATGTCTCACCAAAAATCGATATATTTCTTTTTAACATAAAATTTTATTTATTGTGTAATCTAGAGGCGTTAGTACAATTTGGACGTTTATCCACGATCACTAATGTATCCACCCAAAAATCGATATTTTTTATATAAACATAAAAGTTCACTTATATCGTAAACTAGAGGAGCAAGAACGATCTGAACGCTTATACATTATCACTGTTATATCTCACCAGAAATCGATACTTTTTTAGAGGCGCTAGAACTTTTTGAAGGTTTATTCATGACTAATAATAGTTCTCACCAAAACTATTATCTGCAAAAATATAAAAATATATAAAGTTATTTGATTTCGTGAATCAGTAATATTTGTCACCAGAATATGATATTTTTCTAAAAAAAACTTAAAATGATTTAGACAATTATCCATGATCACTAATATTTCTCACCAATAATGTATACTTTTTGTGATACTTTTTGTGAAAACAGAAAATTTTATTTGTTTCGTAAATAAGAGGCTTTAGAGCGATGTAGATGTTTATCCATAATCACTGACATTTTTTTCCAAAAAAATATATTTTTGTAAAAATATAAGAGTTCATTTATTTCGTATACTGGAGACGCTAAAATGTTTAAGTTGTTTATCCATGATCACTAACACTTCTTATTAAAATTCGATAATTTTTGTAAAAATATAAATTTCAATTTTTCGTACGGATCCGCCCGGCTTATCCGCAATCAATGTTATTTCTCTGATTTGATTTTTTGTGCAAAAACTTTAATTCATTTTTAAATGAACTAGAGGCGCTAGAACGATTTAGACGTTTTTCCATGACCAGTAACATTTCTCACAAAAAAGTGATATTTTTTGTTGATGTTTCTTAAACTAGAGGAGCTAAAACTATTGAAACGTTTATTCATGATAAGTAATGTTTTTAACATAAAATCTAAATTTTTTAAAACCTAAAAGTACATTTTTCGGCGTTAGAACGATTTTGAAGTTTATCTATGATCATTGATATTTCCAACCAAAGATCAATATTTTTTGTAAAATATAAAAAAGTTTTTTATTTCCTAAACTAGAGGCATTTAAACGATTTAGACGTTTATACATGATCAGTAATATTTTTGTCCATAATCGATATTTTTTGTGGAAGCATTAAAGCTATTCTTTTTCCGTCTATTTCTAAAAATCAGAGGATTTAGGGCCATTGCTTCCAAATTTTTAATAAAGTTACTATTTTTGAAAAAAAAAAGAATAGAAATGGTTGTTAAGTATTGTCAATTGATTTTATCTTTTATTCTAAATTGCCATTTTTCGATTTCAGTAACGAAATTAAAAAAAACGATAATTTTTTACGTTTCGCTGCTGTCAATAACAAAAGACAATCTCAAATCACAAATCGTTCGCAAAATGTGAAAATTAAAAAAAAATATGAGTTTGCCTTTTGCTTACGCATTCATTTATAATTTGAAAATAACAAAAATACTAAATTGAATAAAAACGATTAAATTTTGAAAACTTGAAGAAGAAAAAAACAAGACAAATGTTTTACAATAAAAATAATAAAATTGGCACGCATGTTGCAACTTTCTTGTTGTCGGTTGGTGTCTTTCTTCATAGAGCTGCAAATAGCGATAACGATACAATACAATATGTCTTAAACGCATTTACACACACAAATACTATAGTAAAATATACGAGAGCTGCCTTAGAAGTTACTTCATAAAAATAAAGATCAATGTGGTTTGTACCATAAAAAAATATTATGTTTATCAAAATTAATTTTATAAAGAGAGTTTCCCAATTACAAATTATTAAGAACTTTTAATTATACCCTCGTATCTCTTATAAAATAAAACACTTCAAGTTATTGCACTTGTAATTTTTATTAGATATTTTTTTAATAATTTTTGCTTTTTTTCTAATTTATAAAAATAAACCTATTAAAGCGTTTTTATTGTTATTATAAATATTTTTCATATTACATACTTTAATAGCAAGTTTAATAATAATTACAAATTGTAATATAACATCATATACTAATTTATATAAAAATATAATAAAAAAATAATAACAATGAAAAAAATTTCTAACTAATATTAGTGTTAATTGCCATTACTAATGCATATTTCTAGTACTAAACAAGTGGAAAAAATTAGAAAATACTCATAATAGAGTTGTCAACATTGGATAGTAAACTATGATGAAAGAATATTTGTTTGTTCATATAAAATAGATAATAATATTTTTGGGGTCGCTGGCAAGAAATTTTCGACATTTTTTAAAATTTTAGTTAATTTTGGTGAAAATCGAGCTCTTTCAGTGCGAATTTTAAATATATGCCAATCATTCGGGTATTCAGTCTTTTAAGGAGTGAGATTGAAGAATTCTTAAAATACTTATATGTTAATAAAAACGAAACCACTAAACTCAAAAATTTTTATTTTTAATTTGATTGAAAATGTAATCACAATTTACAGAAAAAATACAATTTTAATCACTTTTCAATTCTTTTTTAATAAAAGTCCAATAGTTCCAGGCAGTTTGGAAAAATTACCGCTTGGTATAAATGAATGGATGCTTAAGAATAAGTGGACAGATTATGAAGTCTTGATGTATTCATATAGTTCGCTTTTACAACTAAATGGCTTCATTTGTTGCAATTGCATATTTTAGCAAAAAACTTGGGAAGCTTTAACTGCTTTAGAGCCTTAAACATTCCCTCAATCTGCCAGAACCTACGTTTTGTCATCCATTATGCAGCAAGAATAATTTTTTTTGGCCTCTATATTTTATCTTGTCACGAATTTTTTGAGGCTTGTATGTTTTTAAACCTGCATTAGCTTTCACATTTCCTACCAAATAGTCCGAGCGCTAAACTAACCGGGCTGCTTTCCCACCGGAATGTTTTGGGAGCTCCTTCGAAAATGCTTTCTTTTTTTTGGTTCTTTAAACATTATGTGGAACATTCCCTCCAGCTGAACCAGGTCACTGAAAAGACTGTTTATATCCTATATTTTTCAAGTTATTTAAATTTTCAACTTTCAAGATCTTGAATAAGTTTTTTATAAATATATTAAAAGTATTGCTCTAGCCTTTTCATTTAGATAAAAAAACACAAATTATTTATAAAAAAAAAAAATTAAAATCAAAATCTTTACCCAGTCCAAAATCGAACAATTCTCAATTTTGAAAAGATTACGACTTTATTGTGTTTTTTAATCAATCAAGACCTCGACGAATTTTGAAGAAAAAAACCGTAACGGTTTCTTTCCAAATGTTTGATAAATATGGAATCTATAAATAAAAATCCAAAACTCTCATGTTTCCTATTTTATTGCTTTGAAATTTAGGAAAATCTTCTCAATAAATAACTTTTTCAACCCTCGAATTTAAAATTCGGCGGTCAACCTCTTCATAAAAATTTGAGAAAGATATTCTTTTAAAAATCATTTAAATATTTTTTAATTTTCTAAAAAAAAAAATAAATATTTTTATCAATACTTGAGATAATTCTTTATAAATGCTGCTGTTCGTAAATTCTTATAAAATTGAAGAGATCTTAAATGGGAGATGCATCAAAATATAAACCATAAATTAGTGTCACACTATGATGCATATTCGCATAAACGCATTTAATATTTTTTTCCTTTTTTATCATTTTTTCTTATCCAAAAGTAAAATTGAATTTTAATTAACAGGCAATTTACCAGTAGTTTTTCCCAATTTTTATTGTTTTCCTTATTCACACGATCTAATATTCTCAGGGCTATTTTATTTAGAATATTTCTATAAACGTTGACCCGAAAATTGCTTTTGAAAGAACTAACAAATAAAAATACATAAAGATAAATAAAATATCTCAATTTTACTAAAGAATTTTATAATTTGATCGATAAATTTTATAACGCATTAAGATGCTCAGTTTTTACTCCGAAATATCCAAATTCAATTGTTTAACGTACAAGAATATCCGAATAGAGAAACTGGTTGTAAAACTAACTTTCCGACAATTTGGTGCGCAAGTTAGACGATTCTGTCTAATATTTGCATTTTTGCACTATTTGAGATCAAACGACATTTTATGCAGCTTTTTTTCCAACAAAGATGAGCACAATTTATAAAAAATTGCTGGAAGAAGCTCTTTATTCCTTTATGGATGAATAATGCATGAAGATTGCACATTTCACCAAGATAATGCCGCAATATATTTTTCAAGGCAGTCTTAATTACAATTTAACGAATACAACAAACCACTATTGGACTACCCGGCTTGCAGCCAGGACTTAAACACAATGGAAATATTGTGGGCATACATGCCCTGTATGACCAAAAATGTCATAATTACCAAAAATAAAACAAGTTTGGGAAGAAAATTGATTCTAATCTTTGTAAGAAATAAGTGGCATCAATAGCAAAATGCCAAAGAAAAGGACTGATCAAGTTTAGTGCGTTTATAAGCAAATGTTTTTAAAATTTAATCAAAAAGTTTAATAAAAATATCACTATTTTATTGTTATTTTTTTCTAGTTTTTTAAAAAAAGTTGTATGCATTTTTAGGAATATGACACCAACTTATATTCAAAACAATTAGAAAAATAATTGTGTTGAATGGAATTTGTCTATATATAAAAGTTTTAAAAGTTAAAAGGAACTTTTTCCTGGGAAAGGTTACGCACACTTAGAAAAATAATAGTGATGAATTTCAATAACAATGATTCGTACGAAAGAGTTTATAATCTTAAATGCTTTTTCGAGTAATGGATCTTATAATATTTACTGAAAATATGGATTTTTGTTGCAAAATAGGTAATGACTACTTATGTCGGTTGGGAAAATAATTGTAAAGAATTTGAATAGAACTGGTCTATTTAACAGTTATTTAAGCTTAAAACCCTATTCCGGCATTATATTACAACTACAAATTGCGACTTATATGATACATTGATGTTACGGTTTATCAAAATTTCGAATATTTTTACCTATAACTTTTTTCTACTGATTCGGTTTTAATGACCCAGAATGTTCTAATAAATGTACAACTAACGTTGCGTAAGTGTGGTGTGTAACTTCTGTAAGAAGGAGCAGAGTTATGGTGTTATGGAGTTATGGTTCCCACGAAATACCTACATACGATCTTAATGGTTTTTGGTACAATAAATGAGGTACATGTGGCTATATTTTATGGATAAATTCTGTTGAAATGCTTTTTATTTTTATTACAATTATTTTCTTCTGATTTTGGAGGTTTTTAACTTTTTTCCTTCAGAAGCAAAAAAAAAAAAAATACGTGTCTAACATCGTTGTTTTCGGTCCATTTTTATGGACGAATGGAGAATGTTTCTCACAGACGAAGAAAATGGATATAGCTAAATCGACACTGGTTTTAATTTGATTCATGAATATATGTACTTTATGAGAGATTATATGATTTTTTTTTTATGTTACAAAGGGAATGGCGAAGTTAATATACACTTTATCACTTGTAGTGGTGACGGATAAAAAAGTTACTTATAAATTATTTAGAAAATGTTTCCATAAATTTGAAAAATAATTAATAATAAATTTAATAGATAAATTCCAAATACTCTGTTGTATCTAGAAAAAAATATTTATTAGAATTTTTATGAATTTTTATAAAATTTAATGAAAATACAATGATTCAATACAAATCAATATTCAAATTACAAATAATCTCAAAATATAAACCACAACTCAATAAATTTACAAAAACAAAAAAGACTCAAATTCATGTAACTAATTAAAAGTTAAATGGATTAAATAATGATTAAATTGAAAAACAGTGAACTTTTAATCACTCACGTTTAAAAACGCTAAAAATCAACTGACATACAAGTCATAATATAACATACACAGATACTTGACCTAGAACTTAATTTTAAAGATGTCTGGCAAGAACGTGACTTTAATGGCATAAAATTGTGATTGTGGTTAGAAAGAAGATGCCAAAAAGGAAAACTAAGAAAAACATGACTCAAACTAGAAATAAAAATTAAATTGTAAGATGAATGGAAGAATCACAAATAACTTTCAATTTCATAGGAAATTTAACAGTTATTTAATTTAACAGTAAATATTATAAATGGAAAAAGTAAATAAAATTTATGTGAAGAAAAAGTGATTAAAAAGTGAGATGCAAAAATTCTTAACATACATATATATTGATAACATCAAAAAATAAAATTTTTAGTTCTAATTTTTATTTCATGTGATAAAAATTATAATTAAAACTTACAAAAAAATATATAATTTTAATTGTGAATGAAAATTTGAACCATTTTTTGGAAACCCTTCCAGGAAGTCCATTTGCGCTTAACATCTATCACATTTTTGGACATCTCTCTTTCAAAGAGAGCCTAATATCTCTTAACTGGCCTTAGCTCCGGGTAGTTTGGAGGACCTGCCTCTCCGCCTTTAAACATTACTTAATGTAAATGTCCGTGGTAACAGATGATTGGCACTTTTGCCGCAACTGCATAAACTTGACGTCGATTTTCGTTATCAGAGTTTGGTCTCTAAATTTTTACCAGCATTCCTGACAGGTTTGTATGTTTTTAATCCTGTATTATCTTTAGCTTTTATTTCCAAATATTTCGAGCACTGAGCTACCCGAACTACTTCCATAACGGATGTCTTAAGAGCTCTTTCAGAAATGCTTTTTATTTGTTGGCTTAAGAAACATCATGTGAACCATTTCTTCTACCTGAATCATGTTTGCAATCATCATAAAAATTCTCCCTGTACTGTTTAATTCCATTGGAAACAATTTGATGGCAGAGCAAGCTTTTGGAAAGACTAAGTTGAGTTTTGTTGAAAATATTTAACAATTTTAGTTAATAAAAACTTGTTCAAAGAATTTATCAAATAATACATGTGTTAAAAGTTTTAATGAAAACGTGTGTTTAAATCTTTTCGATCTCACTGCTTAATTTGTGGGTTAGCAGGTTAGACAGTTTAAGAATTTTAAAAACAATTCTTAAAATGTTTAATCTCAACTTATTTTTATTCATAAACATTTTGATCGGTTTATAAACTTAATAATGTTAAAAAGTTTTCTTATATTTTTATTTATTTATTTATCACAATTTATTTAGTTGTCATTGTAAACCAGTTTTGCTTGTAATCAAAAGAACGTTGATCTTTTACAGCATTTTTTATGGTTATAAAACGTATATAAAATACATATATATTTTATTGTCAAAACTATTTTTGGTATGAAATTCATTCGATTCCCCCTCTTTTAAAATTCGATATAATTTTATTTCATTTTCCTTAAAATTCTAAATATAATATTAATAATCTCCACCGTTGTACTATAATATAATAAAAGCTAAAATTCTATAATGGTATCTACAACCTAAAATGAATAAAAAAAGATACAGCATCAAAAGAATCTTTTAATTGTGTTAGAATCACAGTTTAGGCCATAAAGTACAACTTTAAAGATCAAACAGATAAAACACAAGTTTCATTAAATTAAAAATGAAGATCACAATTTGAAACGACCTGAGATTTTGTGTTTGTTGTCAACAGCTTAAAAGAGCGACAGAAACAAACCCACAAAAAATATATAGATGTTGTCTGATTTTGTTTATAGGAAAATATAATAATGATTATAATAAAATCATAAAAAATAATGTTTATAGTCTTTTTTCCTCTCTCAGTTTAAAAAACTTTTACAAAGTAGAAAATCCGAGTGAAAATATATAAAAAATAATAATTATTGTATTTCTGTAAAGAAACATCAATAATATACAAACGTCATCATCTCAAGTACATTCAAGTTGAGGTAGACTGGGATGGAAAACATAACATAATACGATTGTTAAAATGCGTATATCTAATAGATCACATTTTTTGATACAAAGAGATTCTTTTTAATTAGAAATGCTAAAGATAATCTAACTTTAAGAGAGAGCCTCGCAAGTTAAAACCAATATATGGTTCTGCATTCCACTTTAGTTCCTCAAAGTAAGAGTTGAGGTGTCCATCTGTTCAGTGGCGTATACGGTAACTTTAAAAAAATTGCTCCACTCTAGTTCGTTGATTTTTTAAAAACGTCCCAATAAAATTGTATTTAAGTGATCCATGTAAATCTCCATAAGCTTGGAGAAACGATCTGCCCAAAAACTTTATACAAAATTAATCAATAAAAAAAATAAAGCTGGTATTATCTTTAAATCTGTCTAGTCTGGCGTTGTCGGTGTCCATCCATAGTTGGCCTCCTCGGGTAAGGTGAATGTTTTTTGTAATTCGACAAGAATTCATTTTAAATTGAGACAAAATTATGTTTTTGTGTATTATTCTTTATATAGTTTAAGACATATAGAAGTCGTAATAAATGATTACTATTGCATTTGTTTAAATTAACGGGATCAATATAGGCCCTAAATATGAATCAGATTCCATATAGATCCTTTGTACAGTATGTAGCATGATTATGAAAGTTTACAACGGAAGTACTTTCTTTAGCTTAGCTTCGTCTTTTTACTTCATCCCCAAGAAGGTAAATTTTTAAATTAAAGAATTTTAGTAGTGAATGATGAAACGTGGAAAGGAATATGAAAATTATTCATTTTCCATGTCTTTCCAGCGTTTTCATGTCCTACAAAGATTGTGTTGTCTATTTCGGAGAACACAATCGTTATCATCTCAGTATCGTGTCTTATTAAACTCGACAATTTGTCTCCCCAAACTATACAAATTACAAATGCTGATATAAACCTTCTACTCTATTCATTCAATATGCGGTTGTATTCACTTATCATTCCATCAATATGCAGTTATATTCACTTAGAGAATTTTTCTATAGATTATAGTTTATGAACCAAGGAATCATCGATCTTACAGATGTAACATAATGCAAATGTAGCCCAAAGTTATTCTTTGTTGTGATGGTATATATATTTATTTCATTCCAGTACTAAGTTTACTTAAACATTTAAAACCAATATTTTTATTCCCTATTTAGGGGTGTTGTGCGTTTGTGTTTATATTTGCAACAAAATAACAAAAAGGGATTTAAGCTCACTTTTAATTGGTACCTTTTTCGGAAGTATCCAATACTTTCCCACTGGTGTTACATATGTTTGTTACGAAGTTATACATTTATATGAACCCCTAAAACAATTGATAGAATTTTAAATATTGGAACGTGGTATTACTCTAATCCAAAGGCAAACTTGATTGAAATTAGGCATTATAGGTCCAATATTTCTGGTAGCTACTACAAAAGAAGACATTCCATTTAATTCTGTAGAAATAAATGCTGAGCTAGGAAAAATTTCTAGAACATCGACCTACGAATGAAATGAAGAAAAATTGTACCAATTTTTTCCAAGATCGGTTTATAATTACCTCTATATATATATGTTATATATGCAGTCGGTAATAAGCGCCTTTTTCACTTTTTCTTGCTTTTTTTAGGATTAATATTTTCAATAAATTCCTTTTGCAAATGTTTGGTTCTGATTTTTCTGAATTAAGATAAAAGTGTATAAAATAAATTATCCATCCCTGTTTAAAGAGTCTATAAACTGAAATGACAAATCAGTCATTACTGCTATTTACTATTTTACACACAAATTGCTTATACATACGTACATACTAATATGAACACATCTATATACATATATATATATATATATATATATATATATATATATATATATATATATATATATATATATATATATATATATATATATATATATATATATATATATATATATATATATATATATATGAATATGTACATATGTTACAAATAAAAACAGCCATTGACTTGTCGGCTTTTGTATTTATTTACAATTTTCAAATTTAATTCATACAACTGAAAACTAAAGACAAATACAACACAAACACATACATAAAATAAAACAGTGAAATAACTGTTTTAATTTTCTAAAAACGACTATATTGTTATTAAAATAATACTAGAAATATTCAAGAGAAAAGCTTAATTTTTTATAATAAATTTATTCTTTTTTTTTTGTGATAAAAAAGAAACGAATAAATCTTTCTTATATCGTTTACGTGATTATAAAAGAAAACTTCAATTTTATGCTCTGCTCAATTAATCTCTTCGTGTTCCTCTATTAAAGGCTGCTATGCAGGTTTCTAAGCAAAACAATAAAGCTTTTGTTTTCGATGCTCTTTTAGTTGCATTTAAAAGAAAAATTTTGGGTTTAAAACGATGCCAATTGAGAGAGTATTAGAAAGAGTGAGAAAAAGAGAGAGATCAAGAAAAACTGGAAAATAGATTTTTTAATAAAACAAAGAGATTTTATTAGTTAGTTAT
Organism: Cochliomyia hominivorax; assembly: GCA_004302925.2. Taxonomy (NCBI): domain Eukaryota; kingdom Metazoa; phylum Arthropoda; class Insecta; order Diptera; family Calliphoridae; genus Cochliomyia; species Cochliomyia hominivorax. The sequence goes on along the minus strand of PYHX02000494.1, from coordinate 52,897,193 downwards.
ATTTAGTGAGAGGGAGAGTATGAAAACGAATGATTTAAAAAATGAACATGAAATGAATTTTTCTTAGTTTTTCTATTTACAAAATGCTGAGCATGAGTATGTGAGATAAGAACAGTATCTCTTAAATCATGCAGAATACTTGACTTTTTTATTTTACATAATAAAATTATTTTTTAATAGATACATTTATTTTAATAATTATAGAGTTTAAATCAAAATAAACCACCGGCTACTATTTGCCTTTAAGGCTTGTGGTTCTAGAAAAATATTTTTTAATGTTTATTAGTAAAACTTTGTCCCATTGAAATGTACAGTAGTCAAAGAATAGACATATAAATTCGCCGGGAATGAGTAGTTTTTGGTCTAAATGACTGCATTTGAAAATACTGAAGGACTAAGTTTATTAACTTGAGAAGTCATAAGAAATACTTAAGTGGAAATATTGCTTTTTGAGTGCTTTACAAAGTTTTAATATTGTATGAAGTATTAGTATTAAAGTTGGGAAAAGTTGGGATCGGATATTTTTATACAGTGAATTTAATTTACCACATTCTTTAAAATTCTCAGTTATAAATATTATATAGTTTAGTTTAATCATATAGTTCAGTCCTATATGACCTTTTTTATCGAAAATTTTTAATAGCGTACGATAAAAGTATATTTTTTTATAAAACAATTACAATTTATAAAAATTACTTGTCCGGGTTGTGTTTTTCATGAAATCGTTATTTTATATTTTTAGTTATTTTTAAATTTTTGTCACTTTTTAAGATAATGTCACATCACGTACACAGATTGACAAAAGACGCCATCATCTATCATGTAAAATGCTAAACGGTTCCCCTTTTGCAGAAAATAATTGCAATCCAAAATGGTTCTTTTGGCATGAAAAGTATAATAACTCCTTTATTAAATGTCAAACCAAAAACATACAAAATAATTCATAGTTAATTAAAAATGTTTATAATTTTAATATGAATTTTCTGAATAGATTTTACTAACTTTTTCGTCACTTCCGGATAAATATTTTCCCTTTCTTTTAATAATTTCTCTTAAAGTAAATTTCTGGAATTAAGGTGATGCTCTAGAACTCGTTTATCTGAGTGATCTTATTAATACATTAATGTTGATATTGAGTACTGAGAAAGTATTTTTAAAGTAAAACTCCGCCATATGCTTTCGGTAATTTTTCTTCTGTAAGAAATAGTTGGATTTTTAAAAAAAATTAACCATTACTTCATTGATAATTTCTAGTTTCACAACCTCAGCTGCCGACACACAACCCCATTAATTGTTGATAGAGTAAGTGGAGAAAGTATCTCCCATACAAAGAAAAAAGGAGAGTATTCTCCATTTAGAACAGATATTAATTGTTTACTATCTAAACAACAATTTTATCCAAAGTTGCAGATGTACTGAAGAATTTTAGAACGAATAAGGTCAGGGCAAAGGTTTGAAACAAATGTTACGCGAAAATCTTCCAACTTGTTAAAATTTTTATTGTTTCAATATTTAATACACTTCGCGATTTATGTTTTAAGACTGAGGAGAATTTTTTAAATAACGATAATTTCCTGAATTTGAAGAAATATTCATATTTTATATAGAAAATATATTAAACCCTTTGAAAATTCCGATTTTTCGAAAAATAATAAAAAAGACGAATTGTAAAATGTACAAAAAAATCACAAATAAATGTTTTTAAAAAATGATTGATTAAAATAAATAAATTTTAAGAGTAAATTGCTATTAAAAACCTTAATAAATTATATAAATGAATTTTTATACAGATTTTAAAAAAATATTTATTTGTATGTAATAATATTTTTTTAATACATGAAAAAACAAAAGCTTAATGAATTTTGCATTAGAAGATAAAACGATAATTATGTTAATATTCACAAATGAGTTTTTTTTTGAGAAATAAGGTGTTTATGAATTTTAAAAGAAATAAAAATAATTTTATGTTAAATAAATATTTTTCCTCTGCCGAAAGCTCATTTATATTATAACGTTGTGGCAGGTGGTCGTTATATTCTTTATATAGGGTCGATATGTTTAGACTAAATCGATAATTTAGATATGGCGAAAAATAATTTGAAATGTATGAGGCAATAGTGATTAAATTTGAAATTTTTACTGATACTTATATTTAGAATCACCAAAAGATTTTGCTCGGAGCAAAATCGAAAAGATAAAAATTTGAATCGAAAAAAGAGTTTCATTTTTGAATCTTCGCAAACAAGATTTAAAGTTATGATCATTTGAAAATAAAGATTTTGCTCCGAATTTTTTCCATACTCTGGTTTTAAAACATTTTCTTACATTGACCTCGTTATATAAACACAAATATAAACTTTTAATTCTTAATATTGAAAGAGAAAAAATAATAATGTTAATAAAATAAAAGGGATTGTAATCATTTGGTCATTATTGTTCACTTTCTTTTCAAATTCATAACGGCATATTTACACACATTAAAATACACACATATATGTGTATTTGTATATAGAAAAATCATGTTTGCTACTTGAGTCTTTTGTTTTGGCTTTTTATGATAATTTTATTTTAAATAAAAATAATTCTTTTATTATTTATTTGAATAATATTTGCAGCTTTGAATATTAGAAAATTTATAAACGTTATTCATAATATTTTAATAAATTTTCAACTTTTGTTTGCCTTTTATTTTTAATTAGCTTTTTGTTTCTATATTTTCTATATATGAAAAATTTGCTTAAAAACATTTTAGTTTAAAATTTCAAACCTTTTTTTTGAATAACTATTATTAATATGTTTAAGTTTCAAATGAAATAGAAAGTAGTCTTCAGTAGTTTAAATCTCCATTCATTTCAGTTTTTTTCTAAGTTCGACTATACAAAATGTTTCATATGAAAAAAATTAATTTAAATATTTCAAATTTATATGAAAATTGTGTACATTATAAACATAATTTTGAGAGCTTTAACATGAGACCACAATAATTTATGTAACTTCAACAACTTTTTATATATAACTTATTTAAGGTTTTTTAGGTTTTTGTTTTTTAGATATTTTTCAATTGATTTGAAGAAGGATATGTTTTTAGTGCGGGAGGTGTATATCTAAAGTTGGTCACCTCGAATATGCCGATTATTTAAAAAAATTGCCAAAATTTTATTTATGATTGGATTGAAAAAATATTTTACATATTTATAATCTAATAATTTTCTAACAATTATGCTCTTATATGAAGGTTAACTCCTCTAGTTTAAGAGTTATTTAGACCTATTTTTTGGACAGTTTTCTAAACTTAGTAAGTTCCATTCTGGTCCGAAAATAATTCTAAAATATAGCCTAAATTTCCTATAAAATTACAAATTTCTTGAGTGGGTAGCTAACAAATTTGGTATACCATTAAGGTGCCTTTTAGACGATTCTAACTTTGACATTTTTTTGTCCTCAAAAAACTAAAGAAAAATATTTGAAAATTAACGAATTCCGATAGAGCTAACGGGAAAATTGTTTCCCTCAATGTCCTTGGATGTACTTTGTATGCGTTTTTGTTCGAAATTCTTTCATAATTCCCAACCCCTGGGACCCACTCGAAACATGTCCTTCTTGAAACCAATTGGAAAACACCTCAAGAATCTTCATGTGAAATTTCGTTGAAAAATATTCAACAGTTGAAAAGATTCAGAATTATTTCTAAATAATCATTTTGGGACTACTGTGCATTATGTGGATTTGCTGATTATACAAGAATCACTTATTAAAATAATCCAAAATATTTTTGTAAAATTTACTTATAATATGGAAAATATCTGTATAAAATATTTCTGCTTTTGGCGAGGATCAGCTCTAGGATTTAGATATTTTTGAATCACAAATAGTGCCTTCACCACAATAGCAGAACTTACGCTATGACTTCTTTGAACAAATTATGACCTCTTGAAACTATCCAATGCAATTGAATGTTTTTGCTTTGAGATCCAAGAGATCGATAAGGATATTGTCAATAGGAATACCGAGAAAGCTTTTAGAATTGTGTAAAATCAAAACGATTTCGAAGCTACCCATTTTATTTGAAAAGCCCCTAATTAACAATTTAAGCCCACTCATAAGTGATGATATATGAAGTCATCAATTTATTTTATATTTTAAATATAAATATTTTAAATACAGTTCGCTTATTTTCATTGACATTAGACAATATATAGAAAATAGAAAATCTACTGAAGAGCTTACTTACCCATAGAGAACGTGGCGTTGTAAGCACACCTGAGCCTATTTAAGCATGCATACCCCAAGATAGTATTCTAATTACTATATTACACTTTATTTACATCTCTGATATACCAACTTTGATATGCCAACTTATTCAAATGCATGAAACTGTAGGAGATATAACACATTTAAGCATGTTTCTAAAAGTCTTATCAGGAGCTATAGGATGGTGAAAGCATTTTTGAAATTGAATGAGTCGGTGGAGCCAGAATGGAGTCCAATCTGTCAAAGTCATAATGCCATTCTGCTTTTATTATGTTAAGTTTCATGCAAATATGTCCATCCTATCAAAAGTTACAGATTCATTAAAAAATTATCCTAATTTGTCCATCTATTATTACAATACGAAAATAATATTTAGAAGATGAGTTGCATAAGATCTACCACTTATTAAAATAAACGCCGTCCTTAAGCCATAATTATGACACATGCCAGATTTCACCAAGGTATCCTTAAAATTTAGACCTGCATTGAAGAGTTTACTTAAAAATGAAGCTTGCCACCATAACCCAATGAATGAAAATCTAAAATGAGCACAAATAATTTGTTGATTTGGATTTTGTCTCTATATCCTATAAACTTTTAATAACAATAAGCTCTTTTCAAAAAATATATTAGAGCTAGAACAAATGATGGATTGATCTTCGTATAACTTCGAACACCAATTAAACATTGTATTTATCTGGAAGGGGCTTACATGGGACCTATATGAAGTCTTGGTCCGACTATCGCATAATTTTGCACATCGATTTAGAATATTATAAGATATAGTAGTGTTGAATTTCATTAAAATTGCTTTCTATTAAGGACTTTTATGATCTTAAAACCTCATTACGGGAGGACATTTGTATGGTAGCTTCTTGAATTTTTGGACTGACTGATTAATTTAAAAGGTTTTGTCCTTGAACCAAAAAATAACTCTTTCCTAATTTCATCAAGGTGTCACAAAAACTGCGTTCAAATAGGCAGGCAGCCAGACAGACAAATGGACATCGTTAAATCGACACAGAAATTGATTCTGAGTTATACGACATACCATAAGGTTATTACACCATTCATTCTTTATGTTACAAATATCAGCACAATATAGGGTATATAAGCACTAAACTCTTGAAAATAGTACAATATTAGGTAAGTGTTAATAAAATGTTACAAAATTAATCTTTGGTCGTTACACTCTTAGTTAAAGATTAGAAATTATCTCATTTAATTAGTTCTAATATGCATTTTATATTAAGAGTACAAAAATGAGAGATAAAAAAAGATACTCATTTTCCAAAAATGAATTTTCTCTTCAACTCTTTATAAGTGAATTTTCTTGTTGTTCATTTGTTCCAACCATTGGCAGCATTTGAAGTTTACAGCAGGTAGTTTTATTTTTAAAGAGTTAACTAAACATAGTTTGATGCACATTCATTTATGAGCAACGTCTTTAAGTCTTCTACCAATTCATAAAATAGTAGCAGCAGCTGCGTTGACTATTTCGGTTGTTGAAGCAGCAATAGCTGCCACACCATAGTGAACTAATCAAAAAAGACTACTTTTCAAGAAAAATAAAGGAAAAACAAAATCCAAAAAAAAGAGCTTTTATTTTCAATAGCGTAAAACGAGCGTTATAATGCGATTGTTGCATTAAATGTTAAAATATGAATGAGCGAATGTCTGGCGTTTTGGTTTTGTTTTTAGTGGAATGGTGTTTTATTGTTATTGTTTTTGTTTCTTCAGTGTATGTTTTTTATTAACATTAAAGTTAACGTACACACATACATACACACATTCACATAGAGATATTAACAGTAACTGAATGAATGACTTAACCAGGGATTTTATATCACATTCATTTCTAAATATTGTCGTTGTTGTTGCTTTTTTAATCACAATTATAATAAAAACAGAGCAAAATAGCTTTAATAGCAATAAAATAAAACTACAACAACAATTATTACAGCCTGTTTTTGTTTTATTTAAATAACAACTTTTTCTCTGAATCTTAACAAAAAAAGATACAAAAACAACTTATGTTTTATTGTTATTGTTGTATTTCATTTTCTTTATTCATTGAAGTCTTTAAATCTTGAGAGATTTTTTGTGTGTGTGTTTTGTTTTCTATGGCTTTGTCTTTGTGTTTTTGTATCTTTTTTGTTGTTTGTGTTTTTGTTGTTGTTACTTTTAGCTTATAAAACAAATCAAAGGCAAAACGAATGTATCCGTTACTGTTACTCTGATTTTGTTACTCTAAACTTTTGTTGTTGCCAGTATTAACAATTTTGTTGTTAGTGCTTCTGCTGCCAAAGCTGCGGCATCGCAGCTGCTGCATATGCTCTTTGAATGTAGCTGATTGTGGCGACGTCATTCAACACTCACTCACCGACTGACTGCAATTGGCCATTAGATAGCTAGAGCTCTAACGTTTGTCTTAGTGGCTGGATGGCTTGAATTCGTTGTTTGGAGGTTCATTCAGAAGGTTTTATATATCCGTTCGTTTCATGTTTGGAACTCAGTTTGGTGCTTAAACGCGGGGCGCGAATTTCGTTCTCTGGATAAGCTGAAAAAACGTGGCTTTGGCGTTTTTTTCCTCAACAACCCATTGGATTATTAATTATTATCATTTTGTTTGAATTTAAATCCAAAAAAAAAAACAATTATTTAAAATAAAAAAGAAAAATTTTAATTTGCCCAGAAAAAAAGCGCAAAATTAAAGTAAAACAAAAAATTTTTTGAAATTAAAAATTTTCAACTTGAATGGTTACACACATACAAATAATAACCATTGAAAAAATATTTGCAGTTTTTTATCTAACAACTGCCAGTATTTTTCTTGTAAAGAAAATACAATAATAGTTTCATAATTAAACTGCAACGCTTTTTACGAAATAATTATTGTAAATTCGTTGTAAACCAAGTTAATGTTAAGAAAACGGCAATAAAACGAATTTTTTAAACGAAAAAAAGTGTGGAAATTTGAAAACAGCGAAACAAAATTTTTATTTTGTTTAAAAGAAAATTTTTAAATTACAAGAAAAATTTAAATTAAAAAGTGTTTCACATTTAAAGTTGAAAATAAAAGAAAAACCAAAAAACCAATTAGGATATTGAAATCACAAAAAAAGAAAGCAAAACAAATCTGTAAAAATGTCGGTAAAGTGGAAATTTAATCTTCTGTTAGCAGTATCCTTCTTATTTGTGGATTTACAATTATCAGCAGCAGTGCGGGTAGCAGGACAACAGCCACCACGTTTAAAAGGTAAAAGAATGCGGGAGATTTTAAACTGAACTATAAGGGATTTGAAGTGAAAAAGTGCATAATTAAAGATCCTTGAAAATAAGGACTAAAAAACCTCAAAATAAACGTCAATAAAAAATTAATATTTTAAAATCAGAGTCCTTTTAAAAGGATTAAACATAACTCACATAGTTCACAAATAAATAACTAAACAATTAAATGTGATATTTAAGTACAAAAGGTTTAAACAAATGACTTAAGGAAGAAACCTGATCCTTTTGATATAATAAAACAAAAAACTCTAGAAAGAAACTCTGTTTAATAAAAAAATATCTACAAAAGAAAACTAAAAGAAAAGAATCAAACTTTTTATTAAAAAGACAAAGTTTTCATCAACAAAATAAAATTCAATATCTTAAAATTTTTAATATTTCAATAAGTGAAAAAACTTAAGGAAAAACTTCAATAAATTATTAAAAAACTTAATTCCTTAAAGCAAAAAATTGAAAAAAATATAAAATTTTAATAAAATTATCAACATTTCAAAATAAAAATATTAAAACGGTTTTAAAATCGAAAGATATAAGAAGCGAATATTAAGAAATAAGAAATCAATAAATAATTTGTTTTAAATAAATAATAAAATCTGTTGTTAATTATTAACTTACGAAAGGAACTAAACTATAAAGGAAAAGAACAAACTATAAAAACAAAAGACTTAAGAAACAAACTTTCAATAGTAGAAAAAAAATTGTTTTTTTTACTACAGAAAACATAATCACAAAACCTTTAAGAAGGATATCAAATTAATAAATTTTATTTTTTTAGAAAACAAAAGACTTAAGAAACAAACTAGCAAAAGATTTTTTTTCTTTTTGTATAAATTAGTTATTTTGATTTAAATGTTTTACTGAATAAATTTAAGCACTTGATTTAATATTTTTTGAGATTGCAGAATAGTATTTCATTCAATATTTTGCAGAATTAGTAATAATTTATAAAAAACTTTTGTTTTTACAAATTTATGAACGCCCTAATGTTATTAAGGTATTTTCCGAACCGTGACCTCTACTATGCGAATAAAATTTACATGGACAGCCAGCCGTACTGATGGACAGACGGACATTCTTCAAATAAATATTAATAAATTTTAAATCTTTTAATTAAATGTTTGAAGAAAGTAATATCTTTAGTAAAAAACGTTTTTAAAATATCTCTCCTTAAAAATTTGGGAAATCAAGTAGTTTTTTAAATATTGAAAGAAATCAAAAGACTTAAGAAAGAAACATTTTTAAGAATATCAGTATAGAAAATATTTTCCATTTATTTTTTTGAAAAAATTATATCAAAATTTTAATAATTTCACTGGAATTAAAAATAAATTTTATTTTTTAAAAAAACATTTAGAATTTATTCTGATAACGAAACTTTATTACTTCAATAACCATACTTAGCATTCCGTACTGTAATTATTTTATATAAAATTTGTTTCATATATTAAATTTACTTTAAATTTTCCAACTTAAAACCAAATTAATAATATAAAAATCGATTTAAAATAAAATAAAATATGTTTTCACGAATTAAACAAATTTTTGGTGAAATCATTAAATATTTTGCGCCAAATTTGATTATATTTAAAATAATTGTGAAAACTATGAAGATTTAACGGTCTTGAAATCTATTAAAATTCTTTAATATGTCCAAGCTTTTATTAGTATTGTAAAAGATTATAAAAATAAAACACAATTTTTTTTTGAAAATAATTCTCAACCGTTAAAGTTATCTTAGTGAAACATAATTCTGGTTAGCGCTAAGGCGGCTTTTTCTAAGTGATTCTCTGGTGTGTTGATTTTTTTCTTAATTTGGCAAAAACTCAATTTGGAAAAATACGCTTATAGATTAATATATATGACATCCAAAAGCGTAATTTTTTCTTACAGTTCTAAAAATTTTCAAGTCGAAATAATTTTTTTTAATATTTTCCTTTTTTTTTTTTGTTAGCGCACTAAATACAAGTCCCAAAATTTAAAAAAAATACACCAGATTCTCTATAATTAAAAAAAAAAAACATATGTATACATTAAACTTTTAATAAGTATTATTAACCTTTTACTTATTTACTTATAAAACCGATTATTTGTTCCGGACTTTATTATTTTATAAAAAAAATGAACGCGAAAAGACCTGCCCAAAAACTTTTCCAAATTTGGTCAATTAAAAAAGTAAAATTTTTGTTAAGTTCTCAAATTGCAAAACAGGAATCATTCTCAGATTGTCCTTATTTAAAAACTATATACTATGGTACATATTGCTATAAACGTACATAATTTTCCTTAAAAAAATAAGAAAGAAATGAACCAGAAAATGTTTAGAATTAAAATTACTAAGACAACATTTAAAGTATCGTTAACTTTATAAACTTTATTTGTATTTCGTTTTATACTTTTAACTTAATTTCAGAGTTTAACTGCGATTTGTAATGCTACTTTCCTAAGTGCACTTAAGTTTATCAGTCGCTATAATTTTAATAAAAAATGGGTGGATGAGACTTTTTTTGGGTTCCTTCAAAATATGTTCTGGCATTGATTCCACTAATTTTTTAAGAAAATCTAAATCAACTTACTCTCATATTTTTTTTGGTTTTAACTCTGTTTAAGTCGTTTTAACTCTGTTAAAGTCGTTATGCTTTTGTTTTTGTTTTGGGCATTATTTGAATAAATTTTCCTTGTTGTCCGACTGCGATCCGGAAAGTCCAACAGAGTTATGTTGTGTCCATTAAACTATGATGTAGTATGATTCGAAATATATAACGCAGCATCATTTTACTGGAATATACATTTTTCATTTATTTTATATTTTTGTTTTCATCCATTAAAGAGAGAAGAGCATTTTCCAGCATTAAGTTATAAAGTGTGCTTTCCGTTTTTGATGGAATAAAACAAATTTAAGATTTGTCAACAGCAGGAATGCTGCCCACGTCAAAAGAATACTACTGTGGAAATTATGTTTTGATACCAGAATATCGTTTGCTCTCAAATCGTGCCGATAATATAAGTATGAGTCGGACCATATAAGTAAAATTTTTTCGTCAGAGAAAATGACCTTTTTCCATATTTTCTTGAGAATTTTAGACGAATTTCTCTATGCTGTTTTTTGAAGAATTGTCTTACTTTTTAGCTTCATTTATTTTATGTTTTTATTTCCTCGTAATATATGAACAACGTGTTTGGAAGTTACTTTAGGATTTTATTTTGTTCTTTATTTTGTAAAATTCAATTTGTTAAGGGTTAATTCTTTTTAAATAAGATTAATCTTAATCCTTTTGTTAATCCCTTGGTAGGTTTCCGAACACAATTATTCTGCACTTTAATAAAGAAATTTCGTTTTCCTTTTTATAGAAAAAACATGAACACAATATTATAGAAAGAAATTAAATTAATACTTTAATTATTTTAGTCAATTGTTAAATAAAAACAAAAGACTTAAGAAGCATTTGTTTAATCGTCATAAAATTCACAGAAAGGAGTTCGATTATCAGTCCATTGGTTATTTAGTAATTTGAAAAAAATAACTAAATTTAATGATTTAATTTACAAATTGTAAAATACATAATTCTGTTGAAGAGCTTAAAATGAAACTCTAGAAACTTCGTATTATGGCGTATTTTATAAATGGCCTTAAGTGATTTCAAATTTCTTAAAAAAGGCCCTTCGATTCCAAATTATGTTGTTAAAGTGGAGTCTTATATAAATGTTTCTACATGTTGCATATACAATGATAAACTTAATATTATTATGTTAATGTAGGGTATAAAGCCGGATTTCTTTTGCAATATTTTTTAAACATATTTAAATTTAAAACTAAATTTGTAATGCAACAACTTCTTAATTCAAGCCACAGTTTCTTTCTACTTGAATTAAATAAAAACTCATTAATTCATGTCGTCAATAGTTAGACTAACAATGACAACTTATCATTTAAAAGAGATATAAAGAAATAAGAAAAAAATTATATAAAAAATGAAAGTTTATTATTTTTTATTTTGTCTTTTTTTCGAGTTTTCAATTCAATTGATAGTGAGTGAATAATATAAAAATGAAATATAAAGAAATTTATAAAAATAAATGAAAACTTTAGTTTTGTTTTTCAAAAGTTCATAAACGTTTTGTATATTTTTTCACTTTTATTTTCATTTATATCAAAAAAAAATATTTTATTGAACTTTTGTTAAAATTGAAATATTTAACAAAAAGCTTAAGAAATGATTTTTTAGAAATGAATAAGACTGACAAAAATTAAATGATAATGAAAATGATAAGAAAAGAAATATTAAAAATTTAAACAATCAGGGATAAATTTGAATATTTTAAGGGATTAGAGAGTAAAATGATTGTTAAAAAATCGAATAATTTTTTGCAAAAAAAAAAATATTAAATAATTTTTTATTAGGCAAATTATAAAAATTAAAAATTATATAAAATAAAATTTTAAAAATTATTTAAGCTCAAAATTAGCAAGGCCGAAAAATATATTAACATAATTTGGAAAGTGTTAATTCCAATATGTGATTTTTGAAATTGCAACTTTGACATCTTTTAAGATTTCGAAAATTGTAACAATTTCAAAATGTACTTTCATCATTTTCAATTCCAATCCAATTTACAACAAAACATTCCGGCTGCCATTAAACAACATCTGACTTCGTTTCAATTAAAATTTATTCATTTCGACTCCTAAATTTTAACAAAATTTATTTTTTATAATTCATGTCTGGGAAAAAACACAAATTTATAGGATCGAAAAATTCTTAACATGCATTTGGGTTAATGAAAACTAAACCACAAAACTGAAAAAAAAACATTCTTCAAATTTACAAATCAAATTACAGTTTTAATCACCAGAGATGAAACTTTGAACTTTTTTCGGAAACCCATTTAAGTGATTAATGTGTATTTTTTCACTATGCTCGAATAGGTAGTCCACACTTTTGGACACATGTTTGTGCAGCACAATTTTTTCTTAGCAAGATTCCATGGTCTCACCACAGGTCTTGTATGGTAAATAGGATGACAAGTCAGGCCAAAAATAAGTAGACAATAATAAGACAACTTTGAATTCTTACGAATGGAAGCAGCATTTTATGTAAGCACTCCTTGATGTAAATTTAAGTACTTATAGAGCCCGATGAATGAAACGATTGACGTAATTTTCCACAACTGCATATTGATTAGTATACCAAGGACTTTTAGGGAATTTTTGACTGCTTTTGGGTCCTAATATTTTTATCAACCTAATGAAGTAAAATTTTCGAAAAAAACAAGTAAGAATGCTAAATTTGGTTATGCCGCAAGACTCTCCACCACAAATGCGTATGAAGTGAATACTTTATATTTCATAAAATTTTCTTGCATACAGGCTCACATATACACTCAAAAACTCATCAATGAAAAAATCTCAATTAGCCATAAAGTTAATTATATTTTAGCTTAAACTTTCCGAATCATTCAAATTATAATTTAAAATTCTATGGATAATCTTCGTGTCAATTTAAAGACTGCCTCAGATATCAGTCTTTATATCTTAATTTACTGGTTTCAAATAAAATACTTTTCAGGATAATAGTAAATACTTTCAGATTTCATTGAGGTTTGTCAGTTATTGTTGATTTGATAATTTGTCGTTACACACGGAATGGCAAAGTTAATAAATCCTCTTCACCACTTATGGCAGTGGAGGGTATAAAAATATTGTTACTTCATAATTGATGACGAAGCGTATATTCAGGCAGATTTCTCGCAACTTCTTGTTCAAACATTTTACGATGCTGATGCTCGAGTTCATGAAGAAAAAATTTTAGGACTCAAAAGCTTTATGCTGCTGATAGTCGAGGTCTTAGAGAAGAAAATTTTAGTAGCCAAAAGAAGTAAAAATTTCTCAAAATATTCTTGGTATTTGCAATAAAAAAGCCAATAATTTGGTACAGCAGCTTCTTTAAATACCAAAATTTACATCAAATTGGCATCCTGACAATACGGAAAACAGGTACAAATGGTACGAGATAACAGTTTGTACTCTTGTTAGAAGAGCTCAACATCTTTACACTGTAGAGCACAAAAAGGTGTCCAAAATTTGTATATATTTTAAACGGTGATGGACTAACTTTTCGAGCAAAGTGACATAAAGCACTATGACATCATTAATAAAAGGGTTTCAAAAAAGGTTTCCAAATTTTAACAGTAGTGATTAAAACTATAATTAAATATTGCCTTTTTGGTAGATTTTAATAATAATTTTGAGCAAATAAAAAAGATAATTGTAATTTTATATTATGTTAAAAATTTTCGATCTCACTGCCAAGTGACAAATGCTTGTATAAAATTTCTTCATTCCCACTCCTTAATTCTAAAATCTTAAGCGTCACATATGCCCCGTTAGTTAGTTAGTTAGTTAATGTAACAACATATTTTAAATTTTTGTTTGTAATTCAATTAAATTGTCTTTAAATTATAATTTATGTCATGATTATTATTTTTCTTATTTGTTTAAAAAATATTATGAGTCTGAGAGACATGTAAAAAAATAATTCATAAATTTATGTTACGGGAAATAGTAATTTAAATTCATTTACATTGAAATTCTCATATCTGAAAAAAATATATATTTTAATTAAAATTTGTAACGGTAATTGCTATGGAAAAAAACTGGTTTTTTCTATATGAATTGAATTTGAGAAACAATTGCGTAAACAAAGTATATGATTTTCTTATCAATTTTCATTATTAATTAAAAATTGCGTTATTAATTATGGGTTGTTGTCGGCAAATTTGCGGTTAATAGATTAGAAAAAGATCTGTTAATATATATAAATAAACTGACAAGAGACTTAAAATGTTTCGGAATGAAATTCCAATAAAATTTTTTTCATTGATTTTTTGGAAACAATTACTGAAATTAACTGTTAATGGCTTTTGATTTTCGACTTAATCATGTATATGAGTTAAATTTAGTTAAGCATATTTTTGTATTTCTTTATGAGCTAAAATTCCATTCCAGTGAAAAACATTTGTAGAACTACTTGAAATTTCAGAACAATTACACCAACTTCAATGGGCACCAAGTTTCACCGAGATATATCTTATATTCTGACATGTATAATGTTCACAGTTACCCAGCCGAACAAGAAGAGATTCAATGGGGACTTTGAGAAATAATGGACAAATTCTCGTAAAATTGAGTTAATCATTTTTGAACATTATATGATTAATGTGTACCAAAATTCTTTAAAAATCGTTTTATATTTAGGACTTGTGATCTTAAAACCTCATTCCTGTAGGACATTCTTATGGGAGATAACAGAAATATTGGACCGAACATGGACAATTTAAATAGAATTCGTCTATTGGGCTAAATTAATAATATGTACCAACCACCTACCGTAGTGTAGAGTTTAGTCAGTACCATGCATTTCCCCTAAAATTTGTCCTTCAAAACTCTTAAAATTATGATTATTTAAGTTATCTGCTTCTGTTTCAAGCTCATAATAATATGGGGTTTTAGGGATCCAAAGATGTTGATTTCCATACGGAAGATGAACTTATGAGCTGAGAAATATTGAAAATGGATTTAAAAAGGACTTTCAAAAGTATGAAAATACATTCAAAAGAAAAGAAATCGGGTTGTTTATGGTTTAAAGTCGAAAAATGTTAAAAAGATATTTCACATGTTAGAAATAACGCTTATCGTGCAGCCGAATCTATGTTGGAGTCAAGTTTTTGCAATCAAGTCAAATGATTTCAGAAGTTCTGTATTAAAAATATGTGATATATTAAAATATTAAACATATTCAATAATATAAGAGTCCATAGATGCATTAACATATTGCAAGACCAAACAAAAACTCTTTAAAAAACAGTGAATGAGAAGTTTACTGTAATCCACCTTTCATTACACCCGTTAGCCTTCTACTTGGCTTATTTCGCAGGAGCGTTCTAAATCAACCATGAAACTGATTAGTTGTAGAGAATCTGGGGTACGTAGGTTGGGATTATTGGTGTTGCAATCATAAAGCTGCTTCGAATTTAAGATTTCTTCTTTATAAAGACAGGATAGAGAAAGCACTTTTCAAGAAACCTAGTTCAAAAGTATAACACCGGGCCTTCCTACCAATTATTGAATATATATTTTTTTGAGTGAGATTTACGATTTTTATTTTATTATATTCATTATATGCAAATTTAATAGGCAAAAATCTGGGTCGTATAGATTCAATGATCACTAATTTTCGCGGAATTTGTTTTAAGTCAAACAGCTTTTCCAATCAGTTTACAGATATATCATATCAGTTATAACTCAGATAGATTATAAAAAAATTAAAAAGATACAACCAAAAAATGAAAATTTTTCTTAGAAAAACATTTTTTATATCACGCAAAATTTCAACATATTAAATTATACTTAAAATCAAATTTTTAACAACATTACCAAACCGTTTTTAAAATGACAACCAGTTATTTAGAGGTGTTGGAAAAAATCACGCTAAATTTAAAATGCGTTTAAACTAGATCAGAAAGTTAAGAAAAAAACACAAATAAATATTTTAGTTACACTTATTTAAAATATTTGACATAAAATACCTGAATATTTTAATATTTTTATATAAATTAAAAATTTGTACAAGAAAAATGCGTGATATATGCAAGAATAAAAAATCTGCACGACCAAAGAAAACGAAAGACTTAGAACACGAACTCATATTGTTGACTTTAACATAAGAGAACATAAATTTGCGTAAAGTGGTTTTTGTATAGAAAAAAACTGATAATCCAGTGATAATTAGTTGTTAACTTTTAACTGACAAGAATGTTGTTAAACAACTTAGAATATGAAGGAAATATTTCGATCGTTAATAAAATAAAACAATTTGTTACAAAACATAAACAACAACGCCTTTTCTTAAATGGAAATAAATATAAAATATTTATAATTAAAAACATGAAAAGAATAAAATAAATCAAATAAAATGTCCAGAAAAGTAATATGAAATAAATGAATTATTAAGTCAAGCAGTTGCAAGTAATATTTGAGATAATGAGAGAATATCTTCTCTATTTTTTGAAAATTTGCCCATTTGTGCTTAAAGTTCCATTGTCAAAATTAATTTTATTTATTATTATGAATGAATTCTATTACATTATAACATCTTCAATTCATTAAATTGATTAATTAAATGATATCAATATTTTCGTTGAAATAAAGTTATTTTTGTTTTAACTGATCTTCACTTTTAGAGTTAAGATCAAAGATTAATTGTTGTTATATCTAAAAAAAAATATATAATTATTTCTCTAACACCACAAGTGGTGCGAAGGGTATGATAAATTTGTCATTCCATATGTTACGGAAAGAAGAAATGATTTCAGCTCTATAATGTATATATATATATTTTCTTGTATCAAATGAATTAAGCTGTGCCTGTCTCCAGTTGATACGTTCACATCTATAATAATTGACACAGTTCAATAGAATAAGGCCTGTGTATTGGTAGTGGCCTTGAAAAGTTTTCTATTGAAAACCAGCAAAATCGGTTCAGTAAATGTTAAAGGATATACCCCAATATCTAAGACAACCTCTAAAAATTGTTCAGGCAATAAAATGTCAATTATAAATCGACAAATTAGAATCATATTAAGCTATATGAATTTCATTAGCATTCCAAAAATTATCAATATCGGATCAGTGAAAAATAACTTCAGCCAAAAATATAACTAATTTTATGATTCATAAGTGTAACAAAATATTAAAAAAACTTTTATATATTGTATAAATTTGTAAGTGTATATCTGACAGTGTGTACGAAATATAACATTTTAACTTCAAACACATTTGAGGTGGAGGGTATTGAAAATTCGTCATAGCCGAATATATAGCATTCTTACTTGTTTTTGTTTCATCTCAAGTGTTTAAAGTATTTGCTTTTAAATATTAATCAATTATTTCTGATGTGTAATTGTTTTATTATAAATTAAATTTTTGCTTTGTCATTGTTAAATGAATGACAGCTTTAAAGATGATGTTTCTCTAATGTCTATCGAATTTTTAATGACATAATTAATTAGCAATTAATTAAAGTAATTAATTTAAATGTTGTAGAAATTTTACTTTGAAACATTTATCCAAAATGAGAAAAGAAATTTAAATTGTTCTATTGGAAAGTTGATCATATCGGATGTTAATGAACATATATGTTAATAAAAATGAAACCACTAAACTTGCGATTAGGTTTTTTATTTGACTGAAATTATAATTTAGGTAATTCATCTCTGTTAAAAATCTTACATAATTTTAGACACTTTTTGGCCTTAGCTCTGGACAGATTTTTCTCTGTTTGTGCAGACACTATAATATTGTTCTGGTACCACATGTATGCCAAGTCAGGCCAAAAATAATTGGACACATGAAAGGAAGCAGTTTTTCCAGCAAACATTTCTTGATGTAAATTTTATTATGTATAGAGACCGTAGTAAAAAAATTATTAACTTCTTACGTCACAACTACGTATTGCTTATAATACTAAGGAATATTTGGAGAATTTTGACTGCTCTTGGGTTTTAAACTTTTCTTCAACATTTTCTTGAGCATCAGCAACATAAAAGTGTTGATCAGAAAGTGGCGTAAGATTTGCCAGTACATACGTTTCTTCATCGATTTTGCAGCAAAAATATTTTTTTAGAAAAACTTATTTCGTGTTCGGGTTTTGGCTTCTAAATTTTTAGTAGTGTACCTCTCAGCAACTTTTTAAGCCTTATATGTTTTTATACCTTCAATAGTTTTAACTTTCATACCAAATAGTCCGGCCTATTTCAAACTGAATATGTTGGGAGCGGAAAGTTTTTAAATAAAAACATATTAAAAGTTATGTCGAAATCGATATTCATATTTTTCAATTTGAGAAGATTGTCACAAGTATCGATCTATAACTTGTTTTTTTTCTAAACTGATTTTGCCTGTTTTAAATAGAAAACTTCTTTGAACTCAATTAAATTATTGGGTTTCGTCAATAATCGATGATGGGAGCGTGCCAATAATAGACAGAAGACAGACGGACGAACATAGCTAAGTCGATTTAGATTTTTATCCGGTTCTAGAATATTCAATATTATGTTGTGAAATGACTCTTTCCTTGGTAAAAAATACAAAATTTCGACTTAAATAACTCTGAAACCATAGGAAGGAAAAACATATAAGAGAGATTTACTATGACTATTTGCACTCCAACAATAAGAGATATCTTACAAAAGTGACCTAATTATTTCCACAAAAAATCGATTTTGGCAAATGGTAATTATTTTTGTATCTTGTGGTACAATAGAAAAGGAAAGTCGGCAAAATATATTCAATTTTGATACTGGCATTACAAGAGTTACCTTAAGGTCTTAATTTTTAAGACATTTTTATAAAACTTGCCAATTAAAATTATTTTGATATATAAAAAAACCCACTAAATTTAATTAATCAAATTAGGACTAATATTTGACTTAACTCTCATGTAACCTCCTTTCTCAAATTAAGAGGTGAACTTTAAAGAAATCCTATATATGTAAAAAATCTGTTAAAACTCGGCAGAAAAAGTTTTGTAATTGTGATTGACAAGTGTTATCAAATTCAATTCAAATATGGGACCATGTGTAACTCTCTTCTAATGAAATACGAAGAATGTAGCCATTTTAATTTATTTAATTTTCTTATCGATATTTTATTAAAAAATTCAAGTATGTTTCTGAAATTTTTGAAATCATTCCTTCTGAAATTAAATTTTTTGTTTAAAATAGATTTTCATCCCATCAACTTTTTGAGCGTTTTTATAGAAAATATGTCAAATTCAGACAATAAAAGTTATTTTTCAATTGGTCCACTTTTAATCTTCATTTGTTGCATTTTACAGAAGGAAAAGTAAAAGAGTTGCAATTGATACCATAAAAAATGACAAAGTGTTACAAAAAGGTTTGCTTTCAGCATTTGTAAAACGTGACAATTTGACACTTGGATTTTTTTCTCGCTCTTTCCTTCTCACTTGTACTAATTTATTGTCATTATTTATTATTAACTTGTTTAAAGAAGAAGAACATATACAATTTAATCGTAAGATAAGGAATTTTTTGTATCTAGACGTTTAGAGAAAGAAACAAGTTAAAAGAATTTAGAACATCTCATATCTTTTTTTGTCTCTTTCTTTCGGTCTGTCTTGTTGTTAAACCAGAAAATAATTTTAAAAATATATATATAAAATAAAATAAAAGTGTGTTAGCCAGTTTGTGGGATAAAAAGCAAACAAAATGTATATTAACTTTCTTAAATAAAATCTAAAACAAATAAAAATTGACTTGTTTCTGCATGAATTGAATTGAATTCAATTGCATTTTAACAACAATAACAACAACAAAAATAAACAAACTTGTTTTCATATGACATTTAAAAAAAAGCGATTTTGATTTTTTTCTTCGTTTTAAAGAAATTTCTTTAATGAGCGAAACAATACAACAATACAAACATAAATAAACGTTATTTATTAATTAAAATCCAAAAATATAAAAATAAAACAAAAAAAGTCTTATTATAACCTTGTTGTAGATACAAATAAATATCTGCGTATATATGCGAACATGAACGTTAATAATGACCAAAATAGCACAAAGATAAAAAGGAGAGTAGAGTAGAAAGATCGTATAACAAGTCATCTGTATTAGTGTTAGTGTTAATATAACAGTTGGAGATATACAGATATGAAAATAATAATCATAAAAAATAATGACTAATTAAAATAATTAAATAAAATAACGTGGTTATGGAGGCACGTGTGTTTGCCGTTATGAAGTTTTTTTTTTAATTTTAATTAACAAACTCAAACATTCATACACAAAATTTTATTAATTTTTTTATTACACATTTTATTTTACAGGAGAACAGTTAAATTAATATGGTTACACTTTTTTATTTTCTTTTCATTAAATTAATTAAGATTTTGGCAGTAGTTTTCCTCTAAGCAGGTGTTAGCAACAATGTATGTTTCCTAAGTCTTTTGTTTCGTTTTATTAAATAATTATTTGCGGATATTTTGTTTAGTACCTTAATTAAATATTATTTTCATAAAATAAATTTAGTTAGTTATTATTATTTAATTATGTAATTTTAAATACACAATGGTTTTTATGTACAAGTTGTATTTGCGACACAACTAAATGGATTTTTCAAGTTATTAGTTTTAGAACTAACACACACATTTTGGTATTTATGACCTAAAATAATACTTGGTAATTTGTACAAACTATTCAGAAGGACAAGAATTTTAATACACCCTATCGGCGAGTGGGTGGAAAGTAGAAAGTAACTTAAATATTATACAATTTTGTTTATTATTACAAAACAAACTTTAAATATCAAAAGAATTTTGTCATCGATCTCAGTATAAAAATATAATATCTTCTTTACATAAATTTAGCAAAAACCACACTTTTGAAACATTTAAACTTTTCACCATAAATTTAATAAAATTTATGCTTTTTTATCATTTCAGGTATGTACATATTTGGCCTTAATAAATTGAATGATCTGATATGAACGCGTAAGTATAAGAATGAGACAGAAAAGAGCCTTCAAATTAATAATTTTATAAAAAATAAATTGAATATATAGATCAAATTTAAAAAATAAAATTTCTTCTCTATATTTAATTCATTTTCGTTTCTTTTCAATTGAACAAATTTTGAACTTTATCAACTGCAATGTTGATTTCCCATAGAGATACTCTGTTGCCTTTCGCGATGCACAGTCTCGTGATATACACTTGTATACTCTGTCTACTTAGGGTAATATTTCCTTTTCATGGTGTTTAGAATATTTATTCTGAATGTGATCTAGTTAACAAAACCTTAGATATATTTTAAATTTATCACACGGAAAAGCAAAAAGTTACAAAATTTATTATTTATGCAATCAAATAGTATCAATTTAATGTGGAATATTTCTATAAACGCAGACGTAAAAACTGCTTTAAAAAATCACCAAATATAAAATATTAAAAATTTATGTTTCTTATAAATAAAAATGCAGAAGAATTTCTAATTTAATTGATAAATTTCATGCCGTTTAAAGATATCTGAAGGACCATTTCTGTCTGATCAAGAAAAGTTCCAAATTAATTTTTTCCATAAACAATGGTGTTCCAATAGAAAAATGGATTATAGGACTAAACATCCCGAAATTTAGGGGCCTAATTTCTTTAAGAAAGAGATAAGCAAAATTAACAAAGATAAATATTAATCTTATTAAACAAGAAGCAATCCGTGACAAATTGAATTCTACACAAATTAGACGCACTGACTCATACTTATGTTATTGCCTCGATTTGACATCAAAGTTTTTAGTTAATCTTATTGTTAAATACACACTAAATATTTTCTTGTTTATTATTATTATTATTATTATTATTATTATTATTATTATTATTATTATTATTATTAATATTATTATTATTATTATTATTATTATTATTATTTTTTGTTATTTTTACATATTTTCAAAATATAAAATTTTAAATTTTAACCAGAGCTAAATCTTCAGTGTACCCTCATGGACAAATCTACTGATGAATTAAAAAATTACTAGAGTATAATTTTGGAATCAATAATTAAATAAAATTACTCCCTTATAAGCTTTTGTCATGAAATATAAATGAAAGCTCATTGTGTTCCAGGTATAGATGAAAATGTCAAGTGCCGAAATACACTTGTATTAAACTTTTTTCAATGAATATAACACGTGGTATTAGTGTACAAAAGAAAAATTTAATTCAACCTTAATAAATAATTGAATTCAACCCTTTTTCAAGTGATAAAAAAATCTGAAATTGCACTGGAATTTCCAAATTAAAGTTTCCAAATGAGAGGGATAAATATTATTTAAATTGAAGGACTGATTACTGAAAAAAATAAATAACTTTCAAGCAAATTTAACAAATTGAATTTAAATATCTTTATATGTGGAATTGGATAAAAAAGTAATATAAGTTATTTTATATACTTAGAATTTAATTAAAGGATGGAAATACCTTTGATTCAAATATTAAGTCCAGCAAATTTACTTATTGAAAAATATTTGAAAAGAGTTTGAAAAGTACTTAAATATATAACTAGAAACTTAGTTGAATTCAAGCAATTTTCGAGTACTTGAATTTTAATTGCGTTTTTCATTCACAAATAATTTATATAAAACTCGGGAAACCTCTATGCATATTTAGACTAGACCAGGAGCAGGCAGAGAGTAGATTTTACATTTTCTCTTGAGTATGTGAAAACCGTTCATATTTTTCTCTAAAAGTACATAGAACAAAATTTTTATTAATTTGGTCATCAAAACTCCTTTAATGAAATCATACCATTATTCCTAAAATAACATTAATTCCTTCTTGAAATAAAATGAATATTAAAAAGATCATATTTACATATCTCGATGAACTTTTCATTTTCAGTGTATTTTAAAAATGACAACACTACCGCTTTCAGCACCGGTTCAAGCTCTGAACTAGACTGATATGGAACAAATGAAAAATATATTTTATATTTCCTTTCAATTTTTCCAAGTCCATAATTATTTATCTCCCTTTTACAAAGTTCAATATTTTATGCTCTGCAACTTATTAATTACCTAAACTATTATTTATTAATATGAATAATTAATTATAGTTAAATTATCTCTTAAACAAAATCTCTAAAGATTTCATTTAAACTCATATTAATGTTTTCACTTTTTTATTGTTTGCAAGTTAACAAGTTTAAATCACCTTGAAGTTTAAACGTCCTTGCGAAACAATTAATCTTAATTGTTTTTGCACCTCAACTAATGATTTACAAAGTGTTTTGTGTTTGTTGTTTTTCTTTTACAATAAAAAATATTTACTATAAATTTCTTAAAAACCAGTAATAACGTCAAAATGAATTGCAATTGCAAATGCATTTCAGACTTTCTTGAAAATGAAAATCTTTAGTGACTTTAAATAAAAGATGAATGAATAAAATGGATAAAAATTTAATAAAAAAAAAGAATTTTATTAAGATTTTTCAATTTTTTTATATTAAATAATAAATAATAAAATAATCTCATTTCTTTCTTTTCTTTTCTTTGATTTAATAAAAGTCAATGACATTTTTTTATTTATAATTAAAATTAAAAATAAAAATAATTTATTTTTTCCAATTTCCATCATCATTTAAAAACAAACATTGAAGCGTGAAAAATCTTGACAGTTTTCCATTAAAAAAGAAAAATTTAATTTACAGAAAAAAGTGAAACCCAAAAAATAAAAATTAAATATAAAGAAAAATAAAAGTTTAAATGAACTTTCGGATTATGCACTTTAATGTAGATATTAAGCTTGTCGAAATAAACGTCCGTCATATTTCTGAATCTGATAAATGATTTTGTCTTTTAAGCTTCTTTGTTACGAGAAAATAAAAGAAATAAATAAAATAAAATAAAATAAAATAAAATAAATTAAAATAAAATAAAAAATAGTATCTCTACATAAAAAATATAAAATAAATGATTTAATGGTCAAGTGTAAATTTTGAATTATTACCAGTGATTAGGTAATATTAATGTAAATTAAAAGAAAGAAAAAGCTCTTTTCTCGATAAATATATTTTGTAGCATGAACGGAGGGCGTTTTCTATTTTGCTATAAAATATGAAAGAAAATGAAAGTTTACATAAAAATTACTTATATCTTATACTCTAATACATATTTGGTAGAAGGAGAAATAATGTAAATTGTCTAGGAATTTTGTCCATTATAATATCAAATAGCAAGAATGCTATATTTGAATACGCCGAATCTTCAATATCATCCACCAAAAATTTTGTTATATTTATGGCTATAACTTTTTTTACTGAACCGATTTTCATCATTCTTTATTATTATTTTTTGCTTGCACTTAGAGTTTGCCACATATATATATCTTTTAACATACTGGACCGATTTCGCTATAATTGTCTATAATTGTGCTCAGGCAATTATTGTGGATGTGAGCTAAATCGATTTGATGCAAGTATGTATACACATTGTGGAGTCTGAGATATCTTTTAAGCGTTACACACGGATTGACAGAGATAATAAATCTTCTTCGCCACATGTGGTAGACAGTGATGGTGGTGAAGAGTATAGAATGGTCACACATCACAAAAATGCAGTTTTCTTATCTTTTATCTTTGATTTTTTGCGCGATTATTATTATTTTTCTTCCATTTTTGCAAGAAGCATTTTTTGCGTTTTTAATGTTTTTATATAAAATAAAATTCACTATCACTTTTCCGTATGATTGGGAGTTTAAGCCTTTTAACGAAATTCCCACCATGTTTGTATGGATGGTTTCAGGTTTCGAAATGTAGTAGAATACGTGTTCTATACATCTGCTTTTGAAAAGCATTAATGCCAGACATCTATTAACAAAATGTCGACAATACAACCTGGACTTTATCAGACTAAAGACACATTCTGGTGTTCACGCAGGAAAGATCAATAAACTTCTCGACATCGAGCTAATCTTGTATCTATGTGATCAGAAGCGATCGAGCTTTATTCCAAACTTCATCTCAGTGATCTAAGGGCACTATCAGCCATGAGATCGAATTTCGAATGTAATGACTTTTCTAGTGACAAGAATGCTGCCATTAATTCTACGTCTTTTGGAAGTCCTGATCATTTAAATTGATTATAACTTAAATCAAGATCTATAAAGAAGTTTTGGATCTACACACAGTAATACAATCGGATTTTATTATATTTTCCGTTAGCATAAGTCTTGATGAAGATATATTTACTTTATCATTTCGTGTGTAACGCCAATTTTGAGTCGATTTATTCCGTCTATCTACCTATCGTTTCATTATGTCTATCTGTTTGTCCATTGATCTGTGTAAAACATTCGTACACTTAGAATAATTATAAAAATTCTATGAAATTCGACCACTTTTTTATAGGTATTCTGAGCAGTTTTGTATTTAAAACCAGCTTTATCGGTCTAGTTGCCAGAAAGATGTATTTGAAAGCATATAAACTTCATAATTGAACATAAAAAATAAAAATCGGATCAATTGAAAACATTATAGGTTTAAATATGTTTTTACTTTTAAAATACCGCATGTGTGTCTGTATGTCATATTGGTTGCAATTTCGGCTGGAATTTTTTGAAATGGTCCATATTATATATTTTTATGTAAAAATAAAACAAAAAACTATATTGTGCTTGGACTATTATTGGGTCAAGCTCCTACACAAAGCCTCTTCTCGGAAAAGGGATTTGAACTTATAAAACTCTGAAATATAGACTATTTCTATTGAAGTTCAGTGCAATTACCTTTGTCATTGATTTTGCCAATATTAGTCTCTACTTTTCTATAGCTTCCATATTATGGTCCCTCCCGAAAAAGAGTGTTTGAATTAATAAAACTCTTGTATATAAATAAATTTTATTAAAAATCTCAACGAATATTTTTCTTAATGTCGAAGTAACAAATAATTTGACAAAAAAGAGTTCGTATTTGGTTATAGCTTCCGCTTAAGATCTCTCTTGGAAAGAGGTTTAAACTTTGTGAAACTCTTAGGTAAAGACCAATTTATTGAAAAACAGCACACATTTGTTCTAACTATCTTGAATATAAAAAAATAGTTTCCCGTATATTAGTCCAATTAAGCCCTGTTCCCGGATTTTTTTAAAATTGATAAGACATTTAAGTTTGATCTTATTGAAATTGGGTACAATTAATTTTTTAACTGTTTATAGTGCACAATTTTCGGGACATATCCTATTTAATTTCCTTTTCCGGATTTGGGTTTTAGGATTAGATTTTTTTCCTTCAAACTTTAAGCTCAAAAAAAAAAAACATTAAATATTAATGATTACACCTAACAGTAAAACAATTTAAACAACCTAAGGATAAACAATCCTAAAACAAAAAATCCATAACATGCCACAATTTGTGGCAAGAGCAATTTCCAATTGGGTTTTGTCTTACAACTTTATAGAAGTTTATAACAAATTAAACTAAAAAAGTAACATAACAGTAAATAAATATATAAATCACTAACTAAAATAAACAAATACCAAATGGGGAATTTATTATTAAGTGTCTTTAACCAATAGCCAGTTTCCTGTAGCAGTTACACGCCTTTTTTATTTATTTTTTATTATTAAATTTTATTTTGTTAGCGTAACTTGGCAGCGAACTTGTTTTATGTGTTTTTTTTCTTGTTCGTTGCTAACAAACGCAACAACTTTTAAGCCTCTAACACATGTTTAAAGCCTGGATTCAATGGGTATGGAAATCCGTTTGAGAAAGTGTTTTCTATTCACTTTTTCGCTTTTTTATAAATTTCCTTGTTAGTGCATCATTATATAAGTTTTTAGGTTTTTAGTGAAAAGAAGACCACTTTTGCACAGAAAAGCGTTTATTTGGTGGATTTATTACAACAATTATTAAAACGACTTTTATAGTCAGATAACTAGATGTAGTTGTATATATATACATGTGTAGAAGTATATGTGTTATGATTTTGCTTTAAATCTTTTAACGATTTTTCAGCTTAATTGATCTAAACAGGTTATTTGAAGTTACAAAATAATTTGAATTTGTGATAAATTTTTCTAGTTAATTGAAATTGAAACTTTATTTCCGATTTTTGGTGATATTCCCGTTTAGTTAATATTTAAATTAAAGTTATTTCTATGCGTAAATATTGTCAAACGGATGGATATTAATTTTCAAAATAAATGTTAAAAGTGAAGCATTTGAAAATATAAATCGTTACAATTTTTGGTGAGTTTTAATGGTTTCCTGTTTGATTTGGAATTCAAATTAATGGAATTTCAATGTAGCACGCATAAAGAAAGTATTAATTGTTTAATGTCCAAAGACTTATTAAAGCGCAAGTCTTCAAATTAGACACCAATCAGCCATCAACGATATTTTTTAATTGACAAACTGTAGGACGGATTAGATCAGGGGGAGAGATAACTTCCAAATATTAATTTTTTATTGTCTGTAAATCACTTACAGTGGGAGTTAAACAATTTAGTCCCAACCTATTTCTAAATAAATTGCTGTAGAGAAAAGGTATAGATCAGATAAGAATATGGGGTACCCACCATACTATGTGAATATTAAGTGGCGAAATCCGTCACATTCGCTGATGTGAAACTGATTGATAAAATATTACGGCATAAATTCTCTAATTTGGACAAATCTCCATTATATGAAATTACACTTCGCAATATATGAAAACATTTCGGAGTCCTGAATGCAGGAAAATATTTGTACAGCAAAGCCCACGATTTAGAACTAGTTCCTTATAAAAAACAGAATTATTGCTTACACCCAAGATCTTATAAATAATATTTATTAGTAAACAGTTTTCGTTGAATTTTTATTTCTTTCAATATTCTTTCAATATTTTTTCCAAATTTTCTAAACTGTTTTTCTAAATTTAAGAGCTGATTTGTTTGGTGCTTAGAAACATATGTTATTTTCAATTTTTATGTTGCATGACTTGAAATGTTGTTGTCAACATGTTGGCAATTCACTTTTTTTCTTCTTTAATATTTTGGTTGCTAATTTTTATATGAAATTTCGTTTTTATAAACTTGTCTTTTTTATCAAATTTGCTTGTTTTTGTTGTTGCAGCCATTTGTTGCAATATAAGCACATTCTTTGTCTTGCTATTGTTGCGTCAAAGTACGAGTATTACATTTTGATGGTTTTCTTGTTTCTGCTTTTTTTTTGTTAGTTTTTGTCATTTTGCCTATTTGAAAAAGCAAAATGTTACGTTAAGTATTTCGTTAGCAGCTTTTTTTGCTTCTATTGAGTATATGGTTTACTAATAATGTCTTAGTTATTGTTAAAATATATAGAGCATATAAGTAGAATGACATAAAACATATACTACTACTTAGTACTTATTTAAGTATTAAACAAGTTAGAATACTATATCCGGCTATGCCGACTCCTCAATACCCTCCACCACAAATGCGTGTGAAGTTTTTACGTTATGTTTCGTACATACAGACTCACACATACACTCACAGACGTATACAATACATAAAAGATTTTCTTAAATATTACACGGAACACTAAATGAGACAATTTTTGGAATGGCAGTGAAGTAAATATTATAGCAACATTTCACTTCATACTGTCGATTTATAAATTACCATTTTACTTAAGTTTTTTGCTGGAACTTAGAAGTTGCTTTAGATATCGGTCTATATCTTTTAATATACTAAACAGATTCTGCTGGTTTTAAATAGGGAACTTCTATAGCAAATGCTCAGGCCAAATTTCATTGAGCTCTGTCAGTTATTGTGGACGATAATAAATTAACTCTGATATATACATTATGGGATCTGAAATGATTCCTTCTTAGCGTTACACATAAAATGACAAACTTAATATAACCTCTTCATCACCTGTGTTGGTGGAGGGTATAAGAAATGTCAAACATAGAAACTGCTACAAACGACTTTTATTGCAACAAAAAGCCTCTTAGATTTATGTGAGAAAAAAATATATGGAAACGTGCTGGCATTTATTAAAAACACTCCTTCAATTAAACTAGAAACCCATAATTAATTCCAATGGAGTTCACGAAAATAGAACTAATATTATGCTTTTATAATTTTTAGACCTGAAATCTTAGACGGCTACTCAAAATAGCCTTTTTATCTATTGAAATGAAATTGTTCTAAAGTTCGCTTCTAACAACTATTTCATGAATGAATATTTGTCTCATATTTTTTATTTTATTTGAATGAACTAATTTGATTGCTCCAAACAAGTTTTATGAATTTTAAGATTTTCACTTAGGATTAACATATTTAAAATAACTGCATTTTTGCTTTCAATATTTCAAAATATTTCAAAATATTTCAATACCTGTATAAACCGTTACTTTGTATTTAATTCAATTGAATATTTTTTGGTAACTATAACTAGTTTCATTTGTTATTATGATCATCTTTTTGTTGTTTTTTATCAAAACAAATGACATTTAGTTATAACAAGTAGAACTAGTTTTTGTTTTTAATAAATAAATTTAAAAAATTTTAAATAAATAAAAGAAAATTAATTAAAGAAGATTAAGAAAAGATTTAAAAGGTGAATATATTTTTTATTTAGCAAAAACAAATAAATAAATAAACTTTAGTTGTCATGAAATAAAATTAGCAACATTTTAACTAATAAATTGTTGTTTCATAATTTAAGAGATTTTAAATCGAAATGGAATTTATATTAACAAGTAAAAACTAAATAATCAAAAATGAAAGTAGTTTTCAGTACATGATTGAAATCAAATTAAAATTAGTGACATACTTAGACGAATAAATCTGTGAAATCAAAATATATTTTTCAATATTCAAACTTTCAATTTAAATGCCCAATTACACGTATATATCGCAGATATCGAGAAATATCCCAAATATTTGGCAGTGCTGGACAGACGGCACTCCGCTTAGTGTCGTTAATCTGAAGTTCGGTTTTTTACCTTCTAGTAAATAGTTCCAGCTCAGTTTTTAATGGATTAACAGTAAGTCCATTCTCAGTGCAGTAATCACGATCCTTCAATGTCCAGAAAGACTGATCTGTCAATCTGTCCCACCAGTGAATGCAGTACCATCTAAACCGATTTGCCTTAGGTAAATGCAAATTGAGATTGTGAAAGTGAGCTGCCATCAATGAATATCAATGATCCTCCCCAGTGTTTTCAGCATGAAGGATAAAAGTCTTATAGGCCTGAAATCCTTTAACCCAGCATGGGTGAGTATGAATATGACCTCACATAGTATCAATTTTGACAGAATATTAGACTATATCACACAAGCCTGATATATTTTCACCAGCCATGCTTAAATTATATCCATTTTCTTTTGCTGAACCGCCGGAATCATATCGTCCGGTCCAGGATATTTATAGGGACTCAATCTATTTACGGGTCATCTTATGCTATCTTCGCAATTCCCGGAAAGTGAGTATACAGAAAAAGTTCTAGTGACTCGTCGCTACTCACTGTTTAACTTTCGTTTAGATATTGAATGTATACAGGTACAGGCAGTAGTTTTCGACAAAACCTGTCGTAACCCACTCATCTCAGACGATGTTTCGATATTGCTGCAGAAATCTTACCAAGCCTTACGCTTGGCCTTCCTGAGTTGATTTTTAAAGCAATTCAATAATGACTTGTAGAAGACCCATTCTCCTGTTCTTCTGACATTATTGAAGCATTTCCCCTCCGAGTCTCAGATATGGGTGAGGACCACCATGTGAAATTGAATGAAACAGGAATCTCTTTAAATTGAAATCAGTTACAAATTGTTAATATATTCTTTCATCATATCAAAATCTGAGCTGAATCAGCCATGTTCATACGTCTGTCCGGCTGTCTGTGGGAAACACGAAAGAAGTGAATCACAATTATGTCTAAATATTTACATATGTAAATAGTGCTAAGTCCAGCACTATTAAAAGAAATCAAACAAAAACTCTGTAATTACTATATCACAATGACCGCATTCTTAAAAACTTCCTGTATCTCGTTTCTCTTTTGTATTTATATCACATTAACATGTATTGGCGAGTAAAATAAAATAAAATTCACATAATTATCTTGAAGCTTTGCAAAAAAATAATAAATAAAAAATAAATAATAAAAACAGAACATTTTTTATAAAATAAATACCTGAGGTATTTCAAAAAAAGCTTTAAATCATGACAACAAACTAATAATTCAACAGTATATTAAATCTTAAAAAAAGATTTATTAAGTAGATCAAGATAAAACTTGAAACATATTAAAATTGCACTAAAATCAATTTTAAAAACACAAACACATATGAATTTTTATACAGAGTGACACAATCTGAAAAATATTCAAATGTGGCTACGCTGATGCATATTCCTATAAACGCATTTAATGTTTTCTTAATTTTTGTTCCCAGTCAAAAGTAAAGTTGAAGTTTTTAAACGAGAATCAACTTAATGTGGAATAATTCTATAAACGCAGACGTGAAAATTGCTTTCTAAAAGTAATATATTATTAGTATATGTTTCTTATAAATTAATGTATGTTTTTATTTCAATTTTACTGCAGAATTTGTTTAATTTAATAGATGAACGTTTAAAGATGCTCCAGGGAGCTTTTCTGTATGATCGGGATAATATACAAATTCATTTTTTCATGACCATGGATATTCTAATAGAGATATTGGTTGTAAAATTAAATATTTCTAAAGTTTGCTAAGTAATTTCTTTCAGAAATTACAGAATTATGTTGTACGGAAACCTACCAAGAGAAAGATTAATCTTATAAAACAATAACAAATTGAATTCTGCACAAATAAAGAACAAACTAAAAATTCCTTGGATGAAACCAAAAAATGGAAGGGTGTCAAAATGTAAGTCAATTCTCAAAAAACAGAAAATATGTGAAATGGGCAGGGGAATGGAAAAAGGTGATTTTATCTGACATAAAACTTTAATATAGATGACCTTCATTCATGTTATTGGCAAAATTAGAGATAAAAAATTGATTTTCTCGGTGGTAGCAGTATGTTTTAGGCAGCATTCTCTTCAAATGACAAACCCAAAATTTATTTTGTTTCAACAAAAATGAATCCCACAATTTATATCGAATTACTAGAAAATATCCTTCCATTTTTATGGGAGAAAATGGGTAAGTATGGCAAATTCCAGCTGGATAATGCTGCGATACATGTTTAATGCAGTCAAAATTACATCATATCCCGGATTTAAGCCTCGTATAATTTATCCAAATAATGTCCAAAAGCGAAAACATAACAGCTTTAACAGAGTTACAAATAAACCAAGTTTGAGTGAAAATTGATTTCGATAAAAAAACTCTAGAATCAATACTAAACCATATTTTTGAACAAAAGTTTTTATCCACTCATTATTAATAATGCTAAACAATATAATAAACTGCGTTTATAGAAAAATATTACATCTATATCTTTAGATATACTAAACCGATGTTTGATTTTAAATGGGAATCATGGAAAATGCTCAGAAAAATTTCACAAATGATTGTAACAAAGCTAAATCGATTCTCCACCACTTGTGTTGGTGGATGATATAAAAATTAAATGAAATACAAATAAAGTTCTTAGTTAACAAGATTTTAAATAAATTCTTAGTTGATTTAATAAAAATATTATTTGCCCACTAATTTTACTCAATCATTAAAAGGAAGTTATGTGCCTTTATAGAAATATACATCAGTGAATAATAATTTTTAGCATTTTCTTAATTTGTGAGAGATTTCGTTATTAATTAAAAAAATATTTAAATATTTGTTCCACTCCTGAATATGAAATTAAAAAATCATGTTTGAAAAAATTATTCATTTAATTAAAATTTTTAACATTTCTTTTAACAGATTTTGAGATATTTTCCTTTGCTTCACTTATTTGTGATTTTTTTCTTTCTGTTTTTAGTTTATTTTAATTTAATTGAAAAATTTCTACATATTTATGTGTAATAGCAAAAGTTGTTTATGTCTCAATCATAATTTACCATAGAAAATACTGTATAGACAGAAAAACAACAAAATTAATTTGTAAAAACAAAAAAAAGTAATAAACAACAACAAAAAGAGAAAAAATAAAAAATTAAAATTAAAAATTTACCAAATGGTGTGATTTTAAAAATGGTGGCTTAATGACAAAATACAAACCAAAACAAAACAAAACAAAACAAAAGACTTAAGCTGCAAACTTTTAAAACAGAAAATATGTAAATTATTTTCAGTGTTTTTTTTTTTTTCTTACATTATTTGCTACGCTTTTCACTTTTCCACAACATTTGACCACAATAATATGTGTGATTTAATCATAATTTTTTTATATTTTCTTATATATTTCATAAAAAATGCAGAAGAAAAAAAAACAGAAAATTTTAATTATGTTATTCTGCTATATAGACAATTATTATTGAGCGGTTATAAAGTTGTTGACGCTAAATACACTTTAACTAAAAGAAAATGAAATAAAATTACGCAAACTTTTTTATAAAGTAATAAATTATATTTTCAGACAAAAACGACGTAATATAAGCAGCAAAATATTAAAAGAAATAATAATAAACAAAAATGTCTTTTTAATTCAACATATCATTCATAAACTATGTAACAATTTGTTTATTATAAACATAAAAAAGACTTACAAAAAAGGGTAATTATGCTCTTTTTTCTATAATAACCTGAATTCATAGTTAATATTGTTGTTCCCCTTCTTGAAAAAGCTTGTTTTAGTGACAATTTATATTTTATAGCTTAATTATTAAAAACTTAACTCATTTTCCTCAATCATATACCAGGAGCTTTATGATTTATCAATAATATAAAAAGCCTTTAAACCGGATTCGTATTAAAAAACAATTTGTAAACATTTCAAGTATTTTCAATTCTTTAATTAAAAATCTAAAATAGAGATTTAAAGAAAACTTAGTAAATTTTAAAAGCTTTTTAATATGTAATGTATTTCCAAAAGCTATTAAAACTAACAAAATTTAAAGTGCTTTTAAGGTTATAGTATTTTTTCAAGATAATGAAACCTAAAACCGACTGTATAATACTTTACATCTTGACGATGATATGGCATATTATGGGCCGACCCTCGTATAACTTGATATTATTAAAAATATGAACACAATACTGTTATAAATTACAGATTAATGCCGTTTGAAATTATTTTCGGAAGTGGGTATTATTTGAAAGCCATAGCAAGTTGAGCATCGATACTCCTTAAATTTGGTATAATATTTTCTGGTTCCATAAATAATGAAACATTAACAAAAATATACATTTTTCTCTATAGGAACTACGTATCTTAACGAACTGCTTTTTAATAAAAAGCATAAATTCAGGTGCTGGAATTTCAATGAAATATTACACATTGATAGAAAAAGTATAGACGATTTTGATTCGTATGGATAAAAAAGCCGATTAAATTAGAAATTTTTATGTAAAATAAAATAATGAACCTGGTCAGAAAAAATGGAAAGATTGGATCTCAAGCCAAACTAAGGGTTAAAGAAAACAAACAAAAACCTCATAAAGTTAATAATGCAATGACTGTATCCTTAAAAGTATATGTGGTCCGACAAGGGCTTTGTGCTAAATTTAGTTAAGTAAAAGTCATATTTGTGAATTTTATGATCAGCGCTATAATTCAGCTAACCTCTATACGAAAGTCCTCTCAAAATTCGGTTTTAATTTTTATCAAAACCACCTTAACCATTGAACCATTTCATTATGCTTTGTCTTTGGTACAAAAATATCATTTGTACCAAATTTTATAGAATTTTACAACCTACAAGATTTTCGCAACCTTACATCCTTACAACCATCCAAATGGGAGGACATAGTTATATCGGCTCAGAAAATGATTCTGTCCACACAAAAGAAACTTTTCAAGTTTTTTAACTTTTAAAAATCTCTAAGTTTTATAGGATACAAAAACTGCAAAAAAAAATTAATTTAAAGAAACAGTTTTTTTCATTTGTTTAGAATATTTTTAATAAGAATAATAATTCATGTAATTCTGATCGAAATTATTTTAGAGAAAAAGCTTTTAAATTATTTTCTTGATTTTTAACTCCAAAAGCTATGAAGTTATATTTACTTATAAAAACAATTATGTCTATATTAAGAATAACAGATACTCTTTATCTTTTATTCTTGTATTTCATTCTGAATAAAAATCTGATACTTTTTAAAATTTTAAATTCATGTTTAACTTAAGTATATGAACTGAAAAGAGTTAATATCTCAAAGTGTTTTATCGCATATTGATTGAGATATTATGTTTGATTATACATACAAATGTTTATAAAGGTCATAATTTTTTCACTTTAAAATGATTCGATTGACTTAGAATTACTTTTTACTTGGACTTAAAGAAAGCTCGCTATCAATGTAATGCAATGATTAAGTAGGTCATAGATTTCGGCATTGGTAGTTATTCTGGTCCAAGAACAATCCTATAAATCTAACATAAATGTATACAAGTTTGAAAAATCTTTTCAAAATTTAAAAATCTCATATAAATGATAAAATTTTTACATTTTTATCCGAAAACTAACCTTTTCGCTAAACGTTCCATAATTGTTAATAGATTCCATTTATACCACAAATTATTGTGTAGAATCTTCAACAGCCATAAAGTTTTAGTTTGTTTGTCCTTTTTCTGAAACTTTTCGCGATTTTTTTATATTTTTAATCCAAATTTGGTGTCATAAAAAAGCTCATAGTTATATAATTTAATTATTAAAGCTTTTTTATTACTATTTTAATTTTGTAATAATTTTTCTTCGTCACTCTATTGATATTTATTTATAAAAAAAAATAATCATAGTAAATTATGTTATTTTCCAATAAATGCAATTAATTGAAGTCAACGATCGTACTTTTAGACTTTAGTTATTGGAGTTTAATACTATCATACATATATAATATAACACATGATTTTATACTTAAATAAAATTTACTTTATTTTAGATAAAATAAGTTCTGTAATCGATTTGTATCAATATAAAAATATTGATATGGAAGTAAAGAATTAGGAAAATGATCAGTATAATTGAAATCATTATACCATAGCAAATGAGTTTCATTAAGTATTCCAAATTTTATAAAAATCGCTATTATATATAGATTAATTTAAAAATCTCGTTAGGTGACATGATCAGCTTCAGAGTTAATGAAATCTATTCTGAATGTCTGTCACAATCCGCAATTAAAAATCAAAGAATCAATACTAAATAACAACAATTAGAAGAATATATAATGAAAGCTTTTACTTTACCGATAACTGATCAAAATTTAATTAAAGTTATTCTATTGCTATTATAGCAGTATGTATTGGATAATTATATAATGAATGAATATATTCGTTATGAAAACTTTTTTTTTTGATATTTCTTAATAAAATAGATCCTTTAAAGGATATATAAAGTTTGTCACTCCAAGAGGGAATACCACTCAACCCTATATTTTATATATATTTTCTTACTTCATATCAAAATCTCAGTCGATTTTCCCATGTAAGTCTATCTGTTAAAAATATTTTCACTATGACAATAATCCGAATTCAATAAAATTGGATCAGATTATCCTTGCAATTTTCTAAAAGAAGTTATTTACAGATATTTGAGACTACATCGAAATTCAGACAAAAAGCTTTTGTCGAATTTGCAAAAACTAGTTATCAAATTAATGAATTTTATAGGTTTATCTTAACCTACATTTTAGCTCTTTTATATCCTTCACTACCACAGGATGATGTGGGTATATTAAATTTGTTATTTCGTTTATTATACCAAGAAAAAAATCATCTTAGACCCACTATTGTAAATATTTTTGCATCAGTTCAAAAACTGAGTCGAATTTGCTATTTCGTCTGTCTGCCTTCGACACATTCACAGTAATTGATAAAGCGAAAATTTGAAATTTGGTCTAACTATATGTTACTGCCCTAAGTAATGTCCTTATTAAAATCTAGTAGACCGGTATCTGAGACAACCTCCTAAACTGAAAATTTTAATGAAACTGCTTATTAAATTTTCATTAAAATTGGCACTCTGATATTGCCCTTAATTAAAGATATTACGCACCAAATTTTTTCGATAGGGCTTGGAAAGGAAACATTTAATATCAGTTAACTCTTTAACCAATACAGAAAATGCCACCATATTTTGCAAATGAATAGTGCTTTAATAACACATTATTGTAAACTTCATAAATTTAATAGAGATCACGCCCTAACATGAGACTTCAAAATTCTGAAAATTTTAAAGCTAATTACTTGAATTTGAGAACATAAATAAAACCTTAATAAAAAAGTATGAGAAGCTAAGAAAATTTTGGGAAGTACATGACGAAAATATAATAATGTTTGGAGCATGTATGAAGTAATAAGAACAACATATTATCTACTATATATTTTTTTTTTTTTTGATATTGTACGGAAGACTGGGTTCCCATTACAAACGGAATTTTTAATATATCCCACATTTATTTCTAAATTGATCATAGTTGAAGATAGTAAAGAAAGATTCGATATATAGCATTTTTTTCTATATCTTCATCTATATTTATATTATTTTTTCCTAATACTTCACATTGCCTATGTTGCTCTCTTTAGTGTACAAATTAAGTGTTAATTTTATATTATGAAATTCACTTTTAAAATCAAATATAAAAATCATAATTTTGCTCTTTTTCCAACAAAAACATTTCCATAAACAAACCATAATTTTAGAAAATTGTTAAAAGTTTAAAAAAGTTTTATAAGTATTATTTTGGTTTAATACTTAACAAAAAAGCAAACTAAAAACATTTTTCCTAACAAAACTCTATATTTGATTGGCCATATTATTATCGCAATTTACAAATTGCAACCTATTCTTTACGAGTAATACACAAAAACATGGCACAACATGAGGGAAAATCAAAAATAAATTTTTCAAAATTACCATATTAAAACAAGTACATCATAATGTGCAGTTATCAAGATAATAATCAGTCTCAAGTCTGAAAAAAACACATTAAAATACTTTTGAATTCAATTTTAAAAATAAAAATTTATAAAAAAATTGATTTAATCATGGATTTTAAATTATCTTTATTTTTATTTAAAAAAAAGTTAAAACATCTTCTTAAAGAAAATTACATTTAAATAAAATTTATTTGAAAACATGTTTGTATCTTTGTTTTAAATGTCAACTATTGCCTTTAACCACAAGCGTGTCATGCACGCGTTGATATTGCAGATAATTTTTTTTTCAAAGAAGCATGAATAAAATTCCCCATCACGAAATGTCATAAATATGAACTGATTGTCAATGACATTAGGATTTCTTTTTTTGTTATGGCAAATTTTTGTGATTTTTTTCATAAATTTTCCACATTATTTTTATTTAAATAAAAAAACCAGAATATAACAATTTGTTTGAAAAAATAAAACAAAAGACTTAAGCAATAAACTTGATTTTTTTACTAAAACCGCAAGTAAATAATTTTTGTAAATAAAATTTTACTTTAAATTTATTGTTGTATTATTTTTTGAAAATTGAAAATCATCATGTTTTAATTTCAGTTATTAAAATGTCACAAAACTTATTATAAACGATTTATGTTAAATTTGTTATATCAAGTTTGAATATTGAAATTCAGTTATTTACCTTATTAACTCTTTGAAAATTTCATAAAAATTTAAAAAAAAAATATTTAAAGCAAATTCGAATAACATATTTTTCAAACGGAAAGTATTTCATTTATTTTTACTAAGGACAAAAGGTAAGATAATCTTTCTAGTTGAATTATACTACTCCAGAATATATTTTCACCGACGTAAATAAATCATATCGTTTCTCAGCAAATTACGTAGAAATTTCGGTGACGAAAATTGGATTAAAATATTTGTAATATTTGGCTTGATATGCGTTTCATGTTTTTATACCCTGCACAATCATAGGTAAATTCAGCTGGATGTCCATGTAAAGCTTGTAGTTTCAATATTGAAACCTATTGAAATTGGTTAAGATTTGTTCATCATTTTTTTTAAAGCAAATAAATCAATTATCATGTAATTATAATAAACTCTTTATCTGAAAACCCAAATTATGCGAGTGTCGTTCCAAAAATTTTGCATATGTACTAATAAAATGTAACAAAAATTTAGGGTATTTCATAATTGGACTTGTCCGACATAACCATTTTTTATTTGCTTTGGACGCATATTTTCCACACTTCTTTCATATAAATAAAAGTTGTCCAAACTTTTTATAACGTGCAGTACCGTAAGTGGATGGGGTGATATGCATTTGTACAGATGTTTGTAGCATACAGAAGAAATGGGTTACAATGACCTTTAACTATACCGATCGACTAATAATCGCTTACTGAATCGATTTAACGATTTATGTCCTTCTGTTTGGCCGTCTGTTCATGTAAACGTTGTTAATTGAAAATGAAATTGGTTTTTATTATTTTGGCCAGGAACGAATCTTTGGACCAATATTACGGGTAATTCCTATACAAATATTCCCCGCAATGGAATTTTAAGCTCACACAACTCATATATGTAAAGGTTTTTTAATTATATTTTGCAAAAAATAAACCTGATCTATAATTTTCATTAGACCATATATGTAAAGTTATCACCTCCTTAAGTATACAGTTTGACTCAGAATAACCTTCTAACGCTAAGAAGGAATTATCTCGGACCCCATAATGTATACATATAAATTATTTATTTCACTATTTACTTTTTATATTAAAGATTAACTAAATTTCTATAATATTCTTTATCTTTTCAGGTAAATTAAATAAGGTCCCATTAAAATCTATATTATTTGTAAGTATATACAAATATTCAGAACAATAAATATAACTCGTCCACCATTAATCAGTTAAAACAATCGTAATTATACTAATTTGAATTATTTTACCTTAAATTTTAATTAATATATAAAATACGATGTGTGTATACATGTATGTATGCATGTATGTCTGTGGATATGGCTCACTTGGGTCCCTTTGTTTTACCTGAAAAGATAAGAATTGAAAGAGTGAGAAAATACTTGGA
This sequence comes from Cochliomyia hominivorax, assembly GCA_004302925.2. Classification (NCBI taxonomy): domain Eukaryota; kingdom Metazoa; phylum Arthropoda; class Insecta; order Diptera; family Calliphoridae; genus Cochliomyia; species Cochliomyia hominivorax. The sequence goes on along the minus strand of PYHX02000494.1, from coordinate 52,856,997 downwards.
TGATAGACCGAGAATGATTTGGAAGCATATTATAGAATAGGGAAAAAAGAATAGTTAAATAATTGCTGTTTCCATTGGTCCAGCCTTCGAATCACACTAGTGATCATTGACCTCTCCAAGCCATCTGCAATTCCGGATGAAACCGCTTATCCGTATATCGGCGGTCTCCGAATTCGTCAGAGACTATAGCGAGACACTCCCAAAGTAGCGTTTACGCAATCCACTCAAAACAGGGCAGTGGCAGAAAAGAAGAGAGATTGCTTCCTCCTGCTCATCGTTCATACAGCTCCTGCAAAAATCACTGAGGAAAAATCCATTCTCGATTATTGTATTATGATAATAACTTTTATGTGAAATTTATAATTTTAAAACAATTTTTTTGAAAAATTATATGGTAGTTGGAAAAAATTTGGACCGACCATCGTATAAAATCTCACAGAGGTTTTATCTTTTAGTTATTTTAATTTGACTAAATAATTTTTGTAATCCTGACGTATATTTATGAGTGATGTTTGAATGGGTGGTTAAATCGTTTTATATATAGGAATTTTATGGACCAAAAAAATGCACCAATCAAAACCAATTTCAAGAGACATCGTCCTTGGGCCAAAATAATAGTAGCACTTGCGAAGTTTCATTAAGATATTTCTTAAAGTGCGACCTGTACTTTGCGAACAAGCTTTACATGGACATCCAGCCGGATAGACAAACACTTATGGTGGTGTAGGGTATAAAAATCATTTAATATATAGTTTCATAAATTTGCGTCCTTTAATGATTTACTTAAAATCGGGACGAAAAGATATAGTTTTTTACCCTTATTTGTGACAAAAACTCATCAGAACGTATATGTGTGTGTGTTTTAAGTCTGTACATGATCTAATACTTTTGTTAGCTCTTAAATGTGAGTGCTGGAGGGCATTTAAAACATGGAGTAGCCAAAGTTTATTATTCTATCGTCATTTCTGTTATACATTTTATATAAAAACATCGTCAAAAAATGTCAGAATTATGTCAAAACATTTTATGCTCTTTAGCCATAAAACTTACTTTTATGGTTAAAGTTTTTATGATGCCAAAAAAAAAACAGAATTAAATCAACAATTTGATTTAATTATGCAATAAATATCTGAAATAAAATTAATCATTAAAAAACACTTTTCATAATAAAATCCTCACAAATCTAAATTTAAATTCAGTTAGAGGTGTTAAAATAAATTTATTATTTCCAATAAATTAACATTAATTTGTCGGTTTATTTCTTTGTTATAAAAGTTTGTAAGAGAAATCATAAAATTTTTTATATTGATCTTGACCTAAATGTCTTAAATTTGCAAAGATTTTAATACTTTTTTATACTTTTTTATACTTAATTTAAATTCTTGGATCGTATTTACTTTATTTCATATAATTTAACAAATATTGGATTTATTTGTAAACATTCGTTTGCACTTATAGAAACATTTATCGGTTAATAGCATATTACCATTGTATACTTTTCCTAACATATAAACTTCATATAACTCTATCAGCAACAGATATTCAATAGCTAAAAGACATTTTATATACACTCCTGGTCTTATCAACTCCAGACATTTTCCAGAAAATTAATGTCATATAAGAGAGCCATTGATATTTTACTGTAATATTAGATTTTTTTGGACTATGTTTAATGCTGATTAGATTTTTCTAGTAAATTCACAATAAATGTGATATTTTCTATTGCTCAAATTTGAACAAAATCTAAGATGTAGCTCTAATTCAAGGAAAAGACCTTATACAAAAGCAATAGCCAAAGAATCTTCGATATACCTGATATTTCTTGGAAATGCAGATTTCCATTATTCCCCCTGATTCCACCGAAATTTGTATAGAGATAGATCATAGTTAGCTTAAATCCCTGTATATGGGAACTTTGAAAAAAAAAATCGAAATTCGTTGGATTTAATTATTTTTTTTTTTTTTCAAAAACTTGGTAACATCATTTCTGTACATAACATCTTTTATACAGAAATTTTAACGGAAATATGCGCAACCATAATTTGGGATGACTTCATATATATCTTATTGAAATTTCAAATTAATATCGTTATTTATTTCAATTATTAAGTTTCTTTTTCTTTGAGAATTACGAATCCTCAAGATCTAACATGTATAATTTTCACAGATGCCGAATACTTGTGTAAGAAGTTTGTACTGTGGCTGAAAGTCAATTCAAACTAAGCTTCCTTTAGTCAAACCAGCAATATGAAACTTCTAGATCATTTAATAGAGACACCTGTTATTAGCGGTTACTAATTAAAAATTATAACACATTTATTTTACCTCTCTTTCTTGCCAATTGAATAACTTTTTGTCCGTTGTATTTTAATTTATTAAATTTTGTCTCTTAATATTTTTATCTATAAATTATATTTATTTTAAATATAAGAATTTTGTTCAAATATACATTTATTTAACAGTTATAATTTAAAATATTGCAAATTTCAATTACTTAATCATTAAACTGGTACAGAAAAACTTGAATAACTGCTGCTAAAATCCAAAAAAAAGTTATATATATTAACATGTGCAATGGCGGCTTCGACTTAAAAACCAAATTTAGCTATTAGCAAAAAATATTAGCAATTCCAACAAATATCTAATAGATTCATATAATTTCAGCAAATATCTTCTCTAAGCAATAAAATATTCCAAAATGAATATTTTTATATCTTCCACTCTTTTTTTAGCAATAAAAAAGAATTTCAGTTGACATTTAATATGCATAAATTAATAAAAAAGAGACTTCAAAACCTTTTTCTATAGAAAAAAATTTCATCACAAACTTCATTAAGTAAATCTTTTTAAAAGCTAAAATATTTATAACCGACCACCTCGTCGTATAAGGACTGCGATCAAACACATGTCAACAGACGTTTTTTATTAAAAATTTTAATTCAAGTATTATTTAATGTTTTTGTTGTTCAAGCAGCCCGAAGGGAATGCGGTCCGGTTTTCTGAATCCTTGGAAAAGTTAAAGCTAATACAAGACTCAAGAAGTTCCAGACAGGTACGCTATTAATAAATACGATTTGAAAAATAGTGGACGGAAATTGAAGTTAAGTTTTCCAAAAATTATTCTTACTGCATAACGGATGACGAAACTTTTGTTCTGGCAGATTTTTCGAAACTTCATGGCCAAAAATTTTATGTTTCTGATGCTCCAGGGAATGTTGAAGAATAGTTAAACGCAGTCAAAATTCCCGAAAAGTTCTTGGTATGGCAATCGATATGACCCCAATAGAGTAAATTTTTTTCTACAGCCCTATAAATACAGAAATTTACATCAAGAAATATATACAAAAAAACTACTTTGATTCATAAGATTTCATGATGTTTCCACTTATTTTTGACCAGACTTGGCATCAATCATTATGGTAAACAAGTCCTTAAGTGGCATAAGAACAATAATGTGGTCTTAATAATAAGAAAGGCAAATCGTTTTAATTTCTTCGAGCTAAATCCAGTAGAGCATAAAAAAGTTATACAAAAGTGTGGTAGATTTTGAACTGAGATTGACTACCTGTTCGATCGGAGTGACAGGAAGCACTATTAAAAATGTCAACAGAAAAGTTTCCGAAACAGGTTTAAAATGACGTCTCTAGTGATTAAAACTATAAAAGTACCTTCTTTTTTGTAAATTGCAACAGTCATTTCAATCAAGTCAATACAAAATTAAAACAGTGGTTTAACATATATGTGTTAAGAATTTTTCGATCTCACTCCTTATTTGAATAATAACATTTTCATGCTCAAAATTTCTTGCGATTTTTACAAACAAAAAAAATCAAATAATTTTATTTTTGATATCACTTTAAACATCTCGATTGCAAGACTACAAAAAATATACAATTATTTTTATTATTATTATTTTATTTCCAGTTCTCTTGTTACATTCTATAGTTCAGTTCAATATTTATAGTCATTTCAACCAGCATATTTGCCAGACTTTTAGTTTTACTCTTATATATAACAAACAAACATACATGCAAACATACATACATACATACATACATACATACATACATACATACATACATACATACAAACATACATGCATAATTACCATATTGGTCAAAACATGACAACCAAAATTTGGGTCAATTCTAGAAATAAAAGCAAAAAAAAGAACTAAAAATTTTAGACTCGATTTGCTTTTTCTGTATTAAAACTTTTATTTTTTATTTTTCTTTTTTTGCTTTTTTTAAGAAAACCAACACAATATTAACTCTATTAAGAACAACATATTGTTGCTACAATTTAATATCTGAAATCTTTAAACTTAAACACAAAAATACTTATGAAAATCTACAATAAACAACAAAAAAAGTACAAGAACAACTCTTTTATCTTAAAGTCTAGATACTAAACATTTTATAGAGTGGCTGCTGTTAAGTTGATTGTCTTAAACAAACCATATATTATTTTTAAAAGTACTCTACCCTTAGTATTTATATTGAATATTTGAGGAACTTCTGGTATTTTTTCATAAAAAATATAAAAGAATAAACAACTAAAAATGATTCATGAAAATGACTCCATTAAGAAAACCCCTAGCAGATCCTTTAACGTTTTTATAGTAATTTTTTTCGCCTGCTCTGGTATTTCTTCATAAAAAATATAAAAAAACAACTTAAAATGATTCATGAAAATGACTCCATTAAGAAAACCCCTAGCAGATCCTTTAACGTTTTTATAGTGATTTTTTTCGCCTGCTCTAACAAGTAGTCCATCTCCGTTTAAAATCTACCAAACTTTTAGACACTTTTTTAGTGCCCTTCATTATCTCTCTAGTGCCCTTAGTTCCGGCCAATTTGAAGGATTTGCTCTTTTGGTACAAATTTCTTTCAAGGTGTTGTGTTCCATAGTGACAGGATGCCAAGTTAAGCGAAAAATAAATGGACACATGAACTATTTGAATAGAAACAAAAAAATCGTAATTTATAAAGCCCGTTGTTTCTCCCCAACTACAACATAAAACTTTTACCAGGAAGTTGAGACGTCCCGAAAAGTATGCTTCTTCATCCATTATGCACCATATAGTAGTTCGACTAGTTCAAGTAGTCCAAGCATTGTGCTTACCGGGCTACTTTTCTTCCAGTAATGTTGGGAGCTGTTTTGTTTTACTTTGGAAACATCATGTGAACCATTTCTTCTATACGTTTCTATCAACGGCCAACTTTTAGTGAGACTTTTAGTGGGTTTAGTTGCAAATATTTAATAAAAAATTGCGTACTAATTTTGTTTCTGGTCACTCATTTTAATCATTACAATAGTATTAACAATATATTCACTTGCTTTACAATAAACATAATAAGTATCATGTTTTGCAAAGGTAACTTGATAAGAAGAAAAAGTTGGGTTAAAGTTTTTAATGAAAAATGTGTGTTAAGAATTTATCGATCTCACTTATTAATAGCGAAAACAATCGACAATTAATATTTGAAAAATTATAATTGTTTTTTCCTTTTTCTTACAATATTACAAACACATAAATAGTCATATACAAATACTGTAAAACAAAAGACTTAAGTGACAAACTTTGCAATATATCATATAAAAATCATTAGCAAATTGACTTAAAATAGCATAATGTATTTTATATTCGTTTTGAACTAATATTTATCTTATTCTGTTTACTAATATTTTTTCTACATATATACATATATATTTTTTTGAAATTATTATTGTTTTTTCTTATTGTCATTGACTGTTGTCAGCCATTGTTTATATGGTATTTTATTTAATTTTTATTTAGTTTTTCTCGCTAAACTGTATATATATTTTTGTATTGTATAAAAAATAATGATATATACAAAAATATATTTCTAACTTTATCCTAATAAATAAATTTGTGGTTTAAGACATTTCTCAAAAAGGTCATACATTGATATGAATTTTAATTTTTGTCAATTTAATAAAATTTTATTAATTAAAATTCTTTTTTGAAAATTAAGTAATATTTGTAACGAAAATTTTCTATTCTTTAATTGCAAATACATAAAATGTAAATATTTTCCTTTTCTTGAATATGCCTTGTGTCCAGTGGTAGCATGTCCCATATTAATTAACTAAATACCATAATTTGCTACAGATCACTTCTATAATGCCACATACCCAAAACAAATATTCCACTATATAATATTTAATTAAAATTTTTTAAATCCATAAATATTTTAACATAAAAAGGTATACCAATTAAGACTAAAAGCTGAAACCAAAAAAACAATAAGACTCCTTTTGATTTTTTTCGAAATCAAAACTATTATTTGAGACCATAAAAAAAGAGAATCATTAAAATTGATATGTAGTTTTCAATGAAATAATGTATTTTGGTTTTAAATGCTGATGTAGCGTCATGATGTCTATTAAAACTATATTTTTGTGGATAATAAAATCATTAATGAATACATAAATATTTGAAGACAAATAAAAATAAAAATTTTTAAAAAGCTGAACTAAATTTAGAAAACGTATAAATTTATAAAAGAGCTGTTTTAAATTTTAAAAAGCTAAACTACAAAAATTTATTCTGTAGATGAGAAGAAATAGTTTATAGCCGAGGGTAAAGCCAGTTTAAAGTCGAGAATATAAAATAGTTAATAGTCGGGTGTATACCCTAGTTCATAGTCGGAAGTATATATTTGTTTGTAATCATGAGTATAGAATAATTTAGAGTCGGGAGGGGAGACTAGTTTATAATCGGGAGTATAGCTTTATAGTCGTAGTCGAATAAAGACTGGAAAATTTGATTACAGAAGTAAACTACAGATGATACTTAAAACTGAATAGTCGTTTGTAAAAGTCGTTTAAGTCTAACTATATAATACCCTTTTCATGCCCGCATCATGGTATAAGTTATATACTAATTCCCATAGAATTAAGTTTAAATATTTGTTTGTGGGATATAAAATGTTACAGATAATAAGCTTTTCTTAAACAATTAACAAATCATATACGAAAAAAATTAAATACGGACTATGTATTCCCCACAAGTTCTTCAATGGATTTAGGTCCAGACTGCAAACAGACCAGTCAATCAAAGGTATTCCGTATTTCTTTAACCATGACCTCGCTGGAATATGCAATATTCATTCACTCATTTATTTATAAAAGAGATAAGAGCATCTTCCAGCAATTAAGAAGAAATAATATATATTAGGCATAGCCGAATTTAACATTGTTTATTTTTTTGTGATCAATTTTTTTTAATGGAACATTCCCGTCATCAAAAAAATTCAATTTGGATATTTTCCTGAGCGAAAAGAAAAGTTCCCTTGGACATCTTTAAACGTTATGAAATTTTCAATTAAACTAGAATTTTATGCAGTAAAATTACTCTTCCAAATTAACTTTGAAACACCTTGGGACTAACAGTGTGAAACTATGAATTATTTCTTAAATATTCTACTTTTAACATATGTGCGGTTAAATAGAAGAATTTTTGTTTCCAAAAAATATCATTTTGTAACCACTGTGCTGCATAAATTATAATTATAATTATAATTCATCTTTGAAATTATGTTAAAGGGAAGTTATTTTGCTACCAATTTTAGCCAATTATTTTAATAAATTTCATATCGTCTGAAACGTCAGCAATATCTTTTGTCACAAATATTCCAAACCTTATGACAAAATCTAACCACATAACTTTTTTTCTGTGTCTCATAAGAGTTTTGTTATTAGACATGTGACCAAATCTCTATAATAAATAATGAAACTGAAAAAAGGAAAAAAAAGCGCAAATGATTTAATGTCTTTGTTGTGTCAAGACACAAAAATGAAATGTCGTATGTTGCAAATCTCAAGAGTTTCAAATATTTTTCTTATTTCTTAAATTTTTTTCCTCCATTTTAATGACACATAAAAATGTGAGTATTTTTATGTTTCTTTCTAGTTTTATTGTTGTTATTGTTGTTTATTTGTGTGTTTTAAGATTTAATTTATATGTCAGTGGGTTGTTGATTGAAAAGACAAAAGAAACAGGACACAGGCCTCTTGTTAGGTTTTTCAAAATATGTAACTGAATTTTTTCCTTAAGTTTCCATTAGAGATTTTTGTTAGAAAAATATTTGATACAAATAAAAAAATTTAAACATAACATTTTTATGTCAATGGAATTAAATTTTTTTAATGATTTCTTTCTCTTTTTTTTCTCTTTGCAGGTATGTTGTTTGTTGAAGATAAAGTGATTTATTTGGCGGATTTGTTTATAATTTTTGCGGTTAAGTATTTTATTATCTCAAGTCATTTATTTTTTATCTTGATAATTAATTAATTTTATTTTAAAATTAAAAAACAGAAATTTATTCAGGTATATAAATTTTTTATCCTACCAGGGGGTATATTGCATTGTTGTTCTGAATCACTTTAAACAATTAACTGAAAGACCGAAACAGGATAATCACATAATTGATCAAGGCCGACTATTAGATACTGTAAACCATATTGTGGTTTATATGAGAGTTATAAAAGATCATATTCCAAGATTCATATTCCAATCCTCATATATTTGTTTCCTCACTAAAACACTTTTCCCAGTGGCCTTAATATAAAGCTACTGAAATTGTGGATCTTGCCTAGTAGAATTGAATTTCACTTGTGAAAAAGCATTTTCTTCCATTATCATAAAATTAAAGATTTCATATATATTATTTGATAATGTGTGCAAGATATGGGAATTTCTGACTCGATCCTTGTATAATCTAGATGGGTTGTTGTAACAGCAAAAAAAAAATGCAAGTTTCTTAACTGTTATGACTCATATTCTGGTTTGACTTCAGGCCAAGAAATTGTGCCATCTCTTTAGGAATAATCCAGACTATGTGTGGTAAAATTAGCTTGGCAATTAAGCAAATGTCATGTGGTACTTGATCATAAAGTTTGCATTAAGTTTATTGTTCCATCCCGATCTTACTCTTCTAGACATTATTCAATATCTGCGATGGAAGATGCGTAGAATCAAAGTACGATATTTATGAAGAAGCGTGAAACCGTGGAATTTATGGCATCTCTATGAATGCTTTTGAAAGCCGCTATATACGAATCGCGGTCGAAAATACCTTGTACTAACCTAAGTACTCACTGTTCCTATATTCAAAAATCTTTTCATTAGTTTTACATTGAAGTTAATATGAAACTTCCGATGGCATTTTATTGTATTCCATAATTAGTAAAAGCTCCTCTCTTATATGGAGTATTAAGGACATTGGTATACAGCCATTTAAGGCTACATTATCGCAACTTTGAATATTTCTTTATTGTGCATCACTTAGCGATGGAGATCACAGTGCAGCATAATTTATCAATAATCGACCCATCAATATTGCAAATAAATTTCCTTTATCCATTCCCCAATTACTGCGGACAAGTTCTTGGAGAACCTTATTCCTACATTGCAGTTTTTGCGTGATTACATAATCACGCAAAAACTGCGATATGAGCTATAGGGATGAATTGGCTATCAAAAGTAATCTTTTTGTTACATCCTTAGTCCAGGTTGAAGTTGAAGTTGAAGTTGAATTTGCTGTTCAAAAATTAAATCTACATTCAGTGACGAAATTGTGAATTTCAATGATGCCTGATTTGTGCTTGTTAAATCTTACATCTTCTATCATTGCAATAATTTTATATATGGAAGCGATTAGAAATTGATCCTGTAGAAAATTTAAATAAAGTTTTCAAGCATAAACGTCTTGTTTTAAGATTGATACCTTTTAAAATTAGTTGCTAATACGAGACATCAATAAAGGACCAATATTATATATAAAGCAGACATGAGAACTATAAAACTATTCTCTTAGAATTAATCTCTTTAACAAAGATTAAAACAGAAACATTTATAAGAGATTTACTATAGTTTTCTATAGTGTTTTTCGTTGTGCGTCTTATACGGGAACCAATAGATGTTGTGAAATTATCCTCAGAAAGTTTGGAATACAGTATTTTAGTTTCATAAAGCTTAATTATATCTAATCGAATAATAATATTAACGATGTTCTAATATAAATATTGTTTGATATGATTTTCCTAAGGGGGTCTAATTTGGGAACGGTAGTCAATAATAGACCGGCCTTATTCAACACATAGACTTAAAGGAGACGAAAACGCGTCTGTGTCAAATTTCATTTATATATTTTTATATATTCAATTTTCATTACTTTTATTCGTGAAATTTTAGATCTATGAGTAATTTATTAGGTCACGTCAATGTGTTAAATTTAGCATATACTTATACACTGTCATTAGTCCGATAAGTGCAAATTATCTTCAGAGTAAAACAAAATAACAAAAACATTTATTACAAAGGAAAATATGGAAAATATGATCCAAAAAAATCTAAAGTTAAACAAAGGATAAAAAAGTCTAAAATAATATATGAATTAAAAGTGTATAGGTTAAGCTTTCTTCTGGTATATTTTATTTATTATTTTATCTAGAAAAATTTAAAGAAGCGATTTATACCATGTCCACAATTTTAAATCTAAACCGTTTAAAATGTTGGGACTTTTTTATACAAATGCAAAAAGTGTTCAGCAGATAATTCCAAATATATATAAGACATATATTGCTCAAGAATTTGTTGATCCCTTTTGTACTTTAAAATTTAAAATACTTTAAACTTTTTTCTTAAATCAAATAAAGTATTACAAAGGCTCTGGAAACCATTTCTGAATCTTAGTATTCTGATATATACCAAAGGTTTTAAGATTAAAAAAATGTTTGAAAAATTTGAAGATCTTTGCAAAATAATCACACCATTTCCTTATCAAAGTGAGGTCACTTTGAAGTGTCTTTTAGATTTGGCTAAACCAAACAATTTTTTTTAGTTAAACCAAATAATTTGTTTTTTTTTTTTTTTTTTTTTTGCACAATAAACTCTCATGATAATTTATAAATTTTTCCTCTTGTTAGTTTTTTTCTTGTGTTTATCTCAAGCTCATTGTTAATTTGTTATTTTTTGTATTTTATCTCAAGATGCAAAATTTTAGTTTTTTTGTCAGAAACATTTTTTGCATGTTGCCCAACATTTGTTGTCTTAAACTTATCTAAATGTATGTTGTTGTATGCAAAAAAAATAATACTTAACTAAAATATAAAATAAAACATTTGTAATAGTGTAAAGGTTATTAAAATTATTTTATTTCTAAAGCTTGTTTTAAAGTTACATTTACAATGGTTTCATTATTTTTTTCCTAGTTGGCAGTTGGTTGTGCCACAAAAACTGGAATGAAAAAAAGAAACGAATTTTCAGAAAATTTGCATTGTTTGCTGTAGAAGGTCATTTGTCTCTTTGTCACCTTATGTGGTAATATTTTTTTAATAAACAATAATTCCTGTTAAAATGCAAAATGGGGAAAAATCATGTTTGCAAAAGAAATATTTCTTCAGATAGAAACAAAGTTGAATTTAACATGGAATTTTGAAGATATTTTCAAGAGGTTTTTTAATTTCAGAGTGGAATAAAGAATTTAACCACCTTAACACTCTTATTATTTTTCATGTGGACACTTTTTAACAATTTTAGATTATCTCAATTTTACAAAAAATTATAAAATATACCAAATTAATTAAATTATCTGCCAAAAATTTTTATATATACAAAAAATTCTATTCTTTACTCTCTCCCTCTCGTAAAGAGCAACCATAACCAAAAAAAGAGAGTAACAAAATATACATTTAATTAGACTAAGTTGGTGTTTCTCTTTGACTTCGAAAGCAAAATTGTTGAGAGTTTGGTTAACGTTTAAGTTATGTCTGTATAAACATCAGCATAACTTCGGCTTCTGGGAACATGTTGGTGATCATTGATATGAACGTGACATGTTTTAAAAACGGTGGTTTCATGAAATTATAATTGTCCGAGGTACTTAACAGATTTTTTCCTATTGTATTTGTTGGAGAATCGAAATTTAGGAATAATTCTAATATCCCACATTTACACTTTTACCCATTGCCTAATTGACACTTTTAATCGATTACTTTATTTAACTCAAATTAAAATTTTTATTCGAATATGACTTTAAAGGGTCATAAGGGATTAAAGAAGTGTTACTACTCCACTAATAATTTTAAATATAAAAATCTCCCAAAATTGTCAGTAGTAACTTTTTCGTAATTTTATTTTCGGATTCTTTTTGGCATTTTCCGGAAGAAACCATGGACTAATAATTGAAAATTAAGTTTTGATGATCAGAACTCAGAAAAATTTTCGAGTCTTATTCATTTTAAAGTAACTTTTGGATCTTGTTGGAAACATTTTGTACTGGAGCTATTTGCAATATTTGTTCCTGTCACAAGTTAAAAAAAATCCAACCTGAAGTGTTCACAATTTTAATATAAACAGACGGACGGAAAGACAGACGGACAGAAAGACAGACGGACGGAAAGACAGACGGACGGACAGTATTTTTAAAAGTGGGTATAACACTTGTTTTTTTTACTACAAACATCAGCACAAACGCATAATATACCAAAAACCTATAATGGTGTAGGGTAAATGATTAGCATGGTGCTTAAAAGAGTTGCGTGCTCTTTTCTGCTGACGGATGACCAGTTAACGACAGGCACCAAAAACTGCTGGGTAATTATTCTTTTATTTATTATATATGTATTCTTTTAATTTTAATGTTAAAATTGTTTCCTTCCTAAACAACTTAAAAAAACTATTTTTGAAATTAAATAAATTCTAACAGGGCTAATCAAGACAGTTTTTCATTAATACCCTCCATTACGATCAATTTAGGAAAAAAATTAGAATCATTTAAAGAAATCCTTTTGTAAATTTAAATTAAAATTATAAAAACTTGGTTTGTAAAGTGGCTGCCAAGATTTTAATAATTTGTGTTATCAAAAATTTATATGTGTTAAAATTTAGTTATTAAGAGTTAACCTGTGTGTTATTTCAGAAATATTACTTCAAATTTTTGCAACCTATAACACTTTATTATTAAATTTAATTATTTTATAATACAGATAATATCAACGTGCCAATAATTGTTGTGACCAACTTTGGAGATCCACCATTTATCCTCTAGATACACTTGTACTCCTCCAAAGTCAATTAAAATACACCTAAAATATTTCTGCATGGAAATGCATTAAAAATACTGAGTATTTCTAAAACTACAGAATTCTTTCCAGAATCAATGGTCAATGACAATGACACGTAGTGGTAAATAATGCAAATAATTTTAATATGATTCAGTATCACTGCCATTAATTGCAAAAAATAAATAAATAGCTCATATTTAAATGAACCTGTTAATATTTGTGACTAAAATTAATTTTAGTTTAAAAATTGTGTTCTTAAATATTCTTAATTATGGTTCATGTTTTAGAAAAATGCCATAAAATCTCTTTTTTAAGAAATATATTAACATAAAAATATATCTGTATTTTTAGAGAAAAATAATTTAAATTAATCTATTTACTTCTGGCATTTTGATAAACAAGTTTGTTTCTTAAATCTTTTGTTTTTGCAAGATACAACTTTTGGTGCATTTTCTATTTATAATTTGGTTTTTTATATACATAAAAAATTATATCTTATGACATAATTATGTGAATAAAAATATCATTTGGTTGCATCATTGTTTTAAATTTTTAAAAATAACTAAAATACAAGATCCACCAGATATTTTAGTACTTTACTATATCTGTTTTATATGACATAGACTAAATCTAAAAAAAAATGTTATTTTGTGCAACTGAAAACTTCACACATTTAGCTACAATATGTATTTGTGTAACCAGTCATTAAATTGTCCATTAAGATCATCTCTACTGTTTGACCCTAAAGTTGCAACAACAAAAATTTGTAGTTAAATTTGTGTCATTTTCAAATAACAATTTCATTCATTTTATTTGACAACAAAATGTGGAAAATTTAATGGGATTTTTTTTTAGTTAACAAATTGCTGAGAATTGGGTTTTGTTATTGCTGTAACTTAATATAAAGGGTGTAATTATTATTTTGCCATGAGTGTGTGTGAATGATTTAATGTTTATTAAGCAATTGTGGTGGATTTTTTATATAAAATTCAAAAACAAGAAGTATTTAAATTATTTGTTTTGCTTTAAATAAAACAAATTAAAAAGAGTGTGAAATAAAATAATTAAAATTTTTTAGCCGATTTTTTTTCAATTAAAAGCAATTTCAGTGCATTAATGCCATTAACGTTTAATATAACAAATAAATTATTTAATAATGAGAAAATTACTTTTTTTTAATATCCTACACCTAAACTGAGATATATTAAGTTTGTCACTTTGGGTGTGAACACTCAGTCATTTTAAATATCCGTCTGTGTGCATTTTGTCAAAGTTCTTTTCTCCAGTCCACGATGACTAACCAATAATTTAGGTTTTGGGGTGTATAATGAGAATGTTTTTTTTTTTTTGTAATTTCTTAAACTGATTTTCCGATTTTAAATTTTTCTTAAAATGTTATTTAAATAAAATTATGGTTATTAAAGTTTTAAAACTAATTTTAAATTTTCTCACTTCTATTGTTTTTAATTATGTTGTTTTCGCTGCTGGTTTTCAAAAAAAATATCTACAACTATTTTTTTTTTTGGGAAATCTAGAAAAACCAAAAACAATTGTTTAACCTTGAATTGAATTTTTCAGATATTAAGATTAAAACTGGCACTTTGTATTATTTGTTATTTTGGTGCTGCCAAACAAAAATTCTAATAATTTTTTTTCTTCTTATTATTTTTTTCAATTCATTTCAGAATAAAATTCTAGTTCAAATACAAAATAGAATTTGACATTTTCAAGGCAATTGTCATTATGACTATTTGCAATATTGTGTAAATAGCATATAAATGTATCACATTGCCACATAATAGTGCATTTCATGTCATGTCATTTTCTGTTTTCATTACATGAATATTAAGTAGAAAAAACGAACAACATTAAAACAACTTAAGGCGACTTAAGGCGTCTTAAAGCCACGTTAGGCGATTTTCAATTGATAATTTATTTTATTATTATTTTAGTGAGATTTTAACATTAAATTCAACAATAAGCAAAATGATTTCTAAATAATATTTTGACCATAAATAAGCTAATAACCCCTGGCTTTAGAGTTTAAGAAAATTCCTTTAAGAGTCTTGTTTTGTGTCATGTTTTTGAAATGTTTAGCATATTTGTGTCTCTTGGTCTTGAAAAACACTTTATTGCTAAGAGTTTGTGCCCAGCTGGAGTTTATTATTTTTTAATATAATAATTTTTGAAAATATTTGTTGTAAATTGCCAATTTTTGATATTTACGTATCAAAAACTCTTAATCTAATTATAAAGCAAATAAGCATGAGAATTAAACTCTTGTTTAAAAATTTCTCTATAATGTTGAAACAAGTTCTTAGCGAGTCTTGGTTTAAAAATATAAAACAATGCAAAATATTAAAAATAATTTCACTGGAAAAAACTATGTGGACAGTCCTAAAATCCTCCTTACAACATAGGCTTACATTTGCGATATATAGCTGAACAGATATGTAGAACATACCACAATTTTACTGTTTTTTGAAAATAGACTTCTTTCTGGATAAGAATCAAATACCTATATGGATCCGATTAAAGTTATATATATATAAAAATTGGAGCTGAGGTGCTCCCGAGTTCACTTGAAGGAGCACAAATCCCTAGTAAACATGGACGTAGTTTTTGGGTGACCCTACAAATTTTTCCATTTTTATGGAGTTTTATTTAACAAAAATTTACTTAATGAATAAGAAAAAAATGTTTGCCTATTAAGTTAGAAGTCTTAGTGCAATTCTTAAATTTGTTTTTTTTGAAATATGAACCGGATTCCCAATAAAATTCTAAAAAATATTGGTGAAAATAACCTCATTTCTGGGGATTCTCTCCAAAAATGGTTAAAAATTAACTGATAAAAAATTTTTATGTTCTGAACATTATTGTTTTATAAAGAAATCATAACGCGAATCTGTGTAAATTGAACATCGATAAAAATTAGGCAAAGATCTACCCACAAGCTCTATCGTTTTGATATGATTTTCTTGTGAGGGAATTTATAAACCGATCATTGTGTAATGTTTTTTACTTTATTATGTCTTCATTTAACATAATACTATTACAACACCAACGCCTATGTGAAACTTAAGCTCCTGCAAGTGACATTTGAAAGCGGAGCGTATGAGAAATAATGGACCGTAAAGGAAATAATTGATACATCGTATAAAAATATCACATGATTTATATATAACAAATTTCGGTGAAATTGTTTTATATTCAAGACTTTTTAAGCTTAAAATACCATTCCAGGAGGAATATTTGTATAAGGGCTTGGAGACATAATGGACCTTTTATCACCATTTACAATTGCCGTCGATCTTAGGCAAATATAATAACACGTGCCTAATTTCATAAAGATGTCTCTAAAAATGCGACCTGCATTTTGTTCAACATGACATGACAGACGGACAAAACTCAAAAAGTTTTTTTTACACAAAAAATAATATTCCTACAACCTATAGTGGTATAGGGTCCGCCCAGTTAACATGTATATATACTTCAGTTATATAAAAAGGCGCTCTTTGTTGCCACGATCGCAATCTTCACAAATTAGCTTCCAACACTTTTTTGCTGTTTTAAAAATTTTTGTTAATTATTTGAATGTAATTTTTAATTATTGATTAGTTTTTTTTCCAAAACTCGTATATTTTTTTTGTTGCTTTTTGAAGCTTCAAACAATTTTGAAATTTCTTGTTGTTGTTGTTATTTGCAGTGTTTTAGTTTTACTGCTTTTCCTAATTGAAAATGTCTCACGCGATTTTTATGTTTTTTTTTTTCAATAAGGATTTTAATATAAAATTTTATTTAATGCAATTTTAAACAGTTGATTGATTGATTTGAAAATTCTTATAAAAAACATTTTTATAAAAATTTACGTAATTTTAAAAGTTTTAAATTAAAAACTGTGTTTAAAACAAATTTATATCAATAACAACAATAAAACAACTTTACCATAATTAATTAAACAACAAGACCATAGATTTAATTAAAATGTTTCCCAATTTATTTAATTTTGTTAAAAGTTTTAAAAGTTTAAATCAAAACTTCCTTTCAAGTTAGATATTCAACCTCTATTTCTCACCATCATTACTGATCTCATTTCTTTCATCATTTTCATCGCCTTATAAGATGGAAGTTCATCCTCGTCTTCAGATAAATCGCTTTCTTCAATATCATCACTTTCAGAAAGATCACTAATATCATCGCTTTTATCATTATGGCCTTTAGTGGTCATCACTACTAACAACACTATTGCGAACAGAAGTAAATATTTCCAAGATTTAAGCATTATTTTGGATTGATTTCAATTTGTCAAATGCACAAATAGAACTATGGAATCGAAAGGATAAATCTTAAGTTTTATATTTTTATAAATTTTATACTTTAATTACAAACAATAAAAACAAATGTTTAATTAAACGAAATATTAATTAAAAACAGAAAACCATTTGTTAATTGATTTAATCATCACTTGGGGAAATAACAAAATTTAAACGCATTAAAAAATGTTAGGTGAAGGCGAAAAAGAAAAAATATTTTTATAAAAAAATTAAATTTATTGAAAATTAATTAGAGTAGAAAAATTTATTGAACATTTTTCAAACAAAGAAAATTCAAGAAAATTTTTCAAAGAAAAAGAATTATGGAAAATATTCTAAAGACAAAATGTTAAAATTTTTTCCGAAAAAAAAATCATTTTCTAATGAAAGAAAATTTATTTAAAACTCTCTGAAAATTCATAGAAAATTTTCTTATGAAAGAAAATTTATAGAAAATTATCTAATGAAAGAAAATTCATAGAAAATTTTCTTATGAAAGAAAATTCATAGAGAATTTATAGAAAATTTTCTAAAGATAGAAAATTCTCTAAAGAAAGAAAAAAGATAGAAATTTTTCTAAAGAAAGAAAACTCATAGAAAATTTTCTAAAGATAGAAAATTCATAGAAAATTTTGTAAAGAAAGTAATACAAAAGAAAATTTTCAAAAGAGAGAAAATTCATAGAAAATTTTTTAACGAAAGAAAATTCATTGAAATTTTTTAAAGAAAGAAAATTCATAGAAAATTTTCTAAAGATAGAAAATTCATATAAAATTTTCTGAGGAAAAAAGTAATTGAAAATTTCTGAAAAACAAAATTTATCGAATTTTTTTTATTACTTATGAAGGAAATATCATAGACAATTTTTTAAAGATAGAAAATTAATAGAAAATTTTTTAAGGATAGAAAATTCATAGAAAATGTTCTTAAGACAGAAAATTCATAGAAAATTTTCTGAGGAAAAAAGTAATTAAAAAATTCTAAAAAAAAACAAAATTTATTGAACATTTTCTAAAGAATGAAAATTTTTTTGGAATTAAAATTTATTGAAAATTTTAATGATGATTTTGTATAAATGAAACGTTTATGTAAATAATCCATTGAAAAAATATTAAACATTTTAACGAATAACAAATTGTTGGAAAAATTTTTAAACCTTCTATAGAAAAAAATTTATAATAAAATAAATTCGAAGTCAATATTCTAAAGAAAGAAATTTAATAAAAGCAAATGAAGAAACATTTAAAGACAATTTTTTTGTAGAAATAATAGAATAGAATTTTTCCCTGTAAAGAAAATTTAACATTCAAAAAACAAACCAAAATACAATTTTAATTTAATTAAAATATTTCCAAATTTATTTTTATTTCAATATTTAAAATTTATTATTCAAATGGCTTTATAATTTTTGGAATAAAGTTTTTTATTTCATTGACATTTAATTATAATTTCATTTCTCTGGCGCTGGAACAACTTCGACGACTCCCTCTAAACCTTCGTCATCTGAAAAGATGTAATCCAGAAAATCCTCTACATTAAATTCACCACTATCATAGTATTCATCGGTATCATCACCTTCCTCACCTTCATCACCATCATCGCCTCTAGTGTTCATCACCGCTAAAAGCGTTATAGCGAATAAAAGTAAATATTTTCGGGATTTCAGCATTTTTCAGCAGTGATTTCCTTTTAACAAATCCACAAATCTCACTAAGAAATAAAAGCGAAAAACGTAAAGATTTTATACTTTTTAAAATTAAATTTTTATATAAATGCAAACAGAAATAAATTATTAAATAAAAAAAAAAGCAGAAAAACATTTGTTAATTTAAAACAAAACACGTGATAAAGAAAGAAGTAAAAATTAATTCATAAGTGAAAATTATGCAACTTCTTAAAAAGTTTTAGAAGAAGGGAAATAAGGAAAAATGACTTTTTCTAAACAAGTAGAAATGTTATATTCGGCTATGCCGAATCTTTAATACCATCAATATACGTTATGTTTCGTACACACATATGCTCACAAACACATTCATTTTAAACAAGTTTTTAATAAATATAACACGAAGGACGTAATGAGTAAAAAATATTTTGGTCTATAGGTTTTTTCAACTGAACCGATTTTATTAATATGCGGAATGCTAATGAACCACAAAAAAAAACTAAATATGACAAAATGTTATTCTAGTTTGTCGACTTTTAAATGATAAATTTACGAAAATTATTCGCCTAAACTTAGAGGTTGCCTCAGTTATCGGTCTATTTCCTTTAATATACTCATCGATTTTTCTGGTTTTAAACAAAAGACTTTTCAGGGCTCAGGCATATACTTAAGCCAAATTTCATTGAGTTCAGCCAATTATTATGGATGTGAGAATGATAACAACAACTTTCTAAAGAAAGAAAATTTTCTGAAGAAAGAAAATTTATAAAAAATTTTCTATAGAAGGAAAATTTATAGAAAATTTTCTAAAGAAGGAAAATTTATAGAAAATTTTCTATAGAAGGAAAATTTATAGAAAATTTTCTAAAGAAGGAAAATTTATAGAAAATTTTCTAAAGAAGGAAAATTTATAGAAAAATTTCTAAAGAAGGAAAATTTATAGAAAATTTTCTATAGAAGGAAAATTTATAGAAAATTTTCTAAAGAAGGAAAATTTATAAAAATTTTCTAAAGAAGGAAAATTTATAAAAATTTTCTAAAGAAGGAAAATTTATAAAAAATTTTCTAAAGAAGGAAAATTTATAAAAAATTTTCTAAAGAAGGAAAATTTATAAAAAATTTTCTAAAGAAGGAAAATTTATAAACAAATTTTCTAAAGAAGGAAAATATATAAAAAATTTTCTAAAGAAGGAAAATTTATAGAAAATTTTCTAAAGAAAGAAAATTTATGGAAAATTTTCTAAAGAAAGAAAATTTATAGAAAATTTTCTAAAGAAAGAAAATTTATAGAAAATTTTGTAAAGAAAGAAAATTTATAGAAAATTTTGTAAAGAAAGAAAATTTATAGAAAATTTTCTAAAGAAAGAAAATTTATAGAAAATTTTCTAAAGAAAGAAAATTTATAGAAAATTTTCTAAAGAAAGAAAATTTATAGAAAATTTTCTAAACAAAAAATCTATTGAAAATTTATAGAAAATTTTCTAAACAAAAAATCTATTGAAAATTTATTGAAAATTATTAAAGGCAGAAATCTATTAAAAATTTTCTAAAAAAATCTGTTGAACATTTTCTAGAGAAAACTATTGAAAATTTTATAAGGAAAACAAATTTGAAAATTATTTCTTAAGACAGAAAATTTAATAAATTTTCTAACTAAAGAAAATTTACTAAAATTTTTCTTAAAAAGGAAAATTTATTGAAAATTTTCTTAAGAAAGAATATTTAATGCTGGGAAAAAAATTAAAAATACAACAATCGATTTAATTAAAATGTTTGTTGATAATTTTTATTCACATTTTATATTTTAGCAATTTTGAAATTGTATTTCATAAGTTTTGCCTTTCAATTAGCATTCTTCTGCAGCTACACATTTTCCATCAGAATTAACTAGATAACCCGGAATACAACGGCAACCTGAATTACAAGCTAGATCACAAGGTTCCGGTTCTTCATTACACTTTAGTGGACAATTGGCGCCGCATTCCGTCCAAACTTCATTTTCACCACATTCTTAAAATTCACATCATTAAGAGAATTTCATGTAATTTCAAGTATTTAATTTTCTTAACGTACCTTCATCTCCTTTCGTGGTCACCACCACTAAGAACACGATTGCAAACAAAAGTAAATATTTCCGAGACTTAAACATTTTTCAATACAGATTTCTCTCTTACAAATGCACAGACAGAACTATGAAATGAAAACGACAAATCTCAAGTTTTTATACTTATTTTTTTATTATAAAACAAAAATAAATTATTAATTGAAAAAGAAAAACATTTGTTAATTTAGTTTTAGCATCAATAAAGAAAATAATAAAAATTAAAAAATAATTACAGGAAACTATCAGATGGCGTTAATTAAAAAGAAATAAATCGTCATAACTGAGAAAATAAAATATTGTAAATAGAAACAAAATTTGACAAAAACACACGTTTATGTCAGCAAATTAAAAAAAAAAACAACTTTAATAAAAGAAAATTTAACAAAAAAAATTATAATAAAAATATTTAATATTTTTTAGAAAACATAACTTCAATTGTCTTGTTCTGCTTTTGGCCTCTTAATGTTTAGAAGTGTTCTTGCCAGGAGCTTGTTGAGTCTTGTATGTTTCTAAATCTGCATTAGTTTTAATTTATCTTACCCAATAGTACTGAGCTAACCGGGCTTCCTTCTTACACTTTTCTCTTTTGAAAATGCTTTCAATATTAGAAAATCAAATAAAAATTTATAAACAGTAAATCTGTTGGAATCTTTCTAAAACAAGAAATTTATTCATGGAAAGAAAGATTTTTTTTTAATTTCGAAGTAATTAAATTTAATGAAAAACTTCAATACTTTAACCGAAATTTCAGAAACAAAAATGTTAAAGTTTTCTTTAGAAAAAAAATTATAGTGAAAAAATAATTAAAGACAATTTTTTACAGAAAGAAAACTTTCTCTACCAAAGAAATAAATGATTGATAATAATTATTGTTAATAAAATTCATCGGAAGAAAAAAGTTTTACGAAAATCAAAAAAAAATCGAAGTAATTAAATTTAACGAAAAAATTCAATACTTTAACCAAAAAAGTTTTGGAAATTTCAAAAATATTTTAAAGTTTCCTTTAGAAAGAAAAAAATTACAATGAAAAAATAATTAAAGACACTTTTTAAAAGAAAGAAAATTTTCTCTAGCAAAGAAATGATTGATAATTTCCCTATGACAATCAATAATATGGATCATAAGAAAGAACTTCATAGAACATCATGTATGGAATAGAATTTTACAGAAAAAATGTCAAATAATTATTCTCTCTATAAAGAAAATGTATTTGTAATAAAATAACACAAAACACCATTTAAATTAAACTGAAATATTTCCAAATTTATTTTAATTTCATTATTTAAAATTTTCATTAAAATCGCTTTACAATTTTTGAAAAAAAAAAATCTATTTCATTGAACATCATTCCCCTGAATGTGTATCAACCTCGTCGATTTCAATCGCTTCTGCTTCATCAGGTACTCCGAAGCTTGAGAAATCCTCTATATTAAATTCATCGATATCATCATCTCCATCATCATCATCCTCATCATCAGCCCTAGTGCTCCTCATCACCACTAAAAGCGCAATAACAAATAAAAGTAAATATTTTCGAGATTTCAACATTTCTTAGCAGGAATTTCTATTTGACAAATCCACAAATCGAACTAAGAAATAAAAGCGATAAATGTTAAGATTTTATACTCTTTAATTAAAAAAGTTACAGAACACAAACAAATTTGTGATTAAAAGAAGAAAAACATTTGTTAATTTAAACAAATAATTGAAAAATAATAAAAATTACTTAAATAACAAAAAGTTCTGACATCTTTTTTTTTTTTTAGACAAATATAATGTAAATTTTCTAAAGAAAAATATTTATAAAAAACGTCTCATCATCGAAAATTTTCTAATAATCGAAATTCTATGGAAAACTTTTCAAACAACTTTGTAATGAACAAAAATCCTTTGCTACTTTTTATTGAAAATTTTCTATAGAATGAAAATTTTTTAAACAATGAATGAAAATGAAGTGAACAATTTTCTAAAGAATGAAAATTTATTGTAAAAGTTTTCTATAGAACGAAAATTTATTGAAAAAATTTCTAAAGAACGAAAATTTATTGAAAGAATTTCTAAAGAACGAAAATTTATTGTAAAAGTTTTCTAAAGAATGAAAATTTTATTTAAAAAATTTCTAAAGAACGAAAATTTATTGAAAAAATTTCTAAAAAACGAAAATTTATTGAAAAGGTTTTCTAAAGAACGAAATTTTTTTTTAAATTTCTAAAGAACGAAAATTTATTGAAAAAATTTCTAAAGAACGAAAATTTATTGAAAAAGTTTTCTAAAGAACGAAAATTTTATTTAAAAAATTTCTAAAGAACGAAAATTTATTTTAAAAGTTTTCTAAAGAACGAAATTTTATTGAAAAAATTTCTAAAGAACGAAAATTTATTGAAAAAATTTCTAAAGAACGAAAATTTTATTTAAAAAATTTCTAAAAAACGAAAATTTATTGAAAAGGTTTTCTAAAGAACGAAAATTTTTTTTTTAAAATTTCTAAAGAACGAAAATTTATTGAAAAAATTTCTAAAGAACGAAAATTTATTGAAAAAGTTTTCTAAAGAACGAAAATTTTATTTAAAAAATTTCTAAAGAACGAAAATTTATTTTAAAAGTTTTCTAAAGAACGAAATTTTATTGAAAAAATTTCTAAAGAACGAAAATTTATTGAAAAAATTTCTAAAGAACGAAAATTTTATTTAAAAAATTTCTAAAGAACGAAAATTTATTGTAAAAGTTTCCTAAAGAACGAAATTTTATTGAAAAAAATTCTAAAGAAAGAAATTTTATTGAAAAAATTCTAAAGAACTAAAATTTATTGTAAAAGTTTTCTAAAGAACGAAATTTTATTGAAAAAATTTCTAAAGAATGAAAATTTATTGAAAAAATTTCTAAAGAACGTAAATTTATTGAAAATTTCCTAAAGAACGAAAATTTATTGAAAAAATTTCTAAAGAACGAAAATTTATTGAAAAAAATTCTAAAGAACGAAAATTTATTGTAAAAGTTTTCTAAAAAACGAAATTTTATTGAAAAAAATTCTAAAGAACGAAATTTTCTTGAAAAAATTCTAAAGAACGAAAATTTATTGTAAAAGTTTTCTAAAGAACGAAATTTTATTTAAAAAATTTCTAAAGAACGAAATTTTATTTAAAAAATTTCTTAAGAACGAAAATTTATTGTAAAAGTTTTCTAAAGAACGAAATTTTATTGAAAAAAATTCTAAAGAACGAAATTTTATTGAAAAAATTCTAAAGAACGAAAATTTATTGTAAAAGTTTTCTTAAGAACGAAAACTTATTGAAAAAATTTCATCAGAACGAAAATTTTCTAAAAAAAGTTTTGTTGGAAGTTTCTAAAAAAAGAACATTTTTTTTTAATTCTTTTTCAAAGAAATAAAATTTATTAAAAATTTTCTAAATAAAATTTGTTCAAAATTTTTCTAAAGAATAAAATTATTACAAATTTAAGCAAAATAATCATATTAACAAAAAAAAATAAAAAATCCAACAATTGATTTATTTATCAGATTTATCATTTTGAATTTATCAAATCGGGGTGCTTTGTACTCATAGTGTTGGGTGTTTTTTTTAGAAACATCATGTGGATCATTGCTTATACCTGAATCAGGTTTTATATCTCACGTTATTGTTTAATGACATTGGAAACACTTTGAAGACAGAACTGTGAATGCGTGATCAACTTTTTGAAGGACAAAGTTTGATGGTGCTGAAAATATTGAATTTTAATATGCAGTTTTTTCTAGTCACTCATTTTAAACAGATTTACAATATGGAATTTTAAAATTAATGCAAATTTATTGAACACTTTCTAAAGAAAAGACGTTTAACAAAAATTTACTTGAGAAAGAAAATGAAGCAAAAATTTCTATCTTTTAACAAAAAATGTTCTATAGAAAAAAATTTTATTAAATTTTTCTACAGAAAGAAAATTTAATGAATTTTTTTCTACAGAAAGAAAATTTAATGAATTTTTTCTATAGAAAGAAAATTTAATGAATTTTTTTCTATAGAAAGAAAATTTAATGAATTTTTTTCTATAGAAAGAAAATTTAATGAATTTTTTTCTATAGAAAGAAAATTTAATGAATTTTTTTCTATAGAAAGAAAATTTAATGAATTTTTTTCTATAGAAAGAAAATTTAATGAATTTTTTTCTATAGAAAGAAAATTTAATGAATTTTTTTCTATAGAAAGAAAATTTAATGAATTTTTTTCTATAGAAAGAAAATTTAATGAATTTTTTTCTATAGAAAGAAAATTTAATGAATTTTTTTCTATAGAAAGAAAATTTAATGAATTTTTTCTATAGAAAGAAAATTTAATGAATTTTTTTCTATAGAAAGAAAATTTAATGAATTTTTTTCTATAGAAAGAAAATTTAATGAATTTTTTCTATAGAAAGAAAATTTAATGAATTTTTTTCTATAGAAAGAAAATTTAATGAATTTTTTTCTATAGAAAGAAAATTTAATGAATTTTTTTCTATAGAAAGAAAATTTAATGAATTGAATTTTTTTCTATAGAAAGAAAATTTAATGAATTTTTTTCTATAGAAAGAAATTTAATGAATTTTTTCTATAGAAAGAAAATTTAATGAATTTTTTTCTATAGAAAGAAATTTAATGAATTTTTTCTATAGAAAGAAAATTTAATGAATTTTTTTCTATAGAAAGAAAATTTAATGAATTTTTTTCTATAGAAAGAAAATTTAATGAATTTTTTTCTATAGAAAGAAAATTTAATGAATTTTTTTCTATAGAAAGAAAATTTTATGCATTTTTTTCTATAGAAAGAAAATTTTATGCATTTTTTTTTCTATAGAAAGAAAATTTTATGCATTTTTTTCTATAGAAAGAAAATTTTATGCATTTTTTTCTATAGAAAGAAAATTTTATGCATTTTTTCTATAGAAAGAAAATTTTATGAATTTTTTTCTATAGAAAGAAAATTTAATGAATTTTTTTCTATAGAAAGAAAATTTAATGAATTTTTTCTATAGAAAGAAAATTTAATGAATTTTTTTCTATAGAAAGAAAATTTAATGAATTTTTTTCTATAGAAAGAAAATTTAATGAATTTTTTCTATAGAAAGAAAATTTAATGAATTTTTTTCTATAGAAAGAAAATTTAATGAATTTTTTTCTATAGAAAGAAAATTTAATGAATTTTTTTCTATAGAAAGAAAATTTAATGAATTTTTTTCTATAGAAAGAAAATTTAATGAATTTTTTTCTATAGAAAGAAAATTTAATGAATTTTTTTCTATAGAAAGAAAATTTAATGAATTTTTTTCTATAGAAAGAAAATTTAATGAATTTTTTTCTATAGAAAGAAAATTTAATGAATTTTTTTCTATAGAAAGAAAATTTAATGAATTTTTTCTATAGAAAGAAAATTTAATGAATTTTTTTCTATAGAAAGAAAATTTAATGAATTTTTTTCTATAGAAAGAAAATTTAATGAATTTTTTTCTATTCTATAGAAAGAATAAATTTTTAATGAAATTTTTTTTCTATAGAAAGAAAATTTTATGCATTTTTTTCTATAGAAAGAAAATTTTATGCATTTTTTTTCTATAGAAAGAAAATTTTATGCATTTTTTTCTATAGAAAGAAAATTTTATGCATTTTTTCTATAGAAAGAAAATTTTATGAATTTTTTTCTATAGAAAGAAAATTTAATGAATTTTTTTCTATAGAAAGAAAATTTTATGAATTTTTTTCTATAGAAAGAAAATTTTATGAATTTTTTTCTATAGAAAGAAAATTTAATGAATTTTTTTCTATAGAAAGAAAATTTAATGAATTTTTTTCTATAGAAAGAAAATTTAATGAATTTTTTCTATAGAAAGAAAATTTAATGAATTTTTTTCTATAGAAAGAAAATTTAATGAATTTTTTCTATAGAAAGAAAATTTAATGAATTTTTTTCTATAGAAAGAAAATTTAATGAATTTTTTTCTATAGAAAGAAAATTTAATGAATTTTTTTCTATAGAAAGAAAATTTAATGAATTTTTTTCTATAGAAAGAAAATTTAATGAATTTTTTCTATAGAAAGAAAATTTAATGAATTTTTTTCTATAGAAAGAAAATTTAATGAATTTTTTTCTATAGAAAGAAAACTTAATGAATTTTTTTCTATAGAAAGAAAATGATTTTTTTTCTATAGAAAGAAAATTTAATGATTTTTTTCTATAGAAAGAAAATTTAATGAATTTTTTTCTATAGAAAGAAAATTTAATGAATTTTTTTCTATAGAAAGAAAATTTAATGAATTTTTTTCTATAGAAAGAAAATTTAATGAATTTTTTTCTATAGAAAGAAAATTTAATGAATTTTTTTCTATAGAAAGAAAATTTAATGAATTTTTTCTATAGAAAGAAAATTTAATGAATTTTTTTCTATAGAAAGAAAATTTAATGAATTTTTTTCTATAGAAAGAAAATTTAATGAATTTTTTTCTATAGAAAGAAAATTTTATGCATTTTTTTCTATAGAAAGAAAATTTTATGCATTTTTTTTTCTATAGAAAGAAAATTTTATGCATTTTTTTCTATAGAAAGAAAATTTTATGCATTTTTTTCTATAGAAAGAAAATTTTATGAATTTTTTTCTATAGAAAGAAAATTTAATGAATTTTTTTCTATAGAAAGAAAATTTAATGAATTTTTTTCTATAGAAAGAAAATTTAATGAATTTTTTTCTATAGAAAGAAAATTTAATGAATTTTTTTCTATAGAAAGAAAATTTAATGAATTTTTTTCTATAGAAAGAAAATTTAATGAATTTTTTTCTATAGAAAGAAAATTTAATGAATTTTTTTCTATAGAAAGAAAATTTAATGAATTTTTTTCTATAGAAAGAAAATTTTATGCATTTTTTTCTATAGAAAGAAAATTTTATGCATTTTTTTTTCTATAGAAAGAAAATTTTATGCATTTTTTTCTATAGAAAGAAAATTTTATGCATTTTTTTCTATAGAAAGAAAATTTTATGAATTTTTTCTATAGAAAGAAAATTTAATGAATTTTTTCTATAGAAAGAAAATTTTATGAATTTTTTTCTATAGAAAGAAAATTTAATGAATTTTTTCTATAGAAAGAAAATTTAATGAATTTTTTTCTATAGAAAGAAAATTTAATGAATTTTTTTCTATAGAAAGAAAATTTAATGAATTTTTTTCTATAGAAAGAAAATTTAATGAATTTTTTTCTATAGAAAGAAAATTTAATGAATTTTTTTCTATAGAAAGAAAATTTAATGAATTTTTTTCTATAGAAAGAAAATTTAATGAATTTTTTTCTATAGAAAGAAAATTTAATGAATTTTTTCTATAGAAAGAAAATTTAATGAATTTTTTCTATAGAAAGAAAACTTAATGAATTTTTTTCTATAGAAAGAAAATGATTTTTTTTCTATAGAAAGAAAATTTAATGATTTTTTTCTATAGAAAGAAAATTTAATGAATTTTTTTCTATAGAAAGAAAATTTAATGAATTTTTTTCTATAGAAAGAAAATTTAATGAATTTTTTTCTATAGAAAGAAAATTTAATGAATTTTTTTCTATAGAAAGAAAATTTAATGAATTTTTTTCTATAGAAAGAAAATTTAATGAATTTTTTTCTATAGAAAGAAAATTTAATGAATTTTTTTCTATAGAAAGAAAATTTAATGAATTTTTTTCTATAGAAAGAAAATTTAATGGATTTTTTTCTATAGAAAGAAAATTTAATGGATTTTTTTCTATAGAAAGAAAATTTAATGGATTTTTTTTTCTATAGAAAGAAAATTTAATAAATTTTTTTCTATAGAAAAATATTTAATAAATTTTTTTCTATAGAAAAAATATTTAATAAATTTTTTTCTATAGAAAAAATATTTAATAAATTTTTTTCTATAGAAAAAATATTTAATAAATTTTTTTCTATAGAAAAAATATTTAATAAATTTTTTTCTATAGAAAAAATATTTAATGAATTTTTTTCTATAGAAAGAAAATTTAATAAATTTTTTTCATAGGAAGAAAATTAAATGAAATTTTTTTTATAGAAACAAATTTAATGAATTTTATTTTCATAGAAAAAAATTAATTTAAGAAAGAACTTCAAAGTATAAATTTTTTACAGAAAGGAAACCTAATGAATTCAATAATTTTCTCTATAATTAAATAAAACAACAGAAAAATATTTTTCTAGTGAAAAATTTATTAAAAATTTCCCTACATAATTCAATGGAAATCTTTTTAAAGAAAACTTAAATAAACACAATAATGATTTTACTAAAATATTTTCAAATTTATTTTCATTTCGATATTTTAATGGTTTCAAATTGCTTTGCAATTTTTGGAATAAAATTTCATATTTTATTGAAAAGTTATATATAATTATTATTCCTCTTGATCTGGATCTGGATCAAAATCAATTTCGATTGCAGCTACTTTGTCGTCTTCAGAATTTATGAAACCCGGAAATACCTCTTTATGTATATCACCAATTTCATATTCCTTGATTTTTTCATCTTTATCATCATCAATATCCTCATCCGCCTTAGTGTTCATCACCACTAAAAGCGTTATAGCGAATAAAAATAAATATTTTTGGGATTTCAACATTTCATAGCAGATAATTCTTATTGACAAATCCACAAATCGAACTAAGAAATAAAAGCGATAAATCGGTAGTTTTTATAATTTTATGTTTAAAATAAACAGAAATTAATTAAATTAAAATAAAAAAATTAAATAAACAAGTTACAGAACACAAACAAATTTTTAATTGAAAGAAGAAAAACATTTGTTAATTTAACAAATAATTGGAAAATAATAAAAATGACTTAAATAAAAAACGACATCCACTAATGAAACAAACATTTATGAAAAATTTGTAAAAATCGAAAACTTTTCAATGAACTTTCTAACGAACAAAAACTTTCTAAATCCTAAGTTTTATGAAAAACTTTTCAAAAAAGCTTTCTAATGAACAAAAAAAATAAGAAGAATGAAAATCTATTGAAAAGTTTCTAAAGAACGAAAATCTATTGAACATTTTCCAAAGAAATAAAATTAATTGAACATTTTCTAAAGAAAGCAAATTAGTTTAAACTTTTCTAAAGAAATTGAAAATTTTCTAACGAAGAAAATTTATTGAAAATTTTCTAAAATCGAAAATTTACTGAAATATTTATTGAAAATTTTCTAAAGAAAGAAAATTTATTGAAAATTTTCTAAAGAAAGAAAATTTATTGAAAATTTTTTAAAGAAAGAAAATTAATTGAAAATTTTTAAAGAAAGAAAATTAATTGAAAGTTTTCTAAAAAAAATTATTTGAAAGTTTTCTAAAACAAAGAAAATTAATTGAAAGTTTTCTGAAAAAGGAAAATTTATTGAAAATTTAAAAAAAAAGAAAAATATATTGAAAATTTTTTAAAGAAAGAAATATTTCTTTCTGAATATGTTATAATGAAAAAGACAAAAAGAAAATCTAATGAAGAATGCGAAAATCTAAAAAAAAAACAACACAAAATTAATTTTTTCCGCAATTGATTTTTTATAAAAATTTTAAATATCATTACAATTTCTGGGTATATATTTTTCTATTTTAAACATTATGCTGGATGCCTTAAGAAGTTGAACCATCATTCAATTCTAACTTCCCTTTTGCCAACAAACGTGGCGTAATCAATCAAATCGCCTTCCTTGGCTCCATAGTCTTCATCATCATCAAAGTCTGCCTCATCTTCACAATCGTCTTCTTCATCGTCACAATCGTCTTCAGCTTCGTCTTGACTAATCACTTGAGACACCGCTAAGAAAACTAAAACGAGTAACAGTACAAATTTTCGGATGTTAAACATTTTTGCACAGATTTCTTTATGACAAACAGAACTGTTGAATTCAAGGGACTAATCTGTGATATTTATACTCTTTTTTAAATTTTTGTTTAAATTGTAAAATAGAAGATTTTTTTATTTTAAAAAATATTAAAACAGAAATAAATTATTAATTAAAAAAAGAAAAACATTTGTTGAGAAGTTTCACATCACACAAATTAATTTCCCAAAATATTCTGTAGAACGAAAATTTACTGAACATTTTCTATAGAAAGAAAATTTATTAATTATTTCTAATATAACGGAAACTTATTCGAAATTCCTTATAGAAATTTTATCAAAAATGTTCTAGAGTTCGAAAATTTATCAAAAATTTCCTATAGAATGAAAATTTAATAAGAATTTTCTATAAAGAAAAATGTATTGAAAGTTTTCTTAGAGACAGAAGTTTATTGAATATTTTTATAGAACGAAAATTTATATAAAATTTTCTTTAGAATGAAATTAATTTAAACATTTTTATACAACGAAAATTTATTTAAAACTTTCTAAAGAATGAAATTTTTTTATAAATTTCTATAAAATTGAAAATTTTCTACAAAATTATTTAAAATTTTCTATGAAACGAGAATTTATTAAACATTTTCTGTAGAATGAAAGATTATTAAAATTTTCAAAGAAAAGAAATGTTTTGTAAATTTTCTTTGGAACGAAAATTTATTAAAAAGAAGTTTATTGAAAATATTCTATAAATGAAAAATTTATTTAAAATTACCGTTAGAATGAAAATTTATTGACAATTTTCTTTAAAATGTGGTCATTGAAAATTTTTTACAAAACGATTTTTTTTTAATTTTTGTGTAAATTGAGAACATTTAATGAAACCGTCTGATATTTATACCCTACAACACCATGATTTGGTTATAATGCGTTTGGCATAAGTTTCTAATTGGTCGCTTTTTAGTATATGTATCATATACGAAAATCGGTCCTTTCTTTCTCATAGGTCCCATACAATACCTCTTCCAAATATCGCTTTGAAAGGCATAAATCTCATGTATACTTTGGTATTGTAATAATTTGTGGAATTAAGATAAATGTAAGCAAAAGATGTATGAAATTATGCTCGACATTACCAATTATTTCTTTTAGCTTCCATACAACAGCTTAAATGCATACATTTCATATAAATATTGACATAATGCACTATACACTTAAGCATTAAACAGAAAATCAAACTGTCATTCATAAATCTTTCGAAGCTTTTACAACCAATAATGGTGTGTATGGTATTTCTTAGTCGAACTTGACTGATTATAACATTTTTGCTTGTTTTGAATTATTAAACCCTTAAGTTCCGCAAGTGATGGAACATACAGAAAATAATGTTCTCTGGGGATGTAATATTCAGTTCATACAAGTTCACTACATTAATGTTTGAAAAGAGTGTGAAAATCTTTACAAAAATCGATCCATTATTTCCCAAACTCCCATATAGTAATAAAATTTCATCAAGTAAAGAAATCCATGTTATAAATTTTCCGAGGGTCGGTACCCAATTTCTTATAACTCCCATATAATACTTACCACCAAAAAGAGTTATTTTATACCGCATTAATCTCTTACAAATGTTATTATCACATTAATGTGTTTCATAAAATGATAAAATGTAGAGTGATACATTTCGATATAAATTTCCAATTTAAAAACTAAATTAAAACACATCTGTTTTTAAGTTTATTTATTTATTTATTTTTATTTAATTTACAAATCTGTTTTATACCCACTTTACCTGAAATTAAGAATGAGGGTTAATAAAATTTTCAGTAGGGAACAATTCAATACAGCAGCAAAATATACTCTTTTTAATCACATCATATTCTATCTCTGTTTATTCTTCTTGGCAAATGATCTCAGTTACGTTGGGTCAGATCGGTGCTGTAGAAAAAAAAACAATTTAAGACCGTTCCAAATCTTAGATATATTAATTAAGATTTATCGATATGTGCTTATCCTTGAGTTATCAGAGTTCGCTTATGGATCAGAGGTAAAAACTTAATTTGTTCATACATTTACTTCTTAAGTCTTTCACCGAGTAGATTACTTGAATATGCGTCATAGCCTAATGTAGCATTTTTATAATTTTTAAAAACAGCTTTAAACTTAATTAAATTTTTATTGTTATTAAATTTCTTAATTATAATGAATTATTCATTAGTTCGAAAAAAAAAACATCCCCAAAAACAATTAAAAATATCAATAAAATTTCTCTGGAAAGAACAGATGACTTTTAGAGCTTTAAATATGAGATGAGATGTAATAAATTAATTTTAAAGCTCATTTCATTTAATTAGAAATTTTTAAAACTAATTAGAGAATAAATGTTTTAAAAAAGATTTTTTGTTAAAACCGAGACCAAACGAGAAATCGGTCCATAGAAGAAAGCTATTATAATGATATTTTTACGAATTAGCATTTATTTTTTGTTGTATTTGATGCCTTAAAAATTAATCTGGAACTAAATATATTACTAATAACACAGATAGAGTCCTTCCATAATCACTTCAATTTTAACCATGTGAAATTTTATTGTAATATCTCTAATGGTTCAAAAGTTACAGAATTATTTCCAAGGAAATCGAGTTTGATATATTTTGTGAAGACAATACTTTTTAATTGGGCAATTGAAATTGTCCCTAACATTTGTTTTGAAATTTACAACAGGCCTATGTAGAGGTAGATAGGGTCAAGATTTTCCCAATAAAAGGTATAAGTGTATTTAATATCTAAAAAATCCAGAAGGTATATGATCAGGGGGATGGATACTGTTTATAAAAAGTAAATATTAATAATCTTTTATCTGCGGAACAAACATAAGAAAACAAACGAACAAATAAGATCTCAGTCCACATACAAAGCGTATATTATTTATGAAATATCGGTCCAAATTTCTTATAAAAATCAAAATGAATTCAGTATCGATTTAGAATTACTTTTTAAATTACTCAGTTGATCAGTTTAGAATCACTTTTTAAATCAATTTAACGATGTCTGTTTGCTCGGCTGGTTACCCCATAATGGGATTTAAATTTTTTAATACCATTTTTAGTGTTTATTACTATTTTGGCAGCGCTCGCTTGAAGAGATATTCCACAACACTTTTTAAAACCATTTTTGAGCTCTTCAAACCTCTTTTAACAAGAGCATAATTTTCTTCCACTGTACTGAGCTCTAGGCATTTCGGATTTTATCTTATACTTCAAATTATAAGTCCAGAAATTCCATTTCATCTTTAGGTTCATTAATATGGTTTAAAAATTAGATATTTATATCATTTGAGAAGATTTTTAGAAGTGGAGATTTTTTGAGAATTACAGGAAATTATGGTCCGATTAATACAAAATTTTTTAAAATTGTTTTCTGATTGTAGAAATTATAGACATACAAATATTATTAAAAAGATCACAAATAATTTTTTGAGATATTCAGAAAGATATCTCTAAATTCGACTTGTGAGGTGTATATAACGTTAACATGGTTAATTATCAGAACAGACAGATACACTACGTTAAATCGATCTAGAAAGTGATTCCGAATTGAACGATATACAAAAAATAGATATTACACCATTTTTGGTATGTTAAAGACATCATTTTAAGGGCATCATGCCCCAACCATATATGGTGGTCTAGTGTATAAAACTTCAATTACACAATTCACATATACACATATTTTCCATAGTGGGTTTTAAATGGGAGAGATGGAAGATTTTTTAACATATGGTTTCCCATTATGGAACTTTTCGATATATTATATTTTTTACGAGAACAATTTTTAAACACGTTTCATTTATTTTATTTTTATAATATTTTATCACAATATAACATTAATTCTTGATCATGAGTTCCACTACTATATAGATATCATATCACAGAATTAACAATCCCTTTGAGCTACACATTCACCATTAGGTTTAAGCAAATAACCACTCTTACACTGACAGCCAACAATACATTGATAAGTACAGAATTTAGGAGCTGGTTGGCCACATTTCAAAGGACAAGCGGTACCGCAACTGGTCCATTCTTGATTGGGAGGACAGCGTTTGCCTGAGAACAAAAAAAAAATATAGAATTATTTCAACATCTCGTTAACGTTTTTAAAAAATTTTGGAATCGAATATTCTCATTATAAAATCTGGATTGAATGTTATTCTGAAATTCTTACGTTGAGCTTGTGTGGATACAGAAAATACCAAAATAATGGCAAAAACCAAGAATAATTTTTGAAATAATTTGGCCATGATCTTATTTTTTTTTATTACTTCTGAATAGAATTAAGAGCAGACAAATTTTTAAACTGGCTGGATTAAAGTTTAAATAACAACTAAATTATTAATTAATAAAGTCTAGTCTTTAAATACTATTAATTTGCATTAGAAGATTAATAATTCGTTTAGTTTCACTCATCTTCGTGAGATTAATTTATTTTTTCTAACTTCTAATACTAAATTAATATTTCAACACAATTCCAGAGAACTCGTTATTTTGTAGATAATTATTAACGAAATGTTAATGAAATTCAAATAAACAAAATATAAATTTATGATAAGCAAATAATATTTGTTATTAGAAAAATAAAACAGTGTAACACAAAATAATGGAAACAAATATTTTTTAAAAATTTACGTTTATTTCAATTAATAAAAATAATAAAAAGATTTTAAACAATTGAATGCATAAATAGTTATAAATTTTTATTTATTTAAATAAATTTAACGTTAATTTTCAAAGTTCATTTTCACATTCTTCAGGTTCTACACATTGTCCTTTGTCATTTAGTTTGAAACCCGATAAACACTCACACCCAAAAATACATACAGGAGGACAATATTTTGGTGGTTCTACGCCACATCTGTCAGGACATAAAGTAGCACAATTAGTCCATACTTCATTGGGTCCACACTCATAGTAATTGAAATCAGCTGAAACGAAGTTAAAATTATTATTTTTTTTTTCGAAAACTATGTCGCAGGTCTTACCTTGAGCCTTAATCAATTCAGCAAATATGAAGACCCTTAGTAATACTAAGAAAATATATTGAAATAACTTGGCCATTTTTAGACAAATTGAATTGATTTCTATTTTGTCATTTATTCGGTTTATATATCAGTTACAGAAATATTATTTCCAAAATATTTTCAAATTAATTTTAATTATTTCAAGCGGAATTTTAAAATTCATTTATTTTTATTAATTTGTAGAGTTATTTAAAAATTTTCTGTACAAAACAATTAATCAAATTCGTCAGAACACTTAAATAGTATTTAAACTAGAGGTGAATTATCAAAACTCTCAGAAATCGCAAGTGTATTACAGTCAATGCCTATAGTGCCAATACTACGACCATTCTGAAGAATGCACTACATAGAGGTTAACAAACCATTACTACTTTTTGTAAATCCTTGCAGACGTTAGCTAACGGATTCGGATATTTTTGTGACAAAAATCAATAATGATATGTCACCACTGCTGCGGTTCTTGAGTTGCCTTGCTCTGATACTAATAAAAACAGCATTTATTAAAAAAATGCAACTGAATTATCATTTTCAACCATAATATGTTTGTTTCACAGATATATTTTGTTGTGAAATAAGCATATTTTTTAGTCTCAGAACCATATTATGATAAACAACATGGCTGAAATCATAGAGTGGTTAGGAAGTAACCATATTTTTTTGTACATATAGTTCCGTAATCATTACCATAGTACGATTGAAATAATTTATTAAAACAAAATTACAAAAGCATTTAGTGTGACTTTTCGGATATTGGTCTGTGACTCTACACTAACGTAGGTTGCGTTTCTGCAGAATAAATTGTGCTAATTTTCTATTAAACTTCTGTTTTACATAGGCGCAGTGAAGCGCACCAGGTGTTTGCTAAAGGAAACAAACTTTAAAAATTTAAGTGCTCTAAATTATTAAACGGTATAACTTTATTCAAACAACTAGTTTTTTATTTAATTTTTATGTATATTTTATCCTTTAAATTTTAAATTTGTGTTAAGTTCATCGCTTTCGGAATCGTTCATTCTAACAATCTTGAGGAGCTACACATTCACCTCGGTTATTTAGTTTGTAACCACCTCGACACTGACAGCCCACAATACATTGTAAAGTACAGATCCTGGGAAGTCTTTCACCACATCTTTCAGGACATGCAGTACCACAATTTGTCCATACTTGATTGGGTCCACAAGATTCATCGAGATCAAAAACTACAAAAATATATAAATATTAAAGTTAAAAAATTAATTTAAAAAAAATAGTATTGTGTATACAAGTTAATAATGTCAAAACTCAGTTCTTCAGTCAAACAAATAGATTAACTCAATTTTTGAGAACACTTTCTTTACTGAAGCATATACGGAATGACAACTTATGCTATGAGGTATAAGTCAGCATTTGAAAAATGCTGGCAACGTATAGTCAAGCGTTGTCATGATGATTGAACATCTTTTCTCACTTTTTTACTTTACACTACCAAAACAGAAATAAAGTATAAAGTAACGATTCATTACCACTTCCTGGATTGATTTAATAATGTTCATGTTTTCATCTAGATGGTTGTGTGTCTTGTGAACAGTCTATGGGTCACAATTTTAGGGAGATCTTTATGAAATTTGGCATTTATATACAATTTCACATTTCACTTAATAAAATCCATGATATAATTCTTAGTCCCTTTGATATATATTCGTTAGTCTTACATTGAGCTTTAGTATAATCAGCAAATATTAAAACACTTAGAAATACTAAGAAAATATATTGAAATAACTTGGCCATTTTTAAGTTTAAGCAACTTGAACTGATATCAATTTTGTCATTTACCCGGCTTATATATCAATAACTATTAACTAAAAAAAAGTTTCTCATTAATTTTTATTACTTCATGGGAAGTATTAAATTTAATTTATTACAAAACAAACTCCTACTAAACACTGATTTATTACTAAACACAAGGGTTATGTAAGCTGTTAATGAAAATTAAACTACGAGTAAATTGTCAATTTAAAAATTTTAATATTATCAAAGAAAGCAGTAGAAAGCTATTATTCTCGAAGAAACCGGAGCACTGTTCTGGCTCTTCCTATATCTTTGCGTCATCAGTCATATGTTCGTCCAGTATGTTGTTGGTATTCAAAGGGGAAATTGGAAAGTTAATATCGTTCAATTCTAAATTAGTTGAAAACTTTTAAAAAGATTTTTCGAGGTTGTTTCAGAATCTCACTCACTGAGAATCACTTCCTGAATCAATTTAACAATGCCCGTTTGATGTTCTTTTGGACGGCTGGCAGACTATTCTGGTGAAGCTTGTGACCAATGTACTAATCGCAGCTTTGAAGATATTTTGATTAAAATTGACATTGTATTATTAAGGCTTAAGGACTAACTCTTTTGAAAGGGGGTTTATAACCTATAAATGACTGTTATATCGGTCCATTATATCTTATAGCTCCAATACAAGATTCGATTCCGAATACCACTTTAAAGTGCATTATTATTACCCATTTATACTTTGGTACTGAACTCGTAAATGGTTAATGTAAGGTAAATATATACAGGAATCAATTACCCATAACTCCCATATTCACCATCAGAAAAGATCGATAAAAAACGCAGAAATCTTACACCTACAATAATATCTTAGTACTGCATTAAACGCCTTAGCAGAAAGACCAAATTATATGAAGATCATTCCATAATTTTTTTTATAACTTTATAACTTGTTGAACTTTATAGTGGGGCTATAACTTTCTTACTTATTTATACTTAAGTCGATGTTGCTGGGCCTTTAAAAAATACTTTGAACAAATTTTAAAGAATTCGGATTATAAGTCTTGACGAAAGAATGTTTCTAAGCAACAAATATACAGACCGACTCGCAGGCATAGCTTAATTGAGACCGATTTTTATTTGGTCAAATAATAAATATATATTTCCTTTATGGGATCTCAGAAAATTCAATTTTAGATACACTAACAAACTGACGCACAAAACGAAATCGTATCCGATTTGTTTGTGGTTCAAGAACATACATATTTAATTTGAAGCTCACATATAATAATCCCTATACGGAAAACCTCTTAAATTTATTAAAATCTACATAAAATAATTCAAAATTATGAAGAGAAAATATTTTTATTAAGTCATTAAGTTTAAGTTTTCTATTTAAAACAACCTTTAGGAGTTACACATTCCCCCAAAGAATTTAACAAATAACCAGATTTACACCGACAACCAATAAAACATTGTTTGGTACAATATTTGGGTCCAGTATCTCCACACTTAGGAGGGCATGCGGTACCACAATTAGTCCATTCTTGATTAGTTCCACAAATTTTATTTGACCCATAATCGTAATCGGAATACAAATCTATGGTAAAAAAATATATAAATAAAATGTTAAATATTATCTCTATAACTGAATGCTTCAGGTTAATTTATTCGCGATCGATGTTGAACTTTAAAAAAAATACAATTTAAAATTTACCTTGAGCTGTTACAAATTCTTCAAATATTATAGCACTTAAAAATGCCATAAAAATTACTTGAAATAATTTAGTCATATTTACTTAGTCAGTCTAAATTTTGAATATTAACTAAACTAATTCTAAAGGGCATTCATCATTTTTATAGGACTGAAATATTAATTTATTTTTCATCTTTTTCTTCAATTATTTTATTTTATTACTTCGTGACATTTTTATTTATTAAGTTTTCAAACAAAATTATTTTTTTTTTATCTAAAAAAATCGTGAATAAAAATAAAAACACTGCACAGTGGTCGTACAATGATTTTTTCGGAATGAATTATCTAATCTTTGAACCGTGAGAGATATTCTACTGAAATTTAATATAGTTATAGTTAAAAAAATATCCGAATCGATGAGAAGGATTGCAGACTCCTAGATAATCATGGGGTTAGTGGAGGGGCCTTCCAAATTTGGTATTGAAATAAAAAATTTTGGATTTTTGCATTGAAAAAGGCCATAATGCAACGTGACACTTAAAATGGTTATATCTTTTTGTGATCCATGATTCCTAACAATCTGCTGCTAGTACACATTCCCCACTAGATTTTAACAAATAACCCTCTTTACAACGACATCCTTTAACACAAATATGAGTACATAGATATGGTGCTGATTCACCGCATTCCTCAGGACAAGCAGAACCACATGTATCCCATTCTTGATTAAGGGGACATTCTTTGCCTAAAGAAAGATTTTAGATTTTTATAAACTAAAATAAAATTGTAATTTTTAAACTTACTTTGGACCTGTTTTGAAATTTCCAATACCAGAAGAATGAAGAAAATGAAAAAGAATTTCTTCAAATAATTTATCATGATTTTTAAATTGGACTTTATTAAAAGAATGTTAATGAAATAATAAACATATTTTCCAATATGTCTGTTTTCATTATCAGCATTTTTATATATTTGAATTTCTTTTATATATTTAAATAAAAAAATTCTTTGTTTTAAACAAAAAGAATTATTGATAAAGTTATGAATTTCTACTAGCAAAATTTTAATGTACTTGTCTGTAAAAAGATCAGTTCCTCTGATCTCTATTATCGCCATGTCGCGTTATTCATTACTCGCTTAACTCTTTTATACTCCTAAAGCAATCAGTAGAAAAACTTCAAATGACCCTGCAGTTTAGGGACTCTCCCGAAATAAAAAAG
This sequence comes from Cochliomyia hominivorax, assembly GCA_004302925.2. Lineage (NCBI taxonomy): Eukaryota > Metazoa > Arthropoda > Insecta > Diptera > Calliphoridae > Cochliomyia > Cochliomyia hominivorax. The sequence continues at coordinate 52,816,226 of PYHX02000494.1, read as the reverse complement.
GGACAACATTTACTTTAATAAGCTCGCGATATTAAGCGTTCCCATCACAACTAGACCCGAGTTAGACTCGGCCAAAGATTGTCAACCCAATGACAGCTGTTTGTCTTATGAATGTAGCATTTTGTCTTTTGTAAAGTCTCTTCACATTTTACATTATTGAAATTTCTGTGCACTCACTGTTTCTATACAATACACCTTGTGGCCATAAAGTGGTTGAAAGCATTGTATCTATCACTTTACTGTCTATTTTGTGATCGTTGAGGACGACTGATTGAGCTCATAAAGTCATTCCTTAAGATACACTTGGAGACGAAAAAGTCATAAAGAGGATGTCAAGTTTTGGTTGAATTTTCATCCACAAACTTCTTAAACAGGTGTTTAGTATCTATAACAACGTTAGAACTTGGACATGGACAAGTAGCATATCATCTGGTGTCACAAATTTATGAAAACTTAAAGTTTGGAATTTTTTGTTGTTTTTACAAGAATAAAATAATTTCTAAAGTTTATTTAAATTGAAAAATAACGACATTTATTTGAAATTCTAATAAAACTTGTATAAACTTGTCCGTGAATCAGAGAATTTAATAGATTCCCAATTTTTCATGAAGAAATATCCAAAATCTCAAACTGTACAAATCATGTTTCAAATATTTATATTTGCACTTAAATGATCAACCTTTCATTACAAGTGGTTTAATTAGTGAATAAATGTTGCCACCATTTCGAAAGAAAAAAAACATTTTTTTCCGAATTTCAAATTCGGACTTCTTAACGGATTCATAAATTTATATATCAATAGCGTTAATATTTTTTAGAATTTTATAGGAAATCTGGCACATAAAAAATTGGGAAATGGATTCGCCTTGAATATCTTTGAAACTATAAGAGATAATTTACTAATGTTTAATCACACTTCTATATAAATAATTATAAGGACTTAAAATGGAGAAAATTTCTGTTGTCTAATCCATAAGTAAATGTTTTGGCGAATTGATAAAAATTCAACACACCCGTGGTAAAAAGTTGAACTTCCTACAGATCAACTAAAAAATAAGTGTGAAATTTCATTAAGATATTTCAAAAAAATCGGTTTGGATATATTCTTTCGAATTTATGAATATAGATACAAACGGGATCGTTTTCGTGAATTTAGATACATCAGGGACCGTTTCAGATATTGATTTGGTCTGAGAAAATTTGTATTTTTTGGGTCTCAGATGATTTATTTTAAATGTTATACACGGAATGTCACAAAATTGATATATTCACCACTTCTGAAAGTACGTGGTATATTATAGGTTTCTTGAGGGGGAGAAAATGAGCTAAACAAAATTTATAATTTTTTAATTTTTTATTTGCATAATGAGGAAAATAATAACAGTTAAACTGTAATTCTAAATAATTATAAATATTAAACTCAATAAATATGCACCCGCCTTCAGGGGAATAACACTGTTTACTATAAATTCTAGTTTGTTCAGAAAGTACAGCATTTTACTGATCACAAACATATATTTCATTGGGATATTTAATTTCAAAAATCATAAATGACTTGTATTTGTAATTAAAAAATTTCATTATAATTCAAAAATTAATTTAAATTACAAAATTAACAAAAATTAAATAATATTAAAATATCAGTTAATTAAATATATTGCTGAAATGGTTAATTAAATAAATAATTAAGTATAAGTATTTTAAATAAATTTTATTTCTAAAATTTCAATTAAAATGCTTTCATTAAAAAAATTTATTACAAGGAATGAATCACTCCAAAAAAGTATTCTAAAACATTAATAAAATCCATTAAAAATATTTTTTAGAGTTAAATTTAAAAAGATATCTTAAGTGTAATTTTATGATTAACATGTTGCTGAAGCATGTTAATAAAATATTTAATTAAAATAAGCAAAACTTTCCATTTAATTCTCTTAAAATAAGAACCTGTTTGTTTAGTAAACATTAATTACAATTTTATAATTAATTAAAGAGTAATAATTAGGTAATTAAATAATCATTACATTAATACTTTAAATATAATTAAAACCAAAGCAAACAAACAAAAGCAACATGTTGCTAAAGTAAACTAAGAAAATAATTTTAACAGGATTATTTTAAACTTATTACAATTTTAATGTTTTAAAAATGTTCTAATTAAATTGTTATATAAATTATGCTATAATTAAAATGTATGTTTAGCAACATGTTGCTGGAATGAACTTACGCATATTTAAATAATGCTTTTTTATTAAAATTCAGCTAAAGTTTATTACAAGAATTTATCTGGTATAAGAATACTAATAAAATTCTATTACAATTAATTGCAATAATTATGAAGCAATAAACGTATCTAATAAGCAACATATTGCTAGACTATGCCACCATAATTTATATAGAATATTAAAAAATTAAATTAATTCATTGGAAAGAAATAAATAATTTTTAATAAACATTTTTTCATAAATTTAATAACTAATTCTATAAAATATATTTTAAAACATGTTGCTTAGCACACAAGTACAAAAATGGTCTATTTAACGTACAAATATTTTACTTACACTTGTTTGAGCAAATATTTTTATTAAGCAACATGTTGCCATATTAAACTAACAATATATTTAAATTAATTAAACAATATCTCATATACATAATATGCAAATCTGCCATAATTTAATGGGAACTTTTTTAGTAACTTTAATTTTTGTTTAGCAACATGTTGCCAGGATAGCTTATTCATTATTAAAGTTGTATTTAAATAACATTATTTCACAAAGTTTATAAAAAAGTATTTCAAATGATGAAATAAATATTATATTTGCGTTTTTATATTTTGTTATTTCCACTTGGAAATTGTGTAACAATTTCAATAATTTAATACGAGAATTCTCTCATTAAATGATTCATTTCTATTTTTTCCCATAAAGTTTACGTTTAATAATTATAGTTTATACTAAATAAACTTCATTTATTTATTTTTATTTAATTAATACAAATAACAAAAAATAGCACCTTTATTAACGTGTTTTAAATTTATTGCACTTTATATTTTCTAATTTTATTCCAAAACCAAATTAAACGTCTAGAATTACTTAATATTTATTTGTTAATTAATGACAAGTTTAACAAGTTTTTATAATAAAACCATCCTATAATTAAGTAAATACTTGTATTTTGTTTAATATTTAATTTTAAACTTAAATGAAAATTAAAACAAATGAATTAGAATTATTATTTCAAAATTTTTGTTGGGGTAAATCCCAAAATTATTGTTTATTTTATTTTTTTATTTTAGTAGAGAGATTAAAATTAAACAAAATGTGTAATATTTGATTAAATCGTGGAGAAAAATGTCAAAAGTTGATTGTTTTGTCTGTTCTTATGAACGTCATTTAGATGTTGTCTACGTTTTCTAATATTCTGAATTTAGAAAACAGATTAGAATACACGAATTATGGGGCTTATCTGTATTAAAATGAATATTTTAAATTCGATAATGACCTTGATTAATATTTTTCAAATTAAAAATAAAAATTTGTTTTAACAATAAAATTAAATATTAAGAAATTGAATTAAATTCTTTACGGGCTACCTGATCCCGATAATATAATAGATGGATATTAATATCAAGTAAAAATGTTATAGTCAATCAAGCCTGACTGTGTAATCACACATTGTTGGTTGTAAATGACTGCTAGGAAAAATTTATGAACGACCCTCGTATACTTTAATTTCTTTATTTATGCTTATGTGTTCATTATATTATAATGATTCTTACTTATATGTGAAATTTATGCGTTTTAAAGGGTTTTTTTAGGGTCACATAAGAATCAGAAAAAATTATGGACTGACTCTCATAAAATTATAGAGTTTTGGTTTATATTTATCTTAATTTGACAAAAATTATTTAACAATACCCACGTATATGTGCGATTTATGATTTTGAAAGTGATATTTGGAAGGTTGGTTGTATGGGACCTATGAATCGATCCGCGTATAATTTTTCACATCGTTTTATATATAAGATTTGTAAGGAAAAATAACCATATTATAAAGACAATTATAAAGACATCGTTCTTGGGCCAAAATAATAGTACGTATCACATTTTATTAAGAAAACCTTATAATTGCGACCTGTACTTTGCGAACAAACTTTACAAGGACAGCCAGCTGGACGGACGGACATGCTTAAATCGACTCAGGAAGCGATTCTGAGTAGGACGGTATACTTAAAAGTGGTAATAGGACTATTTTTTTATAATACCCCACAACCTATGGTGGTGTTGGATATAAATTATGTTTCATTTCAATTTTTTTAGTCAACGAAATCCGTTCAGTCGAAAAAAGTTATAGGCAGATATCTGAAATAACTGAAGAATTTTAAAGACAGACTCTGCTGGAATGGAGTTCATTTTAAAACAATGTGTATAAATAAATAAATAAATAAATAAATAAATAAATAAATAAATAAAAAGTTGCTATTACAATGTTGTCCAACATTGTTTATGTTGCCCAACATTGTTTATGTTTTCATGAATTTTTTTATTATTTCTATAGACAAATTTCAATCTTAAGAAAAATATTGTACTATTTATTCAAATAATTTCTAAAATTACTTTGCAAATAGAATAACGCTTTCATAATTCTGCAACATTATTTTTTAAAGTGTATTCTTATTAATTTTATTTTAAAAATATTTTAATTTTAATTTTAAAAGTATTTTTCATTCACATATAATTTCAAAAGAAAATTAAAGACATTAACTATAGTTACAATGTTGAGCAACATTACATTCTTGGAATGTATATAACTTAATAATAAGGAAATACAAATGTTTTATAAATTTAGGTGTAAGTAATTTAAAGTATAGTTAATCTGAATTATTAAGCAATATTTTGTAATAAAACTTTATTTAGCAGCATTGTTTTAAATTCGCATATGATTAACAGCTTTGTTGATATAATGTTGAGCAACATTTTTACTATATTCTTATTTATTTATATTTAATATATAACATATTGTTTTAATGAGTTTAAATAGTAACTATTAGGCAACATTTATTACTAAACCTTTAACAACATTAATTTAAAATTCGTATATTTTTTGACATTAATTTGACAACTCTATAATGATCTTTTTTCAATAAAATTTAAGACTTATTTAATTGACTTTACTTTTTCTAGCTTAAGCCTAATATTAGTGGCAGTTACAAATTGAACGTTTTTGCAATATTGTTAGCAACATTATTGGGAAAACATTATTCTAAAAAAGTAACAATTATAGAAATAAATGTGTTTTTTTTTAACTTTTAACTTGTAGATAACTTTAATGAAAATCAATTATTTTATTGACAGTTTTTGTTTGAATAAAACAAAAAAAATCAACAATGTTGCACCAAATGTTGCAAAGAAAATCAATTATCAGCAGTAATTAAAACTAAACTAACAAATCCCCAAAAAAATATGTTTTCAGACAAAATAACTTTCAATAAAGTCATAATAAATACAATGTGATTGGATTTATACGTTTTTTCTCTTTTTTCAAAAAAATATTAAACAATTATTTTGTTACAGAAAAATTTTTAACTCTGATTTTTGTGGTCCAAAATAAATTTATCTTGAAACATTAATAAAATATTTCAGATCTTAATCAATTTGTTGCAAAAACAACCGCAAATTTTTTATTTAATTTTTTTAATAATAAATAAATTACAATAAAATTAATAAATTTATTCTTAAGGTGGCACTTAACATGATCAGCAACATGGGTATTGTAAAGATATTTATGGTTTGTATACTTATGGCAGTTATCGTGAGAAACTTTTTTTCTAAACAAATTAAATAAAAATATAAACATTGGAAGCTCACAAATGTATTTAGTTAACAATTTATTAAAGATGAAGGTCAATTGTTATTTAATAACTAAATAAAATATAGGGAAGTTATAAAACAATTTGTGGCTAATAACATGCAATGTTTATAAACATATATAGAATGTTGCTTTAATCAAATGGGAACTGGGAAAAGAAACCAAAAATAACAAGTTAGAATGTTATAGTATGTCAAGGCCGACTATATAATCCGCTATAAAACAATGTTGGTTATAAATGGTAGTTACGAAGAAGCAATGAACGACCCTCGTATAATTTTATTTTCTGTTTTTTGTTAAGTGTGTGGTACAATATTGTGAAACTAACATTTATGTGAAATCTGTGCCTTTTTAAATGAATTTTTGGATGCAACAAGAAATGATGGACCAACCCTCGTATAATAGATTTATGCCCTTAAGAATGATATTTAGAAGGGGGTTTGTATCTGACCTATGAGAAGAAATGGTCCGACCCTCGTATAATTTGATACATCGTTTTAAAGTATTGTAAGACTTTTTTGTCAAATTTCGTTTTATAATTAGAATTTCTTTCAGTTTAAAACCCCATTCCTGAAGGATATTTGTAGGGTATAAATATATTTATATTATTTTTATTATATAATTTATTATTTTATTTAATATTAATTTAAATTAATTAATTGATTATTTTTCTTGTCTATTTTTAGGTAATTTTAATCACCATTGATTTAGACCACCTTGTTGGCGGGCCTTAAAAGGAGTTTCAAACATGTTGCCGACAACATGTCATTGTATGTTAAAATGCCTATAAAAATTCTGTTATACTGTTATATTTTCAATTATTTCAACAAAATTTTCAATTAAAAATTAAATTTTAACATAACTAGATTTTTCTTTCTTTTTAACTCTAAAAATAATCACCATCTTAGTTGATTGATGGTGATTAACTGAAATATAAATCAACAAATAATAAACATCAAAAGCTTTTAATAGCGAAAATATTAATAATGAAAATATAATCTAAAAGATATGGCAACATGTGTAACAATTTAATGTAAATATATTAAATTATTTAGAAATAATGACACGTTATGACAGTTAATTTGAATCAGAACAGCAGGTTTATGATAAAAAATTAATTAATTAAAGAGAATGTTTATTTAATTATATTTTATTTCATATGACAGTTAAATATTTTTAAGGTGTCCTAGCAGGTTATGTGATAAACGGAAACTGCAGGAGGCTTTTATTTTAGAAATAATTTGCAAGTTTTCTTAAAAAATATGTATCTAAACAATGTTTCAAAGCACATGTTTACCTTATTTCCATATTTACCATATTTCCATTAACATAAATTGTATTTCCATTAAATTGATTTTGCCAACTCAGACTGAAACAAATATTGCTAAAATATTTGTATGTGTATGATATGAGTTCAGCAACAATTTAGGAAAAATATTGCCCATTTTTTGAATAGAATGTGTAATTAATAATATTTTATTTCATTTGACAATTTGATATTTTTAAAGAGTCTTAACTCATTTTTAATTTTTGCAATTTCCTTTTTAACTAATTTACAGGTTTACTTAAAAAATGTATCTAAACAATGTTTCATAAGACATGTTTACAATGTCCAGCTTCTATGCTGAATTAAAAAATGTTTAGCTACAACTAATTCAAGAGTCTTTCAATATGAACTGAATTTCATTTCAATTGTATATTTTGCTTTTTCCGGACTCAAACTAAAACATATGTTAATCAAGAATCGGTATATAACATATTTATATCAATATTTTTAAATTATCACTCCTCTTCAAAACAAGTATTACATTCATATTGAATCCTGTATTTTAATATCAGTAGAGTTTTTTTACAAGCTATCAAACAAGGGATAGAATATATTGGATAGAATAGATTGGATTGGGAAGAGAGCATATCAAAATTCTTAGCCAAAGTAAATGGTTATTTTTTAGTTTCAAATCCAACTAAAAATTCTAACCATTCTATGCAGTCGTCAAACATTGAGCAAATCAATACCACTTTCAAATTTTTTACACATTCCAACTAGAACTTCTTAAGATCGAACGGTTCTTTAAAGAATCGATTTTCTAATAAGTTCTTTAGCAAAATTTTCAGACTAGAACGTTTTCCTCTTCACCATAAGCAACAAAGTCTCTGTAACCGCTAGGGTTTCTTTAGTAGATCTCATTTCCTTTCTGTTAAACTCCATTGGATTAAAGCTAGGCCATACTAATCTATTCTCGATCCTTTTCAGTTTCTAACTTCTATCTGATCCTGATCGTATTTATTTATTCACTGATTCTAAAATTAATTCCCATTTGCTTCTTTATGTTTTATATAATTTTTTTAATAATTTTATTCTTCAAAGATCTTTCGATTTGACTCTTAGACTCATCTAACTTTTTTCGAATAGATTTTACGTCCGTGTTTTTCTAATGATTTTTATGGAATCAATCATACTATCTTCATTAATTTTTTTTTAATAACTGTAGAAATATTACCCATTGAATTGACCCATTATTTGTGAAAAATGTTGCTAGAAAATTAAATTTATCATCACTTTATAACAACATTTCTAAATATATCAACAACAATTCAACAACAAGAAAACTTTACCAAAGTTTTCTCTGTATTTTAGTATTTAATATTAGGCAGCAAAGCTCTTCAAAATGTTTATAAACTATATCCCGATATATTGTAATTCCTCTATAGCTTTATGTTGCTTTAACTTTAAACAAGGGATTTGGTAAAATTGTCTTATATTTTTTTTATTTTAAATTTTTTTTTAATATTTAACAATCCAAATCCTTACTCACTATTTTTGGTTTCTTGCAACATGTTGCCAATCAAATATTAAACCAACTCCAAACAAGATTTTTATCAAAATTTTTTTTCTCACAAACAGTGTTTAATTTAAATAAGTTTGAAGGCCTTTTAAATATGTTTTAACAAACAATATCCTTATTCATATTTTTTCCTCTGCCTTGCAACATGTTGCCAATAAAACCTTGAAACTTATCTAATTATATTCTATTCTTTTGTTTTGAATAATAAAAAAATCAATCTAAAACATGCATTGGACCATGACAACTCTGCACTAGATTCCATTTGATATCTTTTAACAAAAATCTATTAAGTTTGTTTTTTTTTTTAGAAAACCATGAAAACGACAGCTCTACTTTTATGTATTCAGAGTAATTCTTAACATATTTAATTGTTTCAAATCAGATTAGAGGAAATTGAACAAAAAAATAATGCCTCAAGCATCATTTCAAAAGAAATAACTTACAACTAAATATTAATATTGCTGCTGTTGTTATTGTTGTTGCTATTATTGCTGCTATTGTTTGGCTACCATATTAGTAAATTATTAAATATGATTTAATTTGATAGATTATAAATTATATGAAATGTAATTTGTATTTGCGAAAGATTTAGAACACACCTTTCGGATGCCAAAACAAAGAACTTTTGAAGAAAAAAATCGTAATCAAAACTTGAGGAATTTTTTTATATTTTTCTAAAAAAAAAAATAATAATTTACGATTTGTCATAGAATGAAAAAAATTAATTTTAATTATAATTATTATTTAAAAATATTATTATTGTTATTAATTTATATCATTGAAATGTTTTTACTTCGCTAATAATTAGCAACTTTAATACAACAAATGGTCATTTCGGTAATATTTAAATATTTAAGGCGATTTCATTATCTATAATTAATTTACTTTAATTATGAAAGGTAATTTAAAATGAAATTAAATATTTTGTGATCTTAATATTATTAAGCGGTATTTAATAAAGAAGAGAATGTTTAGTTATGACACACCTAATGAACGTATTCACTGAATCTGTCAAAAACTATTAGAAATTATTTATGAATGGTAGTTTTTTTTAATGTAGGCAGCTGGCAACATGTTGCTAAGTGTTATATTTAATGAAGGGTTTGTTAATAGATAATACTTCATATTTTATAAGAAAATATAGTTCTATTTTTAAGAAAAACAATTTTAAATAAAAAATATTCTTAGCAACATGTTGCTAGCAGAGTTTAGTGTAATACTTTACTTGAAATTATAGGTTTGATAAGGAGCTCGGACTATTGGTATAAAAAGTTAAAACTAATGCAGTATTAAAAACATATAACGCTGTTAAAAATTTAAAGAATTATTTAACGAAATATATTGACAACGCTCTGAATTATCACTAAGATTTAGCTCTTGAGAGAAATGTATTTTGTATTTTTTTAAATCTTTTTTCAAAGTCCAATTTGATATTATTCCCAAGATTGTTAGTTGTTCCCCTCAGTATCAAGCCCAGTTTAAAAAATCTTCTATTGCAAACAAAGTCTGTTCGTTTGCAAAGAGAAACTAGACAACAAAATTTTAAATTATTTTAATTATGGTGAAAAGAATACCTTATGGCAACATGTTGCTGCTGATAACATTAAAATTATTTTAAAAATACTTGTAATCTGTACAAATTTAAAAATTATGTGTAATTGGTATTTTATGATTTATTAATTTTAATTTATACTTTTTAATATTTTTTAAAATTTCTTTGCATCATGTTTTTAACAAATGTTGCAAGCATATTAGTTCATATTTTGTAACTGAACAAAATATTACTTTATGTGATTTTAGATAATATAAATAAAGAATAATAAAATTAATTACTTTTAATAAAAATAATAAAAAAATGTTTCTAAACATTTGATTAAGTTTATATATATATATTTTTTGTTTTTGATGGTTAGGAAATGCTGACCAGAATTTGTAATAATCTTATAAACTTTATTGAATTAATTAAGTAATTTCAAGTTACATAAACTGTCTAAATTTGAATTAGTTATTTGTTGATTTTCATATTTAACTGGCTTCTTGAAGGTATGTTGCAAAACAATTTATGTTACTACTAATTTAGTTTCTATTTAATCATTTCTATATTGCTACACTCTATAATAAATATTGTTTAGATATTTGAAAACATTGCTAAACATTTAATGTTAACTGACAATATGTTTCAAAATGTTTATATTTATAGCAAAACCGAGCACAAATCTTCATTCATATGTTGCAATAAAACATTAAAAGATTAAATAAAATAAAATTTGACATAATTTTACACATTATATTGTTGCAAAAGTATTAAATAGAATGTTGCTAAATTTTTAATTATAATTTAGATTATTTATTATATTTATTAATTATGAAATATAACTAAATAAGAGGGAAATAAAATAAGATCATTAGCAACATCTTGCTTGAAATCAAATGGAATGAATAATGTGTAAATTAAAAGTATAATACTTAAATATGTTGCTTTAAAATTAGCTATGATGTTAGTTTTGAAATGTTGAGTAACATGTTTAAAAACGTTTGCCAACATTTTTTAAATAACAAAAAAATAAAACGAATTTTTATTTAATTTTTCTACATTTCTATCAGATAAAAACCATTCAAATTTCAATTTCAGCAACATATTTATGTTTACAAAGAAAAAATTTTCTACCTTCTAAAAGTTTTTAAAAACAAGTAAACGAAACAAAAAATATTTAAAAAGTTATAAAACAATAAAGAAAAAAAATTTGTATGAACAACTGATAAACACAGACAAATAAATTTTTTGTGTAAAGGAACATGTTGTTAGAAAATGTTCTTATTTTGTTTTATAAAAACATGTTGCTAAGAAAATACATTTTTATAAAATTTTTTTGTGTAAAGGAACATGTTGTTAGAAAATGTTCTTAATCTGTTTTATAAAAACATGTTGCTGAAAAAATACATTTTTATATATTTGTATTCATATTTAATTATTTTATTCACAGCAACATGTTGCAAAGAAAAATATGAATCTAAATCTGAGTTCTTCAATATTACAAAAATTAACATGTTTTAAAACAAATAAGAATGTTGTAAGACAATCATGCATGACTTTGTAATACTTTACACCACATTGTTTGTGACAAATATTATCTACAAGAAATATATGAATGACTCCGGTAAATGTATGCCACCTTTTAGCATTTTAAAACGATTTTTTTGGAGAGGTTACATGGGAGCTAAAATAAATTATGGACCGACCTTTGCAAAAAATTCGAACAAAACTGTTTGATTTAATTTAATTTAATTAACCGCACACGTGAGAATACGGCTCGTCGCAGTGATACTTAGTAGAGTTTTATATTGAACCTTTAAGAAGTAATGGGCTGGTCCTTGTATAATATCTCAAAATGTTTTAGATTATCATGAGGCTAATTAGTGATAAATTGTGCTAATGTTATCACCAATTTCATCCGAAATAATGACGCATGTCATTTTTGTTCACATGGTTTACAATGACTGCCAGCCATCGGTCTAGACGGACGGACGAATATCATAAAATCGGCTTAGAAAGTGATTCTGAGCCGAATGGTGCTACAGTTCCCTTTTTCTGCATAAACGCAACCACCTATAATGGTGTAGGGTATAATTATTAAGCAAAATCATAAAACTTTATTATACCCTGCAACATGTTGCCTAAAACTTTTTCATTTTAAACTATAAAATAAACAATAAAATCAGATAACAATATATTTGATTAATTTACCATAAATGTAAACAGTCATATATTTAAAATATATAAAAATCAAGTAAGGAGTTATAGTGGATCAAGCTGGACCCTACACCACTTTGTTGGTTATAAATGTATACATCGTATAAATTGTTTTCTAATTTAAACTAAAAACTGCAGTATTTTATTATGTGGAATTTATGCATTTTAAAAGAATTTCTTTGGGGATGTTATATGAGAGCTAGAAGAAGTTATGTGCCGATCCTCTTAAAATTTCAAAAATGTTAGTATTATATTAATGTGTATGTCAGATTTAAGTCCTTTAATGTTTGCAATGGTGATTGTCCTATACTTTGGAGTCTTTGACCTTAAAATCTTATTTAGGGATAAACATTAGGGAGCTTATTGTAAAAATGGTTTTATGCTTTTTTAAAATTAAGAGCTGCATTTTGTAAACAAAGTGTAAATGGACAGCCAGCAATTCCGGATGAACTGACATCATTAATCGGCTCAGAAAGTGATTCCAAGTCAAAAGGTATACATAAAAGTGGTGGTATCAATATTTTTTCTGTACGTTACAAACATAAGTACAAAGTCATTATAACCCAACCTCCTTTGTTGGTGTAGGGTAACATAATCTGTAAAATTCATTATTAATGTTGAAAAAAATCATTTTTGAAAATTCTCAAAACATAAATATAACCTTAAACTCAAATCAATAAACAAAATAAATTTTCACCAAAAAAAAAAAAAAAACACTTTTTTATTTTATGCTTGAATAAATCAAAAAGAAACTTTAAATTTACAAGTTTTCCCAAGATATTTTTTATTTTATTTATTTATTTATTTATTATTATTATTTTTTTTTTTGTTAAGTTTAAAGGCAAATTTCAAATTTTGTTTAAATAAAAATATTTTTTTTTGTTAAATATTTTAATATTTTGGTTAACATTATGAATCCAAAATGTCTGGCAGCTAATAAAAGTCTTTAAATGTCTTCAAGCTGTCAGCTTAAATAGACACCATAATTTTTTCATTAAAATATCTACCATAATTATTTATATTTTTTTATAATTTTTTTTTTATCGAAAACACAAAACTTGGCATCGGAGAGAGAGAAAAAATTTCATTAGCAAATTTTAATTTTGATGTATTTTTATGGTCATTAAAGTAAATAATTTTGGTTTTAAGCAGATGTTATTTTATGGCTTTGACAAGGTTGTAAATCTTAAATAAATTATTATTATTATTTTTTATTTGGCAAATCAAGAAAATATTTGAAATTGTGATTGATTCAAAAGATTTTTTAGCAAAAAAAAAAAAAAACAAGAGAAAAATACAGGTGAGAATATTAGATCATTTTATTTTAAACACTATAATACCCTATAACACTATAGGTGGTTTTAGGGGGTCAGTGCATTATTTCTGCACCGATTTTAAATATTTTCATTTGAGTGAATCTTTCAACTTTCTTATAGTTTAGGAGATTAACTGAAAATCCTACCTTTTGACCGATCACGCCAAAGTTTTTATGTTATATGATGTTTCATTACTATGAAGTTTTGATCTCGGTTATCGCCGAGAATTTAAAAACTTTTAAAATTTTAGAATCTAATTCACTGTCTGGACAAATAATGCATTAAAATTAAATGCTGACAATGTTTGACATCTTATAAAACATGTATGAAGAAAGTCCTCACATAATTCTCTGCTAAAAAGAATCAAATAACACTTAAGTTTCCTTACAGGCTCTATGCGAAATTACCTTTATAGAGGGTCAGTATGACACTTTAATTTGGAATTATGCCTTTACGCTGCTATTTTACACACACATAAAAAACGTTGCTACTCTTATCAGTATACCGATTGAATCATAATCACCATTATCTATTAACGATATTCATTCGATAAATCGACGGTTCACCATTTTGGCTGAAGATCTGTCCCCTGGATTTAACAGATTTTAAATCGTCAGATCAGTATTATTAAATTAATTATATATTATACAATAACTATCGTCTCGTTTCTTAAATAAATTTTTGGAAAATTTGTAAAATCAACATATCCAAGATGGTCAATTTTTAAAAATCTCAAGCTACGTCCCTGATCAAATATGTCCTTGTACAAATTGACATATTTCCAAAAAATATGGAATCACTGTATATATTATGAAAAAATCTTTCCCCTGCTCGTACCGGACATATTGATGATTTCCTTTAAATAAACAAATTATTCATATTTGTTAGGAGCAAAATGGGTCAGAATAATTTTTAAAATTTATATAAATCTTATATATCTCAGCCTTACTATTTAGTCATACATATCTTAACCCATTTCCTAATAAAAACAATTCTTCTAAAGGTCATTTTATTTTCATACATATGTTTATGTTTAAACTTAAATTATAGTTATAATAGTTTATTTTTATAAATATTTTTGACCAATTTAATATACAAGATTAAGTAAACTAACATTTTTTCTGAAAATAAAACCAAATAAACATTTAATTTTTCTATAGTCAAGGTCTAAGATAAAGTAATTTTTATTTTTGTGGCCCAACCTTAAAACGAAAAATAAAAATCATGTAAACAAAATTATAGGAAAAAAATGAAATAGAAAAACAAGTTTTAGAAAAATAAATGGGAATAAGAAGACTATAGAAAGACGGTATTTGGAGAAGAAAAAAAGCTAAAGGACTGGATTTACAGTTCACAAAGAAAGAAATTATCTCATATATTTTCCCATTCTAGTTTTGATTTTTTCATTGTCTCAGATTGACTATAGAAAAGCGATACCACAAAAAGAAAAAAATTGGGCCATTAAGTTACAGAACTAGACTTAAACATCAAAAATAAAGTAATATTCTGAACGATATTTTGCCATAATTTTTTGATTTTTTAAATATTTTAGGTTTTTGCTCATAACTTTTTTTATGATGGAGCAATTTGTATGCTTTTCAATACTGTTATATTGAGGACTTTAGTATTTAATGTGATATAGATTTTTGTTATATATCTCAGATCTCTTTTATGAAAGAACGCTTGCAACATCTATTATATAGAGTTATATAATGATCAACTTTACTCTCCAGTCACAAAATGTTGCCAATGGATAAAATAATTTTTTTTTTTTTTTTTTTTTTTGAAAATTACAGATACCGACTTAAAATACCACCAAATGATTAGTTAAAATAAACTACAAATATTAAACGAAAGCAATAACAACAACATTAAAAAAAAAAAGAAATAATGTCGAAAAGTTTAGCAACATTTGTAAATAACATATGTTTTCTGCACATATAAACAACAAAAACAATTTAATATTTAAACCCCAACAAAAACAACAAATGTTTACAATAATAATTTTATAAAATTACAAAACAAATATTATTATAATCCTGATATATAACAGATTAAATTTTTAAAAACTTCAGTCATTAATTATAGCAAAAAAACATAGAAATAAAAACTTATCAGCTGTTAGAGGTGTGAATTTGATAAATGATTTTTATATTAAAATTATAACAGAAAACAAGAAATTCTTAAAATATTTTTATTTAACTCATAAAAATTATTTAAACTAAAATAATAATATTTAATACAAAAAAAATAATTAAAAAATTAACAACAAGTATTTTGTATATGGAGTGAGATCAAAAAATTCTTAACACACGTTCTTTATTAAAAAATTGTAACCCAAATATTATTTCATTATTAGACACTCAACGACCACATGTGGTGAAGAGAGTATACTAACTTTGTCATTCCGTATATAACGCTAAGAATCTTGCATCAAATCAAAACCTGAGTATGATTTTGTTATGTCCGTCTGTCTGTCTGTCTGAGTGACCAAGAAAAAGTGCGTACTAAAATTAGTAAATATTTTCAACAGAACCCAACTTTGTCCTATAAAAAGTTAGATAAGCAATCAAAGATCTGTCGTCAAACTTTCTCAAATGTTATTAAACAGTACCAGAAGAATTTGTTCGTTTAAAGAAATCCTAGTTCAGATAGAGGGAATGGTCCACATGATGCTTTCTAAAGCAAGCATTTTCACAAGAGCTCCTAACACATCCAGTTGGAAAGCAGCCCATTTAGCTCAGTGTTTATGAAAAGTTAATGTTAATACATGTTAAACAAGTAAAAGTTATAGTCGGTCAAGCCCGACTATCTGATACTCTACACCGGATTCTTTTTTATTAATAGTAGCAATCAGACATAGATGAACAACCCTTTTGAAAATATTTTCTTATTTGTGCTAAAAGTGCAGTATATTATAGCGGAAGCTAGAGGAAATTATGGACCGGTCCTCGTAAAATTTCGTACATCGATTATTGGTTATATTTATTCTTATTTAAAAAATTTTTAGCACAATTCCAACTTATTGTGAGATTTAAGCGCTTCAAAGTGATATTTTTAAGGATGGTTATAATGGACCTATGAAAAAAATGAACCGATCCTCGTATAAAGTCGCACATCATTTTAGAATATTAAAAAAAGACTTCTATGTGTCAAATATTTGTGAAGAAACTAGTTGAAAATCTCCAATCTTAATAGGCATCACCAAAATAACTCTAAAATTGTAACCAGCATTTTGTTCACAATTTTACAACAAGCCAGCCAGACGGAAGGATGGACACCATTTAATCGACTTAGAAAGTGATTCTGAGTTGAACAGTATACTTAAAATTGGTGGTAGCAATATTTTTTCCGTCCATTACAAACTTCTGCACAAACGCATAGCACCCCAACCACATACGGTAGTGTAAGATATAAAAACATTTAAGACTCAAAAAGTTCCTGACATGAACACTGCAAAAAATTTTGAGGAGATAATGTGTTATTTCACCAATAGAGGTAAATTCTCCAAATTGTCAGGAGCTAAGGTCAAAGGGGAGATATTGGTCTTATTAAAAGAGAAATGAATAGACAAAAATTGTTTTTTTCTAAAAGTATTGTAGAATTTAAACGAAAATTGAAAAGTGACTGAAAGCGCTATAACAACGTTAATGGATGGGTTTCCGAAAAAGATACAAAATTTCATCACTAGTGATTGAAATTATAAAAACATTTTTTTTTTTCAAATTGTGATAATAATTTCAATCAAATAAGAAAATTAACACTGTAAGTTTAATGGCTTCGTTTTTAAAACATATATGAATGTTAAAATTGTTCGATCTCACTCCTTAATTTTAAAAATAAAATTGCTATTTATTTAAAGTTGATATTTACATTCATTATTTGCAGCTTTTTTTTTGCATTTAATTGACATTTATTTTGTGAAGTCTTTTTCTTTTTTGCCCAAGACTATTTTTGGCAATTGTTTAAGATTTATTAACTTAAATTTGTTTCCCTCCGGTAAAAATTACAATTTATAACAGATGCTGATATTTTAATGCTCATGATGATCAGCATGATCAGTTTATGCACATAAACATAAGTTTGCCTAAGCTACAATGTGTTTGTAAACATTGTTGCTGGAAATAGGTCACGTTTTAGTAATGTTGCAACTTAATGTTTTACTCATATGACTTGAATTTGGAGAAAAAGCAACAATATTATTGGACAAAACAAATAAGTTATAAGAAATTTATAAACTAACAAAAAAAACTTAATAATATAAAATTTTTTATGTTTCGCAACATGTTGCTAAACTAAAAAAACTAAAGATTAAAGTTTTTTTTTATTTCTTGTGATTAAAAATGATAAGGTATTAAAAACGTATTTTATTAATTATTATTAAAGTTTAAGGCAACTTGAATTAACAACTTACTTTCGTCTAGCAACATGTTGAAAAAATTATTAAAGTTGAAAGTAAGAATTAAACGTCTTTAAATGAAAATTTTGAAATACTTGAGGCAGTTTAATTGATCGTCTTAAAATATTCCTTCCTTTTTCATTCATCTTGTGGCATTAAAAATACAACTTTCTTTCTTAACATTTATTTTACGATTTAAATACTTAAACCGTTAAGCACCTAAACTAAAACTCGCAACAAGTTGTTGGAAAACTTAATAACAAACTAACGCATAAAATCTTTAGCCTTCAACTTGTAAAACAAGAAAAAAATCTTGAACTTGACACAACTTTCGAAAAGCTAAATAAAAATGCAAAACTGTAAAATTTTGCAGAAACTTAAAAGAATGAAAAACTTAATAGTTCAAATAATATAAGAGAATTAACTATTTTCTCTCAACGAAAATTTCAGAAAATTTTTGTATAAATTTCCTGCATTTTCAAAAAAAAAGATAATTTCAACTAAATTTCTTTTGATAGAAGTACTTCGGCTTCAAAACAATTTTCCTTTATTGCTGATAAATGTTGCTCATAATTTTCAATAAATTTTCTCTTCAGAGAAATACAAAGGAATTTCGCTCAGACCTCTCTTTACAGAGCTCATCTATTTAGAGAAATGTTTACACCTTTTTAAATGTTTTCTATAACGAAATATTTTATTTATTATGCTGAAGTTTCTATTAAGAAAAAAATGAATATTTTTTAAGAGAAATATTTTACATAGGAAAAAAACGTTCTCTAAATATTCTGCTAAGAGAATATTGTCATTTTTTTATTATATAATTTTCCTTTAAGAACCATTTTGCATAATCACCAAATTTTCTGTTAAAAGAATATATAAAAATATTTTCATTAACAGTAAAGTTTGCAGGATTTTCTATAAAGAGAACATTTAATATCCTATAAGGAGAAGATTTTTAAATGAGAAATTATATAATTTTCCATAAAGAGGCATTTTGCATTATCAGCAGTTTTTATATTAAGATAAAATATAACCAGATTTTGCATTAAGAATAAACATTGAAAGAAAGATTGTTTTCATAAATAGAAAATGTTGAAAGGAAAAATCTCATTTTACCTTTTAAAGAAATGTTCTGCTTAAAAAAATAAAAATAAATAATATTAAAAAGAAAACTTCCGCTAAATTCTTTGACGCAAAAATACTTTCTCTTCTATTAAATTATTTTCTATTATGAAAAAAAATATCACAAAAAATCTATTAAGAGAAAATTTTCTTACATTCTCTATAATGAGAACATACTCACTTAAATATCTATTTCGAGAAAAACATTCTCTGAATTCTATGGTCAGAGAAAAATTTACTAATTAAAAAATTTTAAATATTTAGAAAACCGATAAATTATTTTTGAAAGAAACTTTGGTTAATTTTCTTGATTGAAGACTATAAATTTCTATTAAGTGAATACTTTTCTAAAATTTTTCACTAACAAAAAAAATATCACTGAATTCTCTCCTTGAAAAAAAGTTAATTTTAGCTTAATTCGGTTTTAAATGTTTCTTTTAAGAGAAAAGTTACGCAATGTTCTCTTCTCTAAGAAAAATTTGTGAAAAATTTTGTGAAAGGAAATTTTACCAACAAAAAATTAATAACTTAAAAACTTTTTAAAATTTCTATTAAGAAACAATTTTCACTACATCCACTCTATTAAACGACAAATTGTACTAAATTATTTATTTATTAACAAATTATTTTATTCTCTTAATTAAATATTTTTTTTAAGAAATATGTTTCATAAAATTTCGTGTGAGAAAATAATGACTTTAAAAAACACTTTTTGAAGTTTATTTTTCTCTAATTGTTTTTCAGAGAATTTTCTATTTAAATGATTACCTTAACTAATTTTTTTAAAATCTCCTCTAAGATCTTTTTCGTCAAGAAAAAAATAGTTTACATAAGTCAATATTAAGGTATATTTTCTTTTAAATTCCGTTTAAGAGAAAATTTGCTCTAAGTGAAAAATGTCGTTGAATTGAACATTAGATAAATTTTTTAGGTTCTCTCTTAAGATCAAAATTTTAAGAGAAAATTTTTACAAAAGTCCATATTAAGAGTAAAATACATCTTTATTAATTACAAATCAGTACATTTTTCTTCTGATTTTCTATTATTTTATTTTAGGAGGAAAATTCGATATTTTTTTTTTTGAAAATGTTTGTAAAACATGATATGAGAAATGTTCCTCTCAATTCTCTATTAATAGAAAATTTAAAAAAAGTATTCCATTGGGAGAAGTATTTCTCTAATTCTTTCTATAAATTTCGTTAGCAAAAAATTATAAAAAAAAGTAAAAATTTTCTATTTAGAAAAATATTTTAATAAATTCTCTACTGAGGAGAAGTTTTCTCTAAATTCTATAATAAGAGAAGATATTGTTTAATTTACGGCTAAGAGGAAATTTGTACAAGTCGAACCCGATTATTGAATACCCTACACCACATTTTTGGTTATATGTGGTAGCTACCAAAAATTGATGAACCATCCTCGTGTACAGTATATTATACTGGTATCAAGTTCCATGTGGGATTACTACGTTCTAAAAGGTTCCCTTCATGGGAACTAAAAGAAGAAATTATGTATCGATCCTCGTAAAATTTTGCACATTGTTTTTTGCTTATATCTGTATTGATTTGACTCACTCAATACCAACGTATTTGTGAGATTTAAGCCCTTAAAAATGATATTTGAAGAGGGAGTTGTACGGGACCTATTAAAAATAGTGGGCCGATCCTCATATAAATTGGCACATCATTTTAGAATATTATAAAACTAAATTGTTCTTTATTTAGGTCTTCCTTAAATATCCATTCCGGTATGAATATTTGTATGGGTGAAATAATGGACCCATCATCAACAGTTTTACCACCATATATGGTAATATAATGGCACATACCAAATTTCATTAAAATATCTTTAAAACTGCGGCCTCCAAATTTTATATGGACAGCCAGCCGTTACAAAATTAGGCACAAACGCATTTTACCCCAACCACATATGGTGTAGGGTATAATTAATAAAAGAAAATTTTGATAAAAGTCAATATTAAAATTTTTATCTAAATTTTTTATTAAGTAAAACATTTCATCAAAATTTTCATTAGGATAAAATTTTAGCTAATTTCTTTGTTAAAAAATATCTCTTAACAAAAAAGAAAAAATGCTTTCAAAATACTCTCTTAAGAGTTTTTTTTAAATCCTCTCATAAGTGTTTTTTTTTTTCTTCAAATTCTCTTTCAAAATGTATCGTCTAATTTCTTTTTTATGAGAATGTGTTAATAAAAAGTTTATTTATAAGATCGTATTTGATTTAACTTTACTTTCATCCTTAACTATTAATTATTATTCAAAAATTCTTTTAAATAAATTTTAACCAATAGAAAATTAATGATCTTAATAACCACTTCAGTTTAATAATTCATTAATTTAAATACTGAATCCAAAAGAAACAACAAACAATTTTAAAACCAAGCGAAACGATCAAGTTCATTAACAAAATACTTAACAAATAAATAAAGAAAACAAACACACAAACGTATAAACGAAAATAGCAACTTGTATCTCAACATCATCATTTTGAAAACAGTAGCAAACAAAACTCATCCGTAAACAAACAAAAAACAGCTATAAAAACAACAACAAAAAACTTAAGAAATAAGAAAAAATACAAATGATAAGTTTTCAGTTTGCTTTTTATAAATTTATAGTTTTTCAAGTTTAAAATCATTGTTAAAGATACATTTTATTTCAACTGTCTTCAGAAGAGTGTCAATGAACTTTAAGCTTTGTTTTGTATCTTAAAAATACAAAACACAATATATTTAAATGCTTTTGAACACTTATTTAGAGCTTAGAGTTATAAGACTTAACGCTATAATTTAAATAGTCTACTTGTCTACATGTCCATCTGTCCATCCATTTGCGTATCTGTCTAACTGTCTGTCCATCTGTCAAGCAGTATATATTATATGTTTGTCTGTGTATATGTGTGTGTTTAAGAGGTGTTGAATTTTATGTGAATTTAATTAATTTAAAATTTTTAGTGCGTAAATCTTTCTTGTAAAACAATCAATCTGCTTTAAATGTCATATCCACAAGGCGTAACGCCATTAAACGTTTTAAATTTACATTTTTAAATAAACAAAAATTAAATAAACACGTGTTTTCAACATTAACAGATGTTTAAGGTGTGAAGCGATGATTGAAAGCCGGTACTGTTAGGAGCCAAATATTAAGTTAGGAGCCAAATAACCGTAGGAAAAATATAAAAAATGAAATGTGATGTTTATGATATTTATGGTAAAAATTCTTTATCTTTTTTGATAGAAACTTTCACAAAATATTTTTCATTTCAGAAACTTGTACAACCTTCCGGTAATTTCTCTATGAAGCGGATATTTTAAATTCATTCTCTGCTAAAAAAAAATATCATTTTTACTTAGGATCAAATTTTTAATAAATTCTTCCATATTATTCTCTTAATTTTTTATTGAGGCAAATTGTCTTATTCAAATTTTCACAAAAATATTTGTTAGGAGAATATTTTCTCTAAAATTTCTTTAAGAAATATTTTTTTCTCTGTTCAGAAAAAAATTTACTATACGAAAATTACCTTTTTTAAGAGAAAACTATAAATGTTCTATTAAGACATATTTTCTATTAAAAAAAATATTTAAATTAATTATCTGTGAAAAGAAATTTTTAAATTTTTTTCAATTAAGAGAAAAATTTTTAATAATTTTTTATTAAGATATAATTCTAAGGAATTTTTTCATTCAGACAAAATCCTTTAGTGACTTTTGAATTAAACAAAACCTCATACTTTATTATTAAATAAAATTGAAATTATTTTATTAAATTGTTTAAGAAACCTTCTCTTAAAAAAAGAAAAATATATAATAAAATCAATTTTTTTAAGAGAAAGTGTTCGTTGTTGAAACCAAATTTTTAGACAATTCTCTTCAAAAGCTTTCCTTTCCTTAAAATAAAATCCTTATTAGGATTTCTATTTTTTACTAAGAGAAAGGTATTACTAAATTTTCTCTTAAAATTTCTTTTAAGAGAAAATTTTTTTACTAAAACTTTATCTTGATTGTTTGAATTTTTTTGAGGAGAAAATCTTTGTAAAAACACAGAAAACAGGAAAATGGTTAACATTTTTCTATTTGAAACGATTTTACTTTATATTTTTATAAGGGGGAAATGCTCTCTTAATTTGTTCTTAAAAAAATCTTCTTTTAAGATAAATTTTTCGTACAATCTCTGTGAGGAGAAAAAAGAGCACACTATGGACCCTTTTAAGAAAATGTGTTCAAAAATCTTTATGAAAACCATTTTACAGAAATTTTCCATTTGTATTAATTTTTCTTCTAATACTCTAATAGACAAATTTTCACCAATTTCTCTTATAATTCCTTTTTTTTAATATTCCATTTTTAAGAAATTTATTACATAAGGATCTGGCGCAAAATTACCATTTTACTTTAGCATGAAAACAAAGCAATTCTTCTGTCTTTTTAAGAAAACTTACTCCAGTTAACAAACCCGACCAAATTTGGAAAAATGCATTTGAATTAGAGAATGTTCATATATTCATTTCGTCTGGAGACCACCTCCAAATGAAAATATATTTAACAATTTTATTTATTTGTGCCTTTAAAAAATGAAAACATAACGAGACTTTTGTTATTTATGGACTATAAAAATCAAACAAGTTTGCTGCTTAAGTCTTTTGTTTTCATACATCACAAATTATGTTATCGATTACCTTTCTATATTCTTTTACAAAAGAAGCAGGCAATACTAACTGATTTTATATAGATACATATACATTTATGTTTTTACTAACACACAAATTTATTTTTTTTTCGAACATAAATTTTATGTCTATGCGAGACCCCAAGGGACATGTGTTATAGAATAAATAAAAAACTGCTCCAAATTATTATATAAAAATAACCATTTTTCTTATAAATAAACGTAACTCTACTCAATATCAAAGTTTAAAACATAAAATCTATTGATCATAATTTAAAGAGTGAGATCGAAAAATTCTTAACATACGTTTTCTATTACAACTTGTTACCTTTGTAAAACATGACAGTTATCATGTTTAATGTTAAACAAATGAACTTATTTTCAATTTGATTAAAATAAGTTGCCATAAAACTATGCGTACTAAAATTATAAAATATTGTCAACAAAACCCACTTGGACCTTCCAGAAGTTAGTCTGCCATTAAACAGTTTTTAACGTTATTCAGTAGTACGTTTTCGTTTATAGAAAACTTAACTCAAGTAGAAGGAATAACCCATTTAATGATTCTAATGAGAAAAAGTGGAAAATATTTCTAAAAAAGCTCTCAACACATCCGGTCAAAAAGCAGCCTGGTTATCTCAGTACTCGGACTATACAGAACAAAAAGCTAATGCAGAATTAAGGACAAGAGTTCCTGACAGGAATGCTGTTAAAAATTTAGAGGCCAAAAACAGAACACAGAAATTGAGGTCAAGTTTTGTAAAAATATTCTTATAGCATAATGGTTTACGAAACGTCTATTTTGGAAGATTTTTCGCAATATTCTGATCAAAATTTTTATGTTGCTGATGCTCAAGGGAATGTTAAGGAAAAACAGTCAAAATTTACCTAAAGGTTCTTGGTATGGCAAGCAGTATGCAATTGCAGCAAAATAAGCCAAACATTTGATACAACGTTGATAAGTCTTCATAATGTCTCCACTTGTTTTTGGCCTGACTTGGTACATACATATCAGTTCGGTATAGTACAAGACTTATAATCAAGCTGTAAGTTTTGTGGTTACGTTTTTATTAACAGATATGCATGTTAATAACATTTCAATCTCACTTCTTATCTATGATTATTAAGAGTATTTTATGTATTTAGTTATAAATAAAATCGTGTGAAAAACAACAATTCTTGAGGGATTTTAAAAGAATAGAATTAATAAAAAAATTCATATTCGAAAGAATACAGAAATTCTTATTTCTTTTTATAAAAAAGGCGTTAATTGAAATTTATGTTCTTTTAGAGTTTTAACTCATTTCTTTAATGTGTAACAAATATGATTAAGTTGTCTTTTATTATTATTATTAATAAGCGATTATTATAATTATTATTTATTACATTTTTAGAAATTTGAAATTAATGTTTGATTATAATTAAATAATTGCTGGTGGATAATTAGTTCTTGTTGTCGTTGTTGTTATTCCTTATAACGAATTTGTTGTATTAATTGCTGGCAATTTTTTTAAGAAAATTAATATTTAAACACACATATGGACTTGTATGAGAAATATGTATTTTTATTGTTGTAATTAAATTATATAATTATCTGGTTTTAATTTTATTACTTCAATAAATTGAAGTTTGAAATTAAAGAAATTTATTCAAAAAAATATTTTATATAATTTTCAAAATAATATTTATTGTTGTTTAAAAAAAATTATTGGAAATTATTCAAAAATATAAAGTTAAATGAAAATTTAAATTTTATTTAAAATATGGTTAAAAAGAAAGGTCCGAGTACTCTACACCCTTCGCAGATTCCACCCTTAACTTTATGTACTCCAATCGAGTCTCTCACTCGAAATGTTAACACATGTTAACATTTTTTTGATCTCTCAAGAGCTAAATATTTATCCACTGCCCTTAGTTCCGGACAGCTTGGAGCATCTGCGTCTATTGGTACAAATACCACATTATTGTTCCTGTACCACTTAAAGACTTGTTTACCATAGTGACAGGATGCCAAATTATGCCAAAAAGCATCCTTTTTTGTAAACATTCCTTGATGTAAATTTCGGTATTTATAAAGTACCGCTGCATATTGTTTGCCATACCAAGAACTTTTTGGGAAATAGTGACTGCTTTTGAATCCTTAACATCTCTTTGAAATTCCCTCGAGCATTAACAGCATAAAATTTTTTGTTTAGAAAAATGTAACTTCAATTTCTTTACTCTGTTTTGAGTCTCTAATTTTTTCAGCGTTCCTGTTAGGAATGTTTTGAGCCTTCCATGATTAAAATTTGCAAATACCTTTTCGTACCAATAAAATACATTCTTTTATTGGCTTCAGAAACATCATACAGACTTTTTATTTTTCATAAATCAGGTTTTCTTTTCACGGACAAGTTCTTCCTGAAAATAATATAATTTGGTAAACATTTTGTCTTTTAAGAGAACCCAATGTATCTGTTTTCTCTTGCAAGTGAAACTTTTTTCTTAAAAGAGAATTTTGTGAATATTTTCTCATAAAGATGAATTTCTTTAAAAAAGATAATAAGTGAAACTCTTCTTCTTAGGAAAATTGTATTTAAAAAGAATACGAAAATTTTCTCTCGAAAGGTAATTTAGTAAAACTTATAAAAAATTTAAAATTAAAATTTTTCTTTTAAGACAAAAGATAATTAAGAGAAAATTTTATCTTACAAAAACAAAAGTCTTAAAAGAGAACTTGATGAAAATTTTCTCTCAAAAAATTTTTCAGGAAACTCTTCCCTTTAAAGGAAATTTAGTGAAAAATTTCTAATAAAAGAGAATTTAATGAAAATTTTCTTTCAAAATCAAATTTAGTGAAAATTTTCACTTAAAGGGAATTTAGTGATTTTTTTCTTAAGATAAATAAATAAAAATTTCCTCTTTGAGAGAAAATCAAAATTTTCTCTCATAAGATAATTAAGGAAAACTTTAATCTAAAGAAAAATGTTTAGTTAACAGAGAATTTAATGCAAATTTACTCTTAAAAGAATTTTCATGGAAAATCTTCTCTTATAAGATAATTTAGTGTAAATTATGATTTTGATTTGATAATATAGTGAAACTTTTCTCTTAAAAGGAAATAAAATGAAGATTTCGCTTCAGACAATTAAGTAAAACTTCTCTCTTAATACGGAATTTAGTGAAAAGTTTCTCCTAAGACAATTAAGTAAGAACTTCCTATTAAAATAGAATTCAATGAATATTTTCTCTCAAAAGATAATTAAGATAAATGTTGTCTTGTATGAGAATTTAATAAAAATTCTATCAAAAGATCTTTCAGGGAAACTTTTCTCTTTAAAGAGAATTTAGTGAACATTTTTCCTAAGGTCAACTAAGGAAAAATTTCTCAATTAAATTAAATTTTTCTCCCAAAAAAAATTTTGTAAAACTTTTCTCTTAAAAAAAATTTAGCGAATATTTTCTCATTAAAATTAGGAAAATTGCTACAAAGTTCGCTCTTAATATAATTTATCACCAAATGTTCTCTCATTAGATTATTTCGAGAAAATTTTCCCTTTTTCTAGAATTTTGTAATTCTCTTAGTACAAAATTTTAACTTCTAAGTCATGTTTTAAAAAAAATATTAAGTTTAGTATTATTAAAAAATGGGATAAAAATTAAATTAAAATTTTCTCTTACGAGAGAATTCGAAGATTATTTTCTCTTAAATTTTTTTGATGTAAGTCTTCCTTTATTGAATAATCTAGTGATTATTCTCAGCCTGTAGAATAATATTTAGTCATCTTCTGCTCAATTACGATTTTTTATAAAATTAGTAACAAATTTCTTTTTATAAGAGAAAAAATTCTCCACAGTTTTAAATAAATCGATTCTTTAAGGAAATTTTAAGCTTCTTAATTATAAATTCTTAAGGAATTTATTTGTTAATTTTTCTATGTTAATTTCAGATTAAAGTCCAAATTAATACATATGAATTATTTTTACAAAATTTCACTCAATTTAAATGTATTCTCTTTCTCTCTATTTGCAGGTATGTTTGATATAAATTCCTGTAATGTAATTTAAAAGATTGTACGGTAAGATATAAGAGACTTCTCTGCAACTTCACCTACCGCTTTATGAAATCTGGACAAAATTCTCAGAATTTTTATATGTAACTTAATTATCGTGAAGAAACTATAATAACAACAATAATACGTTCCAAAAACCATTTCAATACTATTTAAAATGAAAATATGTTTTCAAGACACAACTAAAAAAAGAAAATTATTTAGCAACAATTTTATAATTAAAATCAAAATTACACAAATTATTAAATCACAAATATTTTAATCGATCAAATTATAATTTCATTTAATAACACAAGACGTAACAAAAAATTCCACAGCCGGTCAACGCATCTTTGGACCAAAAAAAAAATAATAATTTATGAGACTTTTTTGCAATAATTTATGGGAATATTTTTTGTGTAATTTTAAACAAGAAATTACATTAATTTAAACACACCTTAAATAACTGACGTATTTAGTAATCAAACACGTAATATAAAGATTTATTTAAAATAAAATTAACCTAATTTTTGTAGGCATTTTTGTTAATAATTTAATATAGTTTGAAAATCGGTTTTATGGTGTAAATAAGATTAAAAGTCTTTTTTATGTTCTACATACAACACAGAGTGAATTGGAGTTATATTAAGTAAGTCATTAGGTATATAACATCAACATGGTAGCATATATGACCCCATAATCTTAGTCGCACTTTGTTTGAACTTATTTCCAAATGAATTTTCCCAATGATTTGTAGTTAAAGATTAATTATAGACCGATATATGTAACATCGGCTTAAGTCGAAAATTTATAAAATAAATACCGCTTAAATAAAGGAGATATGTGTAGGAAAACAAAGTCACTTAATTTACAGCTTCAAATTTTTTATTTGATTCAAATTATCCCAATATAAAAAATATTTTGAAACTTTTTCGAAACCCTTCTTCGTTTTTATAGTGGTAATTCATCACCGTTTCAAATCTACTATACTTTTGGACATCTTTTTTGTGCTCTTTAATTCTCTTAAAACTCAATATCTTGACTTTAACTTTACGTAACCAAAAGTCCAAACACTGAATTAACCATGCTGCATTCTTACCGGATGTGTAAGGAGCTCTTTTGAAAATGATTTTTTTTTTGCTTTAGAAACAACATTTGGATCATACCTTCTACCTGAACCAAGTTTTCTCTCTACAACAAGTTTTCTATCATTTAACAACATTGAAAGCAACTGAGGCCAAAACTTTCAATGATTGACTAACTTTTCGTAGGACCAACTTGAGTTTGATTGAAAATATTTAATAATTTTGTTACGCACTTTTTTGTGGTCACGCAAACATAATAACTGACATATTTTACAAAAGTTAACTTGATCAATAAAGAAATCAAATAATACTTGGATTTAAAGTTTTAATAAAAAAACGTCTGTTAATATTTTTTCGGCCTCTCTCCTTGCAGAAGTGACAGGAGGCAGTTGACTGCAAGGAAATAGTCAATGGGTATTTATTCTCCTAATAATAAATAAACTATTAATGTTTTATTATCGAAAGGTATTTTACATTCGTCTTAACCAGTCTCTTGTGTTCTCTTTTGTTTCGTTTTAATTCTTGTATTTAAGCAATTAATTAATTTTAATGTCTTGTTATTTAATCAAGTGTAACCAACTATTAATTTGCAATTATTTTATAGATTTAAATTTAACGCCTCTCTATAATAAGAAAATCAAGGTCTATTACATAATATGTGTATTAAAACTGAAATTAATTTTCAATTTTAAACAAAATTTTAATTAAAATTATACATTTTTAATAAATCAGCCTGTTTTTTTTTACTTTCCTGATTTTATTCGAAATTTAATTCAATGATTTGGCAAAAATATTGGATTTTTACTTAAAAAAAGAAACTTGTTTTAAATAATTTTTTAGAAAAAAATGTCTACTTAATTAAAAGTAACAAGTTTTTAATTTTAATATTAAAATTTTAAAATTTAGTGTAAAAATCAGTGAAATTTGAAATAATTTCAAAAAAGAACTGAGTTAAAAGAAGTAAGAATGCTTTGTTCGGCTGTTCAGAATCTTAAATACCTTCCATTCTTTACATTTGCATGATGTCATGCATTAGAACTCAAATTGTGGTGTTTGAGCCGATAAAGCGTAGTCTAATGCAGATGATTTTAATGGAATTAGCAACATTTATAAAAGACAATTCGAGGCAAATAATTGTGTCCAAATTAAATAAACATTAAATCCTTTTCTATGAGAACTATAGCGCAATGTGGACTAACGTTAAAATTTGTCACTCAAATTAAGAAACATGTAAACATGTACAGTTTAAAAGTATTTGCTCTGAACTCCAATAAAATTGCTTTATATAAGGACTACAAGGAGTTTTATAAAGGAGTTATAACCAAATATGTTCCCATATTCCTCAAATGTACAAGGCCGGTTAAAGCACAAAAATTTCAATTAAATTATTTTAAATGAAATGCGATTTTGCAGATGTTTGTAACATACAGATTTAACACTCACTTACAAGTATATATATGATGTCCGTCCGTCTGTCTGTCTATCCGTCTGTCTCTCCGACTGGGTCTCCATGTAAACGTTGTGAACATTGTACCAGTCGCAATTTTTGAGTTATCTTTGTCCAATATTTCAGGTAGCTCTCATACAAATGTCCTCCCAGAATGAAGTAATAAGATCATAAATGTGCTAATATAAAGCGATTTTAACGAATGCAAATGTCGATCCATTACTTCTCATAGGTCCCATACAAGCTCCCTTTCAAGTATCACTTTGAAGGGCATAAATCTTATATAAACGCTGGTCAAATTAAGATAAATATAATCTAAAATCAATGTTCGAAATTATAACCAAAGTATACACAAGTGTATACAAAAATATATACTTGAGTATGGTTCCGATAAAAAGATGCATTATTAAGAAACGTATTTTTCAAACATCTTAGCGGAATTTTCAATAATTCTGATGAAAATCTGTCGTGTACTAAAGAAAAGCTTGCCGATACTTTATTCATATAGAATCGCGACATGTATTCCTCAGATATTGGATTAATCGTATTAATTACTGGATCCATATTAAATAATTCTAGCTAAAAAGTTCGTAATCATTTCATAAATAATCGATAATTAATAACAGCATTGTTTAAGGACTACTTCTCCCTCTTATCTAAACGTCTCACATTTTGTCCAGTAGAACTGTTCACAAGGCATGGACATCGTAAAATCGACTCAGAACTTTTAAGAATACTTTTCCGATTCGAACGGTATTATAAAATGATTGCAGCTCTTGAAAGATTCATTTTCGAAAATGTCAAAAGAATGTCAGAACTGTTTAAATGTTCTGTTCTATATCGGTTCATAATTTATCGTAGCTCTCATATAAGACCCACCTTAGCAATTCTTCTCATAAAACACTTTGTGAAAACATGTTTATTTTAGCTAAAATTTTTTAAATTCCCCTAAATAGATCATTGAAATGTTCCTTTTGTTTAACTATTAATAGAAAAACAAAAGACTTAAGCTACAAACTTTTTTATTTAGCGAGTACAGCTTTGGTGCTCAAAAAAGAACTCACTAATTTTCCAAACATTAAACAATAAAATTATTTGTATTTTTATTAAATATGAAAAAGCAAAAAGAAAAACTCAAACAATTAAGGAAAAACAATTGTTATTAGTTTTTTATAAATAAAATAAATTAAATTAAAGTATTTCTTTACACTGTCTGCCTCTCTTTTACCCTCCCCTCAACAACTTGGCTAACAGCTAATCAGACATGTTGTTGTTGCTGCTGCTGCTACAACAACAAAAAAACTATAATATTTTTTCTATAACTTTTATTTTTTATAAATTGTTTTATTATTTCTTTTATTTTTCATATTCGGTTACGGTCTCATTGTTAACAGACTGTTGTTTTGTTTTTGTTTTTATTTTTTTATTAAGTTTTTCTTTTTATATTTTTTAAATTTTTATAATAATATTTATTTTAAATTGTTATTGTTATTATTTTCAATTTTATTTAAACATTTAATTTTTTTTAAACAATTTACCAACAATTTTTTCTATTGTTTTGTTTAATTCATTTTAAGTTATAGTTTTTCCATCATCATTTTATGAAATATTTATTAATGATTTCGCCATAATATTTATAGCAATTTTTTTTCGATTTTCAGCCTTTTGCTAATATTTCAGCTATTTTGTCATTTTTATGTGTTTAAATCGTTTATCTTGTTTAAAAGTTTTTGAAAAGACATTTATGAGTTGTTATTACATTTAAGTTTTTATTTTATTTCTTTTAATTTTGATTTTTTGGACTAGAAATCTAACAGGTGCTGTGCAGGAGTTATACGATTTTTTTGTTGCTGAAGGCAGAACATGAAAATTCATGTTTTTATCTAATAATTTTTGCAAAAAAAACCTTTAATTTATTTGTTGCAATTGCTACTTCTTATTGAGGTGTAGTTTTGTGAAACCAAATACGTAAAATAGTTTCAATTAATAAATTTTTATTGAATTAAGGTTTTTCTTAAATAAAGTGGATTTTTCAATGGAATTTTTGCAACAAGAAAAAAATAACATTCCTAAAGAACAACTTTCTTAAAAATAACAGAGAACTTAGTTAGAAGCTATTTTCTAGTAATTAATATAATTAAAAGAATAAAGGAATTTTTTGTATCTCTTACTCCCAGAATTTTATTCATTTTAGAGGTTCTGAACATAAATAAAACATAACACGATTTCAGCTTAACTGTGGCCTCAGTGGTGAACCTTCCAAATCATCATCATCATCTTGAATATGTCAATTTTTTTAAATTCGCTAAAAATTCACTTATGACATTTGGCAAATTCTTGTAAATTTCAACAAAAAAAGACGTTTTTATTAAATGATTATCTCCAAAATTTCAGAAATATTCAAGTCGAGAAAAATGTTTAAACCATGTTTAACCGGTTTTTTTTCCTAAAGTCTTTAACTTTGCCTAAAAACTTTCTCAAAAATATGTGACATGGAGTTTTATGTTAATAAATTTTGTTATCGAGTATCTAATGAACTAAAAGTTCTCAAACTTGGTGTCATTCACTTTATCAATGATCTGTTTTAGTGGACAAGATGTAGGACGGACAGGAGTGAGTGGAGGAATATCTAAAAAAATTTAACAGCGAGAGATTCGAAATTTTGTCACTTTCTAATGAAAAGTTTTTTTTATAAGATTTTAGAACGGACATGCTCAAGGATTTTCATTAAATCCTTGCTGAATGAAATTTTTTGAATGCATGATATGTGAAATTTCTTTCGAGATCTGGG
Source organism: Cochliomyia hominivorax (assembly GCA_004302925.2). Classification (NCBI taxonomy): domain Eukaryota; kingdom Metazoa; phylum Arthropoda; class Insecta; order Diptera; family Calliphoridae; genus Cochliomyia; species Cochliomyia hominivorax. Next base: position 52,782,882 of record PYHX02000494.1, on the reverse strand, counting down.
ACTGAGGAGAATTGTTGTGCAGCAGAAATTATCAAAAATAATATCTCTCCACTGGCCTTAATCGGGGGCGGTTTGGAGGATTTGCCTCTCTTGATGCACATACCAGGTTATTGTTCTTATACCACTCAAGGGTCTGTTCACCATAGTGATATCATGCCAAGTTAGGCCAAAAATAAGTAGTCACATTATATAGTCTTATGAATGGAAGCAGTTTTTTATTTAAATATTCCTTGATATAAAATTCGGTATTATTAAAGTCCGTTGCTATAAATGATTGGTTTCTTTTGCCAAGTTTGCGGGAAATAATAACTGACTTGTTTTACAAAGTTGACATGATAAGACAAAAGCCAAATAATACGCGGGTTAAAAGTTTTAATGAAAAAGTTCTCACTCCTTATTTCAAAACGGTGTAAAATAATTTGCAAGGACATTTTATCTACAAAAAAAATTTTACCTCAATTTATGATTAAATTTTTGACGAATTTTTTAAAAAATCAACATCCTCGATTAAAGTTGGTGGGTCCCTGACTACTGACCTGCCTACAAATCAAAATACTCCAAAAAAAACTCATCTCAAACCTTATGAAATTAAAATATCTCAAGCGGTTCATATGTTGCAGAATTATTTCTAGAAAAATCGATTTGGATCCACTGTGCTATGGTGGTTTAGGGTATAATAAACTTGTTTTAGCTTTGGCCTTTTATGGTTTAAACTATAACATAAGGATTGATAAGGACTACATATGTTTTTGTCGAGATATATATTCTGTAAAATTTGAATTATTACAGATATATTAATGAAATTTCGGACGTTTATAGCTAAGATTTCTATGAAGTCATATGGAGGAACAAAGAGTCATAGTCAGTGGTCCTCTAAAGTTCCCTAACTCGGCTGATTGATTTTTAAAAACATTTTTTATTGATTTTTAAAATGTATAGAAAATATCAAAATCAGTCTAAAGAAGCCAAATTAAGGTTAGATTTTCAGCCAATATACACTGATGCATATTTCTATAAACGCATTTAGTTCTTTTTAGAGAAAGAATCATTTTTGTAGAATATTACTATAAACGCAAAAGTGAAAGTTAAAGTTTAAGACAAGTTAAAGCTAATGCAGGTTTAAAAACAAACAAGACTCAAAAGTTCCTGACAGGAACGCTGCTAAAGTTTTAGAAGACAAGCAGAACAGAAGAAGACAGTAACAAATCAAGTCTTGCTGTGGTGATGTAGGGTATAGTAAATAAACCAAAAATCGATAAAAATTTTGCTTTGGTCTAAATCTTTTAAACCATAAATAAAAGAATGATAAGGACTTTACATGTTTAACTTTTTTCAATTACATGAAATTAAAATTGCAGCAATTAAAAAATATATACCCGAGAAGCCCAAATTTGAAGCTCCACCCCTCCTCTCTTATAACTACTAAAGACTCAACTGGGAGACACTTTAGGATTGTTCATATGAAATGTCATTATATTTAGTAGTTCCAAAATTAAATTTTTTTAAATAATCATTTTGAAATCACTGTGCGGAATTTTTTAAAAAGATGAATTATATTCTTAAAAATCTTAAATATCCAAACTTAATTAAAGAAAAAGTTTTATTTCCCCAAAAATTATAATTCAGAAATTATTATATAATTAACTGATTATCAAATCAAATCAGACATTTTTGAATTTCCTTACAATTTCACCAAAATCATGAGAAATTAAATAATTAAATCAAAAACTGACCAAATAAATAATTCACTTTATTTCTCACACCAACTTAAAAGTGATGAAAATCACCAACAAAAATTATTTACTAACAACCAAAAAAAAATAGATCAACGGTTAATGAATTCACATGATTTTATGCGAGTCATCGTGCACTGTGGAAGAAGTTTCATTTATTAAAATGTAGATCATGAAGTTGTCATTAATTCTATTAACGAGTAACAACTGTCATTTTTAACAACTCATAAATTTAAGTGAATTTTTTTGTGAACAGATTACAAAATTTTTGGAGGGGGGGGTTTTAAGCTCGTAGCAAAAATAAAAATATTATGGGAAAATATTTGAAATTAAAATTTTAAACATGTCGCCTGCTTTGTTTATATAGATAAAATCTATTTTTAATTTCATATAACACCCTGTATTTAATTTTTTGGATTTTTGAAAATAATTTATAGTCAAAAAAGGAAAAACACGTGTTTTGTAACAGTTTTTTTTTTATTCATTCAAATGCAGGTTGAAAGTGTAAATGTTAACAATTTAAAGATTTAAGATTTAAATTAAAGTTTTTTTAACCATAATTTATGTAAATAAGGGGGTAATACAAAAAACAACCTAAATAACAATTAAATGTCTGTCCGTCTCCATATGTCCACACAATGTTGCATCTATCTATTGATTTTTTTCCTTCCAAACTTACAACCATCGTTTTGCATTTCGTCCATTTTAAATGTTGCATGATTTTCTTAAATGTTTCTTAATTCGTTTTTCTAATATCTTAAGCTGAAATTTCGCTAATACAAATACATGTGGAGATTGTTGGACAAAAAAAAAAACATAGAAAAAGTGGAAAAAAGATAAATATGTTTATTTGGGGAAAAGAGTTTTGTCAATGCAATTTGGTTTCCACTCGCGTAAGTTAACGGGGTCGTTAGCTAATCAGCCAGTGTTAGCCAAACTTTAAGTTTAACTTCCCCCTTTAAAAATCACAAATTTTTATTAAATCAATACAAATTTAAGTTATTCTGCTTTAAAGCATCTGTGATTTGGTGATTTTTTAGAAGACGGAAAAAAAGTTCACTATTACGTGTTTCTTAAATGTTACAGATTTAGCTTAAAGCTGTTTTTTATTTTTATTTTAACCCAGTTTATGTTTTTTCTTAATTTCAGACTTCTTGCTTAACTTTATTTAAATACCCTACATTGATTATCTTAATGTTCGAAATACATGTTTAGGTCAAATAAAGAAAATGATTTACTTTATTAAAATTTTTAATTCTCATTCAAAAAAACTTATGATTTTAATACATAAAATGAATTGAGGTTAATTTAAACAAAATTGAGACCAATAAAAGAGTAAATTATTATACGCAGAAAAAATGTATAATTCGATTTAAATAAAAATTTACATTTATAAGTTTAATAAATAAAGAAACTTTATATCGTACTTAGAAGCCAAATCGATTTTTGTAAATTTTGAATCATAAAAAGTATATTAATGAAATTTCAGACGTTTAGAGCTACGGAGGAGAACAAATCTCTATCTAGTCAGAGTCATAGTCAGTAGCACTCCAAATTTCGCCACTTCGGTTATGTTGTTTTTTTTAATTGATGTATGGAAAATATCAAAATCAGTCTAAAGAAGTCCAGTTTAGATTGGATTTTCAGCCAAGATACACTGATGCATATTCCTATAAACGCATCAAGTTTTTTTGCTTTATCTTTGTTGTTCTCAAGGAAAAGTAAAGTTAAAGATTTTTATTGAGGGCAACAATAATGTAGAATATTTCTACAAACGCAAAATTTGCTTTTAAAAATGTTTTAAAAAAAATATGAAAAAGACATTATTATATAATGCTATTAAACAGTACCCGGAGAACTTGTTCGTTTATAGAAAACTTGGTTCAGATAGAGGGAAAGGTCCACATGATTTTTCTAAAGGCAAAATTAGAAAGTATTTTCAAGAAAGCTCCCAAGACATCCGATAATAATCTGACTATTTGGTACGAAAAGTTAAATCTAACGCCTGTTTTAAAACATACAAGCTAAAAAAGTTCCTCACAGGAACACTGCTGAAATTTCAATTTGTCTAAGAAAAAATTCTTACGAAACGTATGTTCTGGCAGATTTTTCCCAACTTTCCAGTCATGCAGCTCATGCTCGCGAGAATGCCAAAGAAAAGTTTAGGATCCAAGTAAAAACTTCTCAATACGTTTTAAGTATGATAAGAAATATGCAGTTGCACCAAAGAAACCAATCTTTTGTACCATCAGTCCCTCAAAATACCTAAATTTTCGTCAGAGAATGTTCATAAAAGGAATGTATCCATTTGAGCTTTTAAATAATTTTTCTATATTTTGTAGAGGAAGACCGAAGGACAGTTTTAGTTCTTAAACAAAGTTAACAAAAATATATCAGAGATATATTTCTGATATAAATATTTTTCAAATTAAAACCTTTTTTTCTAAAAACCATCCTCCTAAAATAAAAGATAATAATAATTCCATTTGAAAGGCCAATTTTCAAATTTTCTCTTCTTTATTTGGAAAAACGGAAGGACAGACATTCTCATTGACAAATCTCTGCATAAAAAAATAACTTAAACAGTAAGTTATGCAACAAGTGTTACAAATTAAAAGTTAAAAAAAATATATTTTCTGAAAACCAACTTTCTAAAATAAGGATAACTGAAATTCCACTGTACCGCTACTTTCCTAAGATGCCTCTAGCAAAAATAGCACAATTCCAAAATAAAACAAAAAACATTAAAAGAAAACAAGTAAGAATGCTATATCGGTTATGCTGAATCTTTTATACCCTCCACTATAAATACGTGTGAAGTCAATTCGTTATGTTTCGTACATAAACACTCACAAACGTATACAATAAAAGTTTTCTTAAATATAACCGAAACATTTAATGAGTCATTAAATTAGTTATATTCATTGCTATAACTTTTTTTCTACTGAACCGATTTTCATAATTTTATATTATGGCAAAATTTTATTCTAATTTGACGATTTGTAATTGAAAATTTTATGAAAGCTTTTCGCTAAAACTTAGATATTGTCTTAGATATCCGTTTATAACTTTTTATATACTAAACCGATTTTTCTGTTTTTATATAGAAAACTTCTCAGGACTATAAGAAATACACAGTCCAATTTTAATTGAACTGCATCAATTATTGTGGCTACAAGCGTGCAAACAGACAGACGGACATAGATAAATAGATATAGATTTTGATATGATTCCGGAAAATATATAAAAAATGCGGTCTGGGATGATTCCTTCTAAACGTGACAAACGCAATGACAAAATTATAACACCCTCTTCACTACTTGTGGTGGTGGAGGGTATAAAAATATACATATTTTAACATCTCCTGAATACAACTAATAGTGACAACAAGAAGCTACAGCAGCAGTAACAAGAAACCAAAATAAAAAAATATGTCAAAGCGTGTTACCTACTTAGTGGTTAAACGTAAAAAGTAGGTTAATAATTTTTTTCAAATGTTTATTAAACTGGAGACGTCTAAATGTCTATGACGGTGAGACTTGTTATGTGAAAATGAATTTATTGCGTTCAGCTTCTTTTTCTTTTTTTGCAACTTCTATTTCACATTTCATTATAAAATCAAACCATGAAATTTTGCCATCGTTTGACTAGAAATGGTCAATGAGTTTGGCTTTTGGTTTTCGTTATTTCACTAAAAGACTCCAGACATCAATGAACTTTTATTTAAGTAAAAGCCAAAACAATTAGTTGCAATGCAATTGTGGCAATTGCAATTGCAATTGCAATTGCTATGTGTAGAGTGTTGGTTTTTGGTGTGCAAAGTTTAGTTAAGTTAAGTGATTACTTACTAATTTGGCATTGATGTAGAGGTTGTTGATTGTTTTTCTATCGATTTAAAAACTTTTCAATAGAAATTCTTGGCAATTAAAATATTCAATTGTCACACTTTTTTGTCTCATAACATTTAGTTGGTTGGCTATAAGAAGAGAAGAAATAGGTAAAAGAAAAATAATGAAAAGTAGACAAATGTTAAAGCTATTTTTAAAACAAGTTAATGCAACTTGTCAATAAAAATGGCTCCAATTTTTTAGTTCAAAGCAATTTTGACATATCCAAAACGCCAAATGCGCCAAAGCTTAAACTAATGGTAAATAACATTTTTAGACATTCTACTTGGTTTTGGCTTACATACTTTATGTTTATATACAAATTGTCAGATTTCCTTATTTCATTGAAAGACGTTAATTGGGGATGTTAACCGAAAGTTTAAGGAATATTATTTAAGATTATTTTAATGAGCTCTTTCTAAGCGTATTCCAAAAACAATTCCAAAAAAGCTAGATGATATTTCTTAATGAAAATCAATAAAAGATAAATGACTTTATTTATTGCAAGGATATGATTTTCATCAATCTCCCCAAAATGTGATAAAAATTATCAAAAACAACTATTAAATAGACTAGATTTTATCATGATATTTTATAAAACGACCCTCGTAAAATTTAGTTCCATTAGCTGATCTTGAATAAATCTTATTCTTGCCATATATTATCTTGATCATAATCATCATAAGAGAATAATGCTTTTTGAGAACATTTTAAAATTGGGGAGACATTTTTAACACAATGGGAAATTTTGAAACAATCCTCGTAAAACTTAGAACAGTGTATTTATATTAATTATAACTTAACCTTAATCATATATTGTTATAATATATTTTTTTAAGATTTATACCCTTCTTTCAAAATTGATTTTATATATAGGACCTGAAATTAGAACCTTATTTTAATAAGAACTTTAGTATAGCGACTTGGTAAAATAATAGATTCTTCTCATGGTTATTTTCAGAAAATTTCAAAAATATCAATATAATATCTTTAGATGGTCAGAAAGTCATCATTAACTTGATTCAGAAAGGTATTCCGAATCGATTTTTATATATTAAAATTTCTTGATAATCATCCAGGGGGATGGAAAGACATATCTAATCGATTCTGATATATTTTTTAGTATTTTGATATATTTTAGGAAAATAATGTAAACAGTTTTATTTATAGTAAAAAGGTTCAAAAAATGCAAAGTATTTTCAAAATATCTTTAAAAAGCATATTTAACCTTTCAGATGGACGGTTATGCATCGCTCAGAACCACACTTTTTCAGAGTTTTCAAAATTTTCTATCACATATGGTATGTCGGACTGGTTATCCATGTAAACGTTGCGATTACTCCACTGGTCGCAATTTTTGTAATATCTGCATGAAATTTGTTGCATATTTTTATTTCGGACAAGAACAAAACCCCTTGAAATGTGCTATATTCAGTCCAACATTTCAGGTACCTCCCATATCAATGTCCTCACGGAATGAGATTTTAAGCTCATAAAAGTTCTAAATATAATGCAATTCTAACGTAATTTTGTTAAAAATAACTCTTTAAATATTCTAAATGTGCCGAATTATGTGGGAGTCGGTTCATTACTTCTAATTGGTCCCATATAAGGTCACTTCCAAATATCACACATATACGATTGTAAAGTAATAATAATTGGTGAAATAAATTATGTATAAATTTATACGAAAGTCGGTCTATAATTTACTCTAGCTGTTATATAAATGCCAATATAACACACAACTTTTATTGTCACAATAATATACATCGTTCATTAATCTTTCATAACGACCATTTTTAATCAACAATGTGGTGAAGGATATGACATAATCGGACTGACTTGTTTTACTTTAAACTTTTGCTTATAGAATTTAAAAATATTTAACGCCTTTTTAAAAGCTCCCTTGTGATCATTCAAGTTATTGAACTTGACTTTTATCCAATTTTTTTTAAATCATTTTTTTTTTGAAAAATTTCCCATAAATATATCCCGTCATTATTTTCTTAAATAATTTCCTTTTAAGCGATAAAAAGCACAGAAATAAACTATAAAATGAAACCTTTTATTTTATTACCGTTGATTAGTCTTAATAGTATTTTATTAAATTGTTATAAAAGTTTTCACCCCAAAAAAAAATACTTAATCATGAATTCAACATTTTCACTTTCGTTTTAAACTGGAAAAATTAAAAAAAAAAACGGAACAAAATTATATTTTTAAAAAGCAAAAACTATAGAAAAATATTTAACTTAATTTAACCTTGATTATCTTATTTATAAGTAAATGATAAATTCATGTTTAATAAAAAATAATAAAAATAAACTATAAAACGATATTATTTATACCCTACACCACTATAGGTGTTGGGGATATTATGCGTTTGTGTAATTGTTTGTAACGGACAGAAAACATAAATCACTTCCTGAGTCGATTTTAGCCTGAAGATATCTTAATGAAATTTGACACGTACTACTAGTTTGTCCCATGGAGGATGCCCCTTGAAATTGGTTATGATCGGACTATGATTTTATAGAATTCTCATAGAAATGTCCCCCGAAATCGGGTTTTTAGCCCATAATATTCCCATTTATAAAACGATTTTAACCACATTTTAAAAACTAAGTCTTGTTATTTTCCAAAAAAGATGTGCCAAATTATGCGAGGATCGGTCCAACAATGCTACTAGGTCTCATATCACCCTTCCAAATAAATATTTTTCTGAAACTTATAAATCGCACATATACATATGTATTGGAAAAATATTTAGTCAAATAAGAGACAAATATAAGTCAAAACCGCTGTGTAAAATTTTGCAAAAGTCGGTCCATAATTTTTTTCAAATTTCCATATAACCCTACAGAAAAATTTACATGAAAACGCATAAATTTCACATAAATGTTAGTGACATAATAATCTATTGCACACATAAGCATAATAAGGAAATCAAATTATACGAGGATCGTTCACAATTTTTTTTGTAGCAGACATTTAAAGTAAACCATATTATGTAGGATATTAAATAGTCAAGCTTGACCGACTATAAAATTTTTACTTGTTTTTTCCTGTATTTGAGGAAAGAAATTAAAATTGGAAAAAATGTTAAATCGGTGCAGTTTTTTTTTGCATTTAAAAACCTGAACATTTTTTTTAAATATAAATAATTTTGAAATAATAAATAATTTTATTATAATCATTATGGGAAAAATTTTGTTTTGTAAATATCAAAAAAAAAAAAAGGAAAACAAAAAATTAACGTCTGAAAATATTTTTATTATTTTTCATTTAATTTGTTTTACTTTCACTCTTAAAAATAATTTCATTTTGGTGTTGAGATACTTTGACAGACTGAATTTTTATTTTCTTAAAAGCTCTTAAAATGGCTGCTGTACAATAATCTTAAACTTATTACTTCTTAAGTAAATGTTCTTATCTCTAAGACTCTCTGGTTATATAACATAATCACTTCGATGTGTGATTAGATCAAAAGTCTCATGCCCGAATGCACTTACGCTTGTTGTGTTGTGAAAATGTCTAAAAATTATCTTAATTTCTTTCAATCAATGCCCCTGAGGTAGAACATGGTAAAGTATCCCTCATGAAATATACAATGCCATACATAATGCCCCTCCCCCTTTTGAACATCTTCTCTATATGTACTATACTCGTAGAGTGAAATTTCTGTAAGAAGACCCATCATCCTATTAAGATTGCTTTTCCTCAACTTAAAAATATCCATGGACTTCTTCTCCTCTGAGACGTCACAAAATATTCTTGTAGTTTTCTTAATCGTGACAGCGTTCCACAAGTTTTATATAACTTTGTCGCTGACTTCTGTAGCCTCGTTTACCTCGTGGCCAGGTACCCACATAATGTGTACCGTTACACTTGCCCAGAAGTCCTGTATAGTTTCTTTACAATTTAGGACAATTCGTGAAATCGTTTGCTTAGATTCCAACGCCCTGATTGCACTTTGGCTGTCGGTAAAAATCTAAAGATTTCTGTGTGCCAAAATGGCCCAAAGACAAGGAGAAATAGGATCGCACGTATCTCCGGCTGTAGTATCGTATTATGGTTGGTGATTGAAGACATAGTCTGGTCTCTGGTTCCTCTATAAAAGATCCAATCCTGTTGTTATCCCGCTTGGAGCCAACGGTACTGCAATAAGTCTTTACATGCTCTTGCACCAGGCTTCATATCAACCTGATATCTAGGCATCTACCTAGATATTTAAGCTGACTAGATACCGCAATATCCTTGTCAATAAAACGAGGATTGTCGTACTTGGCGACTTTCGTTTTTCAACAAGGAAATTTTATCCTAAGTTTTGCTCAACTGAGTGAATGTTCTGTCCTTCTACATAAATTGCTTGGATTCCCTCCCCTCAGAAGTATTAGGACGTCGTCCGCATAATAGACTGATTCAAATCCTTTCTCATTGAGTGTTAGGATTACACTATTATATCAGAGACTGATATAATAAGATTTACGATAAGATTGGGTTCCAATCATCACCTTGGGAATACGGGAGTTCATCAGTAGCTACAAGGGTTTCTCTATTGTCTCCATCTTATTGCCCTTTTCATCCAGCAGTGTTTCTGCCTGTATGTGGGTTTTAGATAGGAACTTTTATTGGAAAATATTCGAACATCCTTCCCGATTTTCCAGATTTTCTTCTTTGATGTTTTCCTGGATTATGTTCCTCCGGAGACGTTACCCTCTTTTTCGCCTCTGTTGAGTTAGTTTGGACTCCGCTTAATTTTTCCTGTCGTTGCATCATCGCCATCGATCATTTTATCGACCTTATCACTTGGAGTTGCTAAAATAATGGTGTTAGTTTGACTTTCGATTGATGAGTCGAACTCAGTGTCCCCACCTCTTTTAAGGGTTGGGTGGCTCAAGGCTCCAAAAGGATTCCTCCATTTTCTTCTCTTTGTTTTGTACATTACGATCGAGGGATGATGACGGTGGATGACTCGTGAGTGGAACACCGCTCACTGGATTCATTATACCCTGCACCGTAACTTTATTTCACTATGGTTTTTGTTTTAGGAGAACTTCCTCGTAGCCTCTTTACGCTTTTAGCGAAAGTGCAAAAACGCCAATGAATACAAAAACGATATATACTCCGTCTGTTTTGGACTTCTAAAAGGAAGATAATACTCCATTTGAAGTCTTCGTCAGCAAAATGATGGTTCCATTTTATTCATTAAAAACAAGTTTTAAAAAATACAATGTTTGAACAGTTATTTTTTATTTTATTAAATTGTTTTATTTCTTTATTTATTTTATTTTGAATCTCTTTTTAAGCCTAAAATAAAGAAGATTAAATTTCATGCCTTGTTAGCATGACTGACCGAAATAAAGTTAACAGCAAAAAATTTTTAAATATAAATCGGTTTTAAGCATGAAAATTGTTATTAAAACGTGAAATAAATTTTTAAGTGGATCTAGTTACTTTTCTCTTTCTTGTTATAAAAAAGCGGGCAAAAGGCGTCACAATAAAATAATAATTATTAAGAAATTATAAATAATAAAAGAGTGAGAGAGAATTAGAGAAAAAAAAGAAATTTAAATTAAACATAATTCGGTTTTACTGTTTCTGAAAAACCCTCTAATACAAAAGACACAAACACACATCTAAAAGTTATCTACCGACTCAAAAGTATAAACTGCTTCCGATTTCTAATTTTCCAAGTTCATTAAATGGAAAATATGAATAGATATGGAGAAGAGAAACTCCCATTTAATAGTTGTCATATTGAAACTTAGGTGGGCGAAAATTGAACAAAATGTTTGCAACTGCGGGCGTGGCATATTATTAAATACAGTCGTCCAATAAAAAATAACTACCCCTTCTGTAGATATCCTGAAATGAACTACTTTTTATCTAAGATTGAAGGTTATATAATTGGTGATCAGTTCAAAGAGTGTCCAAATCAATTTTTTTAATAATTCTGCAATTTTTTGCCGTTAGACCAGTGTTTTCGGAGATAATGATGTAACTTTGTAACTATTGAATATCTTTTAACGAAATAAGTACTTTATAACCACTAAACACATTTTAGGGAAAGTCCCCATAGTTATTTTGAATTGATTTTTTTGCTCTTCTCGGAGTCGGGAAACCCTTTATTTGATACAACACTGCAGCACATATTTTAATAGTAAATGTGTTAATTTCTATGGATGGAGTCAAGTTTCTGTTATTTTTTTAAGGATGGTGAATATAAGTATTTATTATCGTTGGAAAGGTGATTACTTGACAAAATAATATTTCCAAAATAGAATATTTAAACTAAATTTTTTTAATAAATTTATTAAAAAATCAAAAAAAAAATTATTTTCGGTGCACTTTTGTAAAAAAAATGTAACATTTTGCATTAAATAAAGTACACAAAATTTTAGAGATTCTTATGAAACATGAATATAATATGGAGAAAGTTGTCCTTCATGTAAAACTATAAAAACGTTCCTAATCTTTCAATCCAAAATGCTCAAAACTTAAATTCGGGGAAAACTTGTTAAAAAAAAATTAAGTTTTTCCTTCAAATTGCTCACTCTGCAGATATAAGAGATTTTTCTCATAAACGCCTTAGACTTTGCTTTGAAAGTATTTAGAAATTATTTTAGTATTAAGAACGAAAATGTATAGTCCAGAGGAAAGTAGTTGATTTTAGAGTGAAAAAATATTGCCACCTTTTTAGAAAAGAACTCAAGTTTTTTCTAAATTTCGATTTCAAAATAATGCATCCACAAAGTTGTATGATTCTTATTAAATTATTTAAATTTTTGTAGAGAGTTTACGGAATATTCTAAAAGAATTTTTGTACCCAAATAGAACGCACCAAGTTAAAAATGCTATAAAACAACCCTGTCCAAAATGGACCCGGATTTTACATTGGTCCAAATATCTCCTTTACTATAAATTATCGTTCCTGGAGTGAACAACTTTGAAGATCCACTTCCCGACCCCAGCACCTACTCTAAACATGTCCTTCTCTACATCAATTGAAAAGTATCTCTAGAATAATAACCATGTCAAATCACCACATTTAATGTTCTAAAGTTATTTTAAAGAAATTTCATATGTTTACAGATGACCTCAAATATTTTGATACCCAAATTTTTTATTTTGTTATTTGGAATTTTAGTACTCTCACTGCAGTCTCTCTGATACAATCCGTCCTACATTTTATCCAATAAAGTTTTGGACTGGGGAAAATAATTTAGTTCAAATATGAATAGTCTCAGTTAACAGTTATTTAGATATTTCATTATTAATGTTTACTTTCGAGGGAACTACCTCTATACCAGTTCTTATCCTTTCTAGATTTTGACAAGTACAACATTACCTAAAGGAAGTGATTGGAACCAAATTTTAAGGTTCTGGATGTAATAGTTTTTTAAATATTTGACGATAAATATTTTCTTTGTTTAGGGGTACCTTGCCAGCTGATCCTACCAACAATTTTTAATATCTATGTCACTTTCGGATATATTGTAAATACTTCAACAAAATAAGTCCAGTAGTTTTGCTGCCCATAAGTCCCAAACAAATAAACACAGATTCATTTTTATGTATGTATATAGAAGATAGAAATTAAGTAACACTCTCACATATAAATGCTTTTAATCCCACTGTACATTCTTATAAAATTAACAAAAATTACCCAGATTTAGTTATTACAAGTGGAAACCACTTAATATTAAAATCATTTAAATAAATTTTTAATAATCATGTTTTTGTAAAAGAATCATAAACAAAATATAAATTAACAGCCATCACTGCAAGTATTTGCAACATATCTAGTAAAGGCGAAAAATATAAATATTGCAACTTTAAACAAAAACTTATCTTAAGAAACTTCTTAACACGAACTAACTCTTGAAATCGGTAAGAAAAACACTCCATCAAACAAGACATGCCCAGATTTCATTACATTTTAGAGTGGCAACATACCACAGAAAATAATGAAAATAAAACACTATGGAAAAATATGGAAACACATGCAACATGACACCACAACAATTTAGACAACATCATAATGAAAACAAACATTTAATAAACTCAAAAGAAAAAAAGAACTAAAATAAAAATAAACAACAAAAATTGGAGCAAATAAAACTAAAGAAAATAAAAGTTTTTCAAACAATTGAATAAATGAATGAATGAAAATAAAAATAAAATACAAAATAATAAACATAAAGTGAAAATAAAAACAAAATTCCAGTTAACCTTGCCTGAGGCCAGTTTAACAAAAATAATAATTGTAATACGACAACAAGAAATAAGAGTTAAAGTTTTTATACCCTACACCACCGTTAGCTGGTTGAGGTATAATGCGTTTGTGCAAATATTTGTAACATACGGAAAAAATGATGTAACGCCCACTTTTAAGTACAGTGTTCGACTCAGAATCACTTTTTGATGTGATTTAACGATGTCCGTCCGTCTGCTTATCTCTCTGACCTGTATGACATGTAAACAATTGCGACCTATAGAGTGTTCACAACTCTACAGGGCACAATTTTTGAGACATCTTAATGAAATTTCCATTACTTTTCATAGATCCCACAAAAACCCCTTCCATATATCATTTTGAATGGCATAAATTTCACATATACTTAGGTATTGCAATAACAAGGGATCATGTAAGGATATGAAGGTCCATCATTTCTTCTAGCTCCGATATAACTCCTCAGAAAAAATCCTTTTCAAACGCATAAATTTCACATAAATGTTAGTATAATAATAATGTACTTCACACCCTATCAGAAAACAAATTAGACGAGGGTTGTTTATAAATATAATTTTCGTAGCTGTGGTGTAGGGTATTAGATAGTCGGGCTTGACCGACTAAAGCATTTTTACCTTTTTTTTTTTGCTTGAAAAAAATGTCTGTTAATAAATAGATTTACAAAAAGCAAAACAACAAAAATACAAAATTATTAAAGTTTTAGTTCTTGTATTACAAAATCTAAATAATTGCTTAAAACAACAATTTTAAAACAACAATTTTAAAACAACAATTTTAAAACAACAATTTTTTGAACAGTCATTGTCAAAGAAATTTATCAAAAAATGTTTTTGTTTTGGTTTAATTAATTTAAACTTTGTGGTCAAATGTAGTATGAATGTGTGTTTGTTTATGTGGCAGTGTATGTATGGGTTTTGGAAACAATTAAAGTAATCAAATGACTGTCAACAATTAAAATGAAATTAAAATAAACATTAACATGCAAAAAAGAAAAGAAAAAATAGAAAGAAAAACAAAAGACTTAAACAACAAACCTTTTTTAAAGGTTCTTAATGAAAATTAATGACTTTAAAGTACTTTTTGAAATATAATAAGAAGAAAAGTTGAGAAAAAATTTTAATTTGTTAAAAACCAACCACTGGAGTATATAATTAAAGCACAAACAAATCTGAGAACTGAGAAAGAATTTTCTTTTGATCAAAATTTGAGACAAGTTGATTGATGTTTTCGAATAAATCACTAGTCATCGGAACAGATCCCTTATGATCACCCGATAGTAACTTTTTTCAAAATATTCCAAACACGTCAGAAGATTATTTTGTCAAAATAAAACGATTTCTTAGAAAAATCTGTAACTTTTGATCGCCTGAATGGATTTGAATGAAATTCAGTGTAACGCTGTAATAGAGGAACAAATTGGTACTTTGAACTTTGAAGTTTTTTAATTGTCTGCCCATTTTCAAAGAGCTCCCAATACATTTGGTAAGAAAGCCGCCGGTTAACTCTGTTCTCGAACCATTTGGGACAAAAGGTTAAAGTTAATGAAGATTTAAAAACATACAAGGCTCAAGGGGTTCCTGACATTAACAGTGCTAAAAATTTTGAAGCCAAAAACAGATCACAATAATTGAAGTCAAGTTTTCTGGCTGAAAAAATGGATGACAAAATGTAGTCATAATGTGTCCACTTATTTTTGGCCCGACTTGGCATTCTGTCACTCGTAAATAAACCCTTTAATGGTACAAGAACACTAATGTAATATTTAAAGCAATAAAAGCAAATCCTCTAAACTGCCGGTAACTAAGATCGGTGGAAATAAAGTTGGCTTTTGTTAAAAGAGAATTAAATATTTTAAATGGAGATGGCAAAGTGACACTATAATAACATTAATGGAAGAGTTTCCGAAGAAAGTTCGATATTTCAGCGCCAGTGATTAAAATTACAAAAGCATTTTTTTGTAGAAATTTTAATAGTAATTTTAATTAAATAAAATAATAAAACTGAGAGTTTCGTTTTAATTAACATATGTATGTTAAAAATTTTTTGATCTCCCTCCTTAAGTTTACGCTTGATAAAAAACAATCATGTTTGATAAAAGCTAAAAATTTCCTTTGATATAAATATCTGTAAAACTATAAGAAACGTATCAATAATTTAATAATTTCAATATTCGAGGTGTTTGAAATTATATAATCCATCTCCAGAATCACTTAGAATTTGTGCTTTCCAAGGAAATTAAAAACACCTTAAAAAGTACTTTTTTTCTGTGAAATTTCTTAAAAAATATATTTTATTTCCAAACAAAAAAATGGGATCACTGCTTATTGGTAAATTATCCAAACATGTGAGAAAAAATCACGGATTTTTTCAATATCTCTGCCAATTTAAATTCTAACAAATTCACCAATTATCCTCCATTAATCATTTTAAGATTTCAAACTTTTTCTTTTCCTACACAAAAAAGATTCAACCTCTTCAAAATTGCTGATTAAAATTAATGGATTAAAATGATTTTACTCCCTGGAGGTTGGATGCAATGTGCTGCTATCATTACAATGTAAAATCCATTAATAAAATAATAAAAATTATTTTTTGTTTCTTTCAAATAAACATTCCATCACAATTTCAATAGTAAAATGAAAAATAATAAATCACTTTCTCTGTTTTACAAGGTGAAGAAATGAAAGAAACAGAAAAAAAGCGAAACACTAAATGTAAAACATGACATTTTGGAACCGGTCCAATTACAAATATCAAACAAATGTTGCAACAATAATAATAAAAAAACAATATAAAAATTATATTATAAGAAATGGAAAAAGAAAAATAAATAAATAAAATTTCATTTGTTTAAAGGAAATTGTTGTAAAAATAAATTATAAATAAAAGCAAATTAAAGGATGTTTAATATCCGTTTAAAATTAGTTTAAACAAAAATTGTTTTTGATCTTTTACATTTTCCTTTTTTTCCCACTAAAATAAGAAAATTTTCAAAAACTTTTTCTTTTTTTTCAAAACAAATAAAAATTTGCATAAACTTGACTTTGTAACATGATTTCGCACTTGAGTGCAAGAAAATAAAAAAACACACTCACACAAAAACGCATTAGCAAAGTGTTGTTATTGTTACTGTAATTTAAGAGTTAAATATATAAACAAATGATTATTTACAATAACAACAATACATTTACCTTTCGTTTTTTTTTCGTTGTTTAAACTAAAGTTTTTATTTTTGTGCTTTTTTTTTGTTTTTTTGCAATGGCAGGTGCAACTTTTAGTTGGTTACAAAGTGTTGTTGTTTTTGTTTTAAAAACAATTAGTCATTGTCAGTTTTGGCTTACAAAGTTCAGCAAAGTAAAGAGCATTTAGTAAAATTTCAGTCAAATTAAATTATTTCATAAAAAAAGTATTAACAATAACAAGTAAGAATGCTATAGACCGCTATACCGAATCTTCTATACCCTCCACTACAAATACGAAAAACATTTAATGCGTCATAAAATTTGATATATTTTTGGCTATAACTTGTTTTCTACTGAATGTCAAGATTTCATTCGTTTTATAATTGACAATTTTACGAAAGTTCTTCGCTTGAACTTGGTTATTGCCTCAGATATCAGTCTATATCTTTTAATATACTGAACCATATTTACTACTTTTAAATAGGAAACTTCTCAGGATAATAGCAAAATTTTATTAAGCTCAGTCAATTATTGCGGCTGTGAGGCTGGCGAAAACAGTAAGACAGATGGTCAGACGGACATAGATAAATCGATTCAGATTTTGATTTGAAGCAAGAATATATATACATTATGGGCTCTGAGATGATTCCTTCTTAGCGTTATACTCAGAATGACAAAGTTCATAAACCCTCTTCACGACTTGTTGATGGTGGATGGTAAACAAATGAATAAAAGAAGTATGTGTCTTAAGTCTTTTGTTTTAAGTTTTCAAATCAAAATAAATTTTTGAGTTTTTGAACTTTAAAATTTTAAAAGAATGTTGTTTTAAACTAAAAATTAACATTTTAGCATATTTAACGATTTTTTAATATAAAGAAACAAATATTGAAAACATTAAATTAAAAAAATATATAATTTTAATTGCGTATTTATATTCAACAAAAAATATAACAATAAAATCAATGTACTCCCTAAGACTTAATTCTATTAATTGACATCATTTTTATTATTATTATTATTATTATTATTATTATTATTATTATTATTATTATTATTATTATTATTATTTATTTTTCCTAATAAATTGATCTACACATGAAATTAGAAACTTTACAGATAAAAGTGGTGTTCACAGTTTTTTACATCGCCTTAGGTTTAATTTAAAGGATATGATATTTTCAAAATAGTATCGATTCAATACACAATGGGACAGAATTAATTATTGGAAATTAATATGTAAATTTTTATCTGCTTGAAAGATTTCCATGAAATTTTAAATCCTGATAGCAGAAAAGCATAGAATTGTTATTTTTGAATCATGGCTCCATGGGCAGAATTTCGTGCAAAACTTCTGTTCCTTATTTACTTTGAACTTTTTTTTACCATTTTATAGACTTTGAGTAGACTTTTAAAAAGAGCACTTGTTTTTATCTCTTATAGTTTTCCAATTATTGAAAAAAGTATATACTAAAAGGCTTCATTAGCAGCGTTATCGGGGTCCAACTTGGAGTACCTTCTTTAACAACGAGCCAAAATTTTATTTCAATTTTTTACAATCTTAAAGCTTTTAATGAGGGCTTTGAGAAGCACATACGTTCTCAATTTCTTTTAAAGAGTGAGATCAAAAAAATTTTAAGACACGTTTTCATTAAAACTTTTAATTTATGTATTATATGTCAGTAATTAATATTTAATGTAATAGTAATTTAATATATTGTTTAGTTTAGTTTTAGAAAAATGTGGATTCTAAAATTTTTTAAATTTTTACAAAACTCAACATGGCCCTACAAATAGTTGGCCAAGCTTCAACGGTCTGCAGTCAAACTGTTATTAAATAGTAATATGAAAACATACTGGTGCATGTAGAAGGTATGGGCCAAAAAAAATAAAAAGCATTTTAAAAGAGCTCCCAACACATTCTGTAGGAAATCAGACCAAGTAGCTCAAAAAGTTCCTGACAGGAAGGCTGCTAAGAATCTAAAGTTCAAAAATATAGCAGGGACCTTGAAGTTAACTTTTCTATAAAAAAATACTTTTGCTCCATAATGAGTAAACAAACATATATTCTGGCAGATTTTTTTGAAACTTCCTGGTGAAACATTTTAGGACCCAAAAGCAGTCCAAATTTCTATTCTAATATGTAGTACATATGTAGCAATATGTAGTAGCGGCAAAGGAAACCAATCATTACAACGGACTCTATTAATACATAAAGAAATGTTTACGAAAAGGGCTGATTCTATTCATATGACTTCAAAATATGTCCTCTTATTTGTGACCTGACTTGAAATCCTGCCACTATGGTAAATAAGCCCTTAAGTATTACAAGAAAAATAATCTGGTAATTATACCGACACGATAAAAAACGTAAATTAAAGAGGTCCAAAAGTCTCAAAAATTCATCATTGTTTCGTCAAAGTTTGGAAATTTAATTATTACAATATGATCATAAATCCTACTTCTTAAAGAAAAATAATATTAAAATTGGCATAAAAAATCGGTCCATTACTGATCTTACTTTCCTATAAAAGCAATTTCCACAGAACAGGTATCATGATAAAAGTTAGTACAAATTAGGCCGACATGAGCAGACTACAAGTTTTAGTTTAATATTCCTCACCATGATCCAATATTTTTCACATCTTCAATACAAAATCTCTGTATATCATACAGTCGTCCTGCATTGATAATAACACTTTTATTTGTTTGAATAATTTAATTAAATTTCTCACAATAAAAACACCTGGAAACTTATATATCCACCCAATATTTTTTAACTTTTACAAAATAAACTTATTAATAAACCATTAAAATTAAATTCTTTTGTTGTAAAATGAAACAATATAAAATAAATCATTTTTTTAAGAAAAAAAATTTTGATACCCAAAACCCAACCCAAAAAGTCTAAAATTCGAAACAAAAAACAACAAACAATAAGTTTAAATTGAACAACAACACAAAAAAACAACACTTTAATTAACTGTTAATTTAATAGAATTTAATAAAACAATGAAACATTATTAAAAAAATAACTTTAAAAATAATAATAACAACTTTATAAATTAAAAAAAAAAATATTTATATTTATTCAAGGTAATAAAATAAATGTTGATTTTCGACATTTAATTTTCTGCTCTAAATCATTAAAATTGTGCAATTTAGATTTTAACTAAAAACCAAAAACAGAAAAAACACAAAATAATCAATATCTAACACCTTTTTTATATAATAATAAATTATTAACATCGCAAAATAAAAAATTAAAAAATCGAATAAAAAGATTTACAACTTTAACCTTCTTTTGTGTTCTTTTTTTTTTCTTTTTAGATAAACTTACCGATCAAACGCCAGCCAGTTCATTTTGGCAATCTCATGTAGTCACACCCTCCTCCAGTACACCCTTTGAATCACCCTTCTTTTCCGCCACTCATGGCATTGTTCAAACACATCCCGCCCTTAATGGCAATATACCGCGACCAGTACCCTTAAATGGTAATAGTCTGGGTGCTGGTAGTAAACCTACTTTAACAGCTGGTAGCGGTTATTTGAATTCACGTAATTCATTTCCTTCATCAGCTCGTTATCCCAGTGTGCCATCACCTTCTGGTACTGTGGTCAATCCTAATCCTAAATCACCATTCAGACATTTAGATTTCTCTACAAGTGCCACTGCTGAACTAAGACGTAATCCAGCCTTATCGGCACCAGATGAGTGTGCCAGAGCCTGTCGTGAGGGAGAACCACCTAGAATTTGTTATTATCATTTTACTTTGGAATATTATACCGTATTGGGAGCGTAAGTATTTGAAATTTTGGCGATTAAGATATTAATTTTAAGGTGTAAAAAACGATATATATATTTAAAAATAACGGCCCTGCCAGAAACATATCTATTTTTAGACCAGCTGGTTTCCTATGATTTGAGGTCCTTTTCATATAAAGAATTCCAATATGTACCGAAAACTTTTAAAGCGACCTATTATACTCTCTCTAAATAGTCTTTCAAAATTAGGAATCTAGGACCTACAAAAATGTACTATAGATTATTATTCTGGTCCCTCTATATCTTTAGGTTCTTCCTAACACTGAATACATGTCAAAATGAATATTAGTCGAATCAACAAAAGTTATAAATGGTAACTACCAAAAATTAATGAACAACCCTCGTATAATTTATTTCTTTATTAATGCTTAAGAATTCAGTATGTTATTATGGTACTAAAATGTATGTCGAATTTATGAGTTACAGAGAATTAATTTTGGGGGTGTAATGCAAAAGTTAAAAGAAATTATGAGCTGACCCTCGTTACATTTCATACATCCATATTAAACCAATTCTAATTACAATACCATGTATATGTGAAATTTAAGCCCTTCAAAATGACATTAGAATGTAGTTGTATGGTTCCTATAATGATTATAATTTGATATATCGTTCTTGAATATTATTAGACTGATGTGATTAGACTGAATCGCACGTTATTTGCCAATCATCGCCATTAAAAATAAGCATTGTTCATGGAGCAAAATATTGTCAAAAAATCTGTTATTTGTTCTCAACGTCTAAATGAGCAGCCATCCGGACTGATATCGTTAAATCCGATCAGAAAGACTAAACTTAGAAGTGGTTTTAGCAATATTTTTACTGACGTTACAAACTTTTGCATAAACGCATAATACCCCAACCACCTACAGTGTTGTAGGTTAATAAGAAAACATAATATTGGCTCATAAAAATATTTTTAAACTTTCGCTTTAATTTTTTTCCAAGAAATTCAGATTTCTTCCTTTTGTTTCTTCACACAATTTTGAAATTTTTATATTGTTTTATCATGAATACATTAATAAATCATTTTTGTACCCTACACCACCCAACTTCACTTCATTTTCACTGGTATTTAAAATGGGTTGTATATCTGCAAACCTTGTACAAGTTTTAAAACTGTTATCAGTCCATGACTTTATGATTCATATAAATGTCGAGAAGGTCTTTTCAAAATTCTTTATAGTTTCAAAACAAAAAATTCTAATGGTAAACAACTTGGATCATAGACTTCAATACTTCAGCTTATTTGGATCGCATTTTCTTCTACCTATATGAAGGGCCAAAACTTAGTTACAGATCCTCGTTCAGGCTAGAGTTAAAACAATTAGATACAATGACACAGTTGATGATGCTACCAATATCAGGGTTCTGGAAGAATTTCTCAAAAGCAGTGTTCCCTTTTAATAACGAAGTTTCTGCAGTTGAAGCCCTGAACCTAGAGATTTAATATCCTGCACCTATTATACGAGAACAGATCCAGGATTTTATATATCAATAATTGCTCTAATATCCGAAATCTCTATATAAATATATTACGATTACTTTCCACAGAAATGTTTATAAATAGATCCTCATTTTTTACACCTTCTTTAAAAAATCCATAATAAATGTAGTCTATTTTAAAGTCGATCTTGGTCTATCATTATTTTCGTACTCTGTTTTCTTTATTATAATTATTTTCAAATAAATCTTTCATTCATTATTAAAATTACTTTGATTATCATTATCATCATCATAAACATAATAATTATACGATCGTTTATAAACAACAATATAAATACTTCCTAAAAAACACACACACATATAAACTCATACAGACATTATACCTAAACAATATATTTATATTTAACTGAGTTTTTTTGTTTATGTTGAACGGGAATATAGTCTTTTCACGCTTAATAGTAAATACACCTGTTTAAAGTAAAGAAAACATTTATATTGTTTACCGTATAATCTGAACAGACTTTTAGCTGTCAGTTAAAATAATATTATTGTTGTATTAATGTCATAAATTATAATATTTGTTATACATATTTAAGCATAAGAGGAGATATTGTAATACATATTTTTTTTTAAGAAGAAATATTTTCTTCTTTCTTATGTTCAACTCATTTTTTCATATCTGTAATACCCTACACGACCACAAGTGGTGAATAGGGTATATTAACTTTGTTATTCCGTGTGTAACTTTTAAAAGGAATCATATCAGACCCCATAATGTATACATATCCTTGCATCAAATCAAAATCTAAGTCGATTTAGCTATGTCGGTCTGTCTTGGCAGATCGCAATGAAATTTGGTCTGAGTATTTGTTATAGTCCTGAGAAGTTTCCTATTTAAAACCAGTAAAATCGGATCAGCATATCAAGCAAAAACTTTCGTAAAATTGTCAATTATAAATCGAGAAATTGAAATGAAGTTCTGCCATAATATTAAACTACATGTACTTCTTTAATATTCCAAAAATTGGTTTAATAGCAAAAAGTTATAGACAAAAATATAAAAAATTTTATAAATCATTAAGAGTTCCATACTCATACATTTGTCAGTGTATGTGTATGCACAAAACATAACCTATTTACTTCACACACATTTGTGGTAGAGGGTATTTAAGATTCGGCATAGCCGAATATAGCATTCTTACTTGTTTAAATACTGATTTTGTTGCTTACAAAAGGTGTTACAACAATTTGCTAACAACAATAAATATTTTGAAAATAATCATAAATTTGTTAAGACAAAAATTATAAAAAAAAAATTAAAAAGAAAGAAAAAAATACGTTAATAGAGAAAGACAAGAAATATTTATTGTTAAAGAAAAAAAAAACAACAAAAAATATGAACAAATAAATTACAGACTCAAGTCTGAAAATGCAAAGTGGTTGAACAAATAAATCTGTAGAAATAGATTCAGTTGAAAAAGTATTAGAAACAAAAACATTTGTTTTATGGACTAATAAAGTTTTTTATTTCTATTTTTTTGTTTTCTTTATTTTACTTTCAAACTCTTTATTATGTTGTTTAACATTTTTTTACTTTTTACTTTTTATTAATGTTTTTTATTATTTTTATTTAAAATTGTATAGAAAGAAGAATATCAAACATTTATTAACTATTTACAGAAATATAAGAGTTTTGTTTGAATTATTAAGGGAATTGAAAAGAAATTAAATATATTTTATATGTAAGAACAAGAGACGATAAAAATGGGGTAATGGGTTAGTTTTTACAAGAAAGAGGAGATGTAAAAGTAAAATAAATATTATTTACCTCTAAGATCAATTGTATATCATTAATTATATAATTCTGTAACTTTTGAACCGTTAAAGATATCTTAATGAAATTTCACACCATTAGAGCTGAGTTGTTTTCAAATTGACATGGGGGAGAAGAGGGCCTTACGTGATTATTTGGGTAGTCGGTGACCCTATAAATTTGGCTACCTCGGGTATGTTGAGTTTTATAAGGTTTGCCAAACATTCATCTTTCAATTGACACTATAGGAATCCTCTAAACATATAAGGTGTGAGATCGACAAATTCTTAACATATGTTTTTTATTAAAACTTTTTTATTATTTGATTTTTCATCAATGAGGGACAAGAAATATGTACGTACTTAAATTATTAAACATTTTCAACAGAATCCAATTCTTAAAGTTGGCGAAGCATTCAAAGGTTGGCCGTCAAACTGTTTCCAATTTAAAGGTAGAATGAATGGTCCACAAATGACTCTAAAGCAAAAAAATAGACATTTTCAAAAGCCTTGTTAGCTCAGTGCTCGGACTATTTGGTACGAAAAAGCTCAAAAAGTCAAACAGAACAGGACATAAGAAGGAGTCAGAAAAAAAATTTAATATAAAATATTCCGAAAAAGATTCAAAATTTCGTCATTAGAGATTAAAACAATAAAATTGTAATAATAATTTCTTTGAATAAAGTGAATCCACTAAACCGTAGAATTAATATATCAGATGTGGCCAGATTTGAGGGGTCACCGAAAACGCTGCTGACAACATAGATACTTGTATTTCTCAAAATCTACTTGAAGATACCTTTACTCTAGCCTTATGAAATTTCATTAAGAGATCTCAAACGGTTCAAAAGTTACAGAATTATTTCTAAAAAACTTGATTTGGACACACAAATATTACCAATTTTGCTAAGACGGACGGAAAGACAGACATGTTTAAAACTACTCGGAAAGTATTTTCAAATAAACTATTAAACTTAGGACAAACTAAATAAACTCTTTAAGTGTTACTAAAGTCAATCTATTATATTTTATAGAGGGAAAAAGTATTATTCATTAAAAATATAAAGTCATTGACAGCAAACAGAAAACCGCAAAATTTTACCACCTGTCAAAATTCATCATTCACTTGTTTATCATCCATAAAAGGAAAGAAAATCAATTTTCTTGAAAATTTTAATATTAATCGTGTTTTTGTTATTTACACACAAAGAAAATAAACATATTTAACAATAAATGTTAAAGAAATGTCATATAAAATAATTTCTCTCTCCCTCTCCTCTCTCACTTATTTTCGTTTTATAATTTCTGATTAAAACTTATGTCATCTTTTCTTTTTCTTTTTTTTAATTTTAACTAAAATTACAATAACATCATTAACCATCATATAAAAATTTAAAATTATCTACAACAACAGCAACAACAATAAAACCATATAATTTTCCTTTCCAAGATAAATTTTTTTATTGTTTTGGGAAGTGTGGAAGATGGAAGATGATTATGTGGTTAAAAATTAAGTCTGTCCACATAAACTGTCTCTGTCTCTACAAACGTAATCTGTTAGACTGTCTGGTAAATTGGCAACAGTTTCCTTGGGCTTTAACGCTTTGTTATGACGTTTGTCTGTTTGTTTATGGTTTAAAAATAAAGTGCTTAATAATGTATTTATTTTGTTGCTTTATGATCATTATTATGATCATGTTGTTGTTTGGCAAAAAAAAATGAAGATGATTTTTATTGCTGTTGCTGCTGCTAATTTTTTAAGTTTATAATGCTGTTTTATAAACTAAATTTATTGCGTTTTTCTATCAAACTCTTAAAAAGACTCAATGATTTTTTTTGTAATTTTTTTTATTATTCCTATTTTACTTAAAAATAGTCAACATGCTTCCGCAGTGAAGGCTTTTTTAAACATTAAATATGTAACTTTAAAAACAAAATCATGAAAGTATGTTTACAGTCGAGTACAAAAGTAAAAGAAAATGTGTTTGTATATAAAGTAAAGCAAATGAAAGTTTTTTATTGTTATTGTAATTATTGAAAGTAAAAAGTAATTAAATCGAGTGATAAATAAGTAAGAATGTATCTTCAATACCCTCCATCACAGATTCATGTGAAATAAATACGTCATGTTTCATACATACACACTCAGACATTATATAAACGTTTTCCTTAAGTATATCACAGGATTACTTAATGAGTCATAAAATAAGTTATATTTTCTGCCTCGATTCTGCTGCTATTAAATGGAAAACTTCTCAGAACTATAACAAATACGTAGGACATATATCAGTGAACTCTGTAATTTTTGTAGATATGAGCTAAATAGGCCGAGATTTTAATTAATTTAATTTAATTATACATTATGGGGTCTGAACTGATTCCTTTTTCACGTAACACAGGGAATGCCAAAACTTAATAAATTTAAGATATGAAATAAGATATGAAAAATGTATTTTTAACTTTAAAAGAGAGTTATGAGACAATAATAAGATTTTATTTAGATTCAGAAATTCAATAAATAATCTTAAAGTCGGAATCTCATCTTGCTGCAAGAATCGTTCTGCTTATAAGCTAAGTAATCAACTTCTCACACCCTCTTTTTGAAGTAAAGCATATTGCAATAAAGTCGTTCTGCATCGCATAGTGTGTTCAAATAGTGTTTTTGGAATAAATTCAATTACTTTAGAACAATTAAAGATAATTGTTCAAAGGGATTTTTGTATTCAAAGGGATTTTTATAAAAATAATTCTGTTACTTTTTATCCGTTATCGATATTTAATGTTGCCACTACATTTAGAGCTGTAGTGGCAACATTACAAATAAAACCATTTTTTTTTGGTTCTCAACTTTATATTTTTTTATACCTTTATAAAGGAATAAGTGTAAACTACATTAGAACGAACTAGGGGCAAGGATCTTCCCACAAGCCCTAACCAAATTTGGTCAATAAAAATATTTTTTTTTGTTAAGTTTCAAATCGCCAAGATGAGTTAATTTTTTAATTATTCTTAACATATAATTTCATATGTAAAGAAATCATCCAAAAAGTTATTTCTGCCGGATAGCCCTTATAACGCAAGTCGATCATTTAAGTAAAAAGTACATTTGTATAGAGGTACATTTATATAGGAGCTACCTGAAATGTAAGACCGAATAATATACAACAGATTTTATAATATCTTATATATTGTGATCTCTAGAGTCCACAGCCAACCGAACAAATGGACATACAATCGGATGAAAGGTCGAGTGACA
The DNA here is from genome assembly GCA_004302925.2 of Cochliomyia hominivorax. NCBI lineage: Eukaryota > Metazoa > Arthropoda > Insecta > Diptera > Calliphoridae > Cochliomyia > Cochliomyia hominivorax. The sequence continues at coordinate 52,755,486 of PYHX02000494.1, read as the reverse complement.
CCGTCAAATCGATTTGACTCGAACAAACACATAATATAATATAATATAATATAATATAATATAATATAATATAATATAATATAATATAATATAATATAATATAATATAATATAATATAATATAATATAATATAATATAATATAATATAATATAATATAATATAATATAATATAAAATAAAACACATAATAATATAGACTGATATCTGGCAGATATCTATATCTGCCTCATGTAACTCCAGAAAGAATCAATTAAAAATTCAAAGCAGTTTTTTAATTTAAATAACAAGTTTAAAATAAGAAAACGCTCAGAACAATAACAAACAATCTGGCCAAGTTTCTAATCGCTTCAATAGCAAAATAGTTATAGACTGATATATGTGACAGAATAGCAAGCATATGTAAATCGGATAAATGGAATATCAGTGTGAACTTATTTTTTGGAGTCTATACGTTACATACATACATAAATACACACACACATCCTATTTTATAAATATATAAAATTATCGCGGTGGAGGGTATTAAAGATGCGGTGCAGCCACATATAGAAATCTTTCTTTTTTATATCATTTGAAACCTTTCAAATGATATATCGTTTAATTAATAAAATATCTAAAAATAAATATTTCCTGATACTTAAATTAGACACGTAACATTAATATTAAAATTAACTCTAAAACGTTTTTATTAACTGTTTATTTTTGAAAAAGACTTTATTTCAATCAATATAAATAACGATTTATAATAATAATTATTATTATTATTTTTATGGAGAAAATAAAAATAAAAAAGATATAGAAATAATCATCATTATCAAAATATATAAAAATAAAATAAATTATTGATCGTTTACTTTCACGCACTTAACTGTGAATTTTACTCTTTTTTTTTCATTTTAATAACAATAATTTTGTTAGTGTGAATAATTTGAGCGTGTTAAAAGGCGCTAGTCAGTTATTGTAACCACTTTTAATCGGATTTATAGCTAAATTGTAGTTTTTTCTATACAAAAAAAATAGAAAAACCCAGTTATTTTTTTTATTTTAATGTTCACATATTTGTGGTTTAACTTGTGTCGAGAGATTTTTTTTTTTGGTTTTGAAACAAGAAGAAGTGGAACTTAACTAATAAAAAATACATTTCACTTTAAGCCGTTAGACAATAAATTACGATGGTAGGCTTTTGTGTGATCTTTATAAAAAGTATTTTTTTATATTTTACACTTTAGAATTGACAAGTTTTTCTTGATAAATTAGTTTATTTTATAATAGAAATTAGGTGGCCTTAAAAGTTAACTGGTTTGGCATAAAAAAACTAGAACGAGAAGTTTAGAAGTCGAAGATGGTTTCTATTATTGATCCATTTTTATACCCTTCACCACCATAAGTGGTGAAGACGGTATATAATCTTTGTCATTCCATGTGTAACGTTAAGAAGTAATTTTGTAAGACCACAAATGTATATATTCTTGTATCAAATCAAAATCTTAATCGATTAAGCTATGTCCGTCAGACTGTTGTTGGCATGCTCACATCAGTAATAATTAACAGAGGGCATTGAAATTTTGGCCTAAGCATTTGTTATAGTCCTAGGAAGCTTCCTATTTGAAACCAGCAAAGTCGGTTCAGTGCATTAAAATGTATAGTTTGATATCTGAGACAACCTTTAAAATAAAGCAAAGAACGTTCGTAAAATTATAAATTATAAATTGGCATTTTCGACCAGGAAGTTGCGAATAATCTGCCAGAACATACACTTCATCATCCACTATTCAAACATTTTTTTACAAACTTGATTTCAAATTTCTTGCTCTGCTTTTTTACTCTATTTTTTAAGCAACATTCCTGCCAATAGTCCAGGCAATGAGCTTTCCGTGCTGCTTTCCTACCGGATGTGTTGGGAGCTCCATTTTTTGGCTTTTGAGATATCGTTCCTTTTAAAAGAATCACGTTTTCTATCAACGAACAAATTCTCCCGGTACTGCTCAAGAACATTGAAAGTTTGACGGCAGACCTTTGAATATTTGGCCGAATTTTTGTAGGACCAAGTTGCTATCCATTCAGGACATAACTACATACTTATTGCCACATTTGAATAGTTAATTATTTTAAGGAATTCAAAAAGTACCAAAGTACCATTTTTTTTTTTTTGTCCTGGAAAAGTGATTTTTGAATTGAGTTATAAATGTGATCCATATTATTTAAATTTTCTTCAAATTCTTAAATGTGTTTTCTTTATTTTTATCTTTCGAATTTTATATGACAAAATGTACCAAATTTAAATTCTTTTAAAGTTTTGCAAATTTGTCTTAATATTTTTTTTCGACCCAAATTTGTTTTTTTTTAATTATTTTTAAAATTATATCGCGATTTCATAAAAAAATTCTAATGTAATAGGAATTTCATATCCTTGTGTAAAAAGGCTCAATTAATACCGAAAAAGTAGCAAATTTTAGTTTATACCCCTTTTATCCCTCAATAGGACGAATTACAAAAAAGTACCAAACAACTATCAGCTTATTTTTATTGTTTTTATTAAACAAAACCTATTTTATCTTGAAAATAATATTGTCATAAAAATTTCGGAACCAATTCTGAACGTGTCATTTAAACACTCTGGTTTGAACAAGTAAGTTTCGGTTTGACTATTTGAGAAACTAGTACTAGCGCTCCGTCTGACTTTGATGTAAAAATTCTTGTATTAAAGTCATCTGTATGAAGTTATCAGACCTTCGGTCATTTGATGTTCCCATATTTAATTAATTTTTGTTATTAGATTTCAATACATCGTATTGATAAAAGACCCAATACTGATGAATTTAGTACGCTTCCATTAATTTATATCTCAGTATAAAAAGCACAATTTTTAAGAGTTTTTTTTTTAACAGAGTTACCTTCCAATCAAATCTTGATCGCAGATTTGTACTAAAACTATGTGAACTATATTTTTGTATAAAAAACTTTCTGTATAATTGAATTTAATTTATTCTAATTTTAATTGTTTTTATTTTTTAAACATATTTTCTCACCTGAACATTTTTGTAAAATTTAATTCTCACAGAGCATGTCAAGTTTGCACACCCAATGCCACCAACACAGTATGGTCTCATTGTCAATGTGTTTTAGCCGATGGTGTTGAACGTGGTATTTTAACTGCCAATCGTATGATACCCGGTCCCAGTATACAAGTATGTGAAAATGATAAAGTTGTCATCGATGTTGAAAATCATATGGAAGGTATGGAAGTAACAATACATTGGCATGGTATCTGGCAACGTGGTTCACAATATTATGATGGTGTACCATTCGTTACGCAATGTCCCATACAACAAGGCAATACATTCCGGTAAGTTAAGGAAGAGGAAAAATGAAGACATAATTATTGAATAAAATTTCAATAATTTTACATTATTTTTTCTTTTTTTTCCCCTTTAGTTATCAATGGACTGGTAATGCTGGTACTCATTTCTGGCATGCTCACACTGGCTTACAAAAATTAGATGGTCTTTATGGTAGTATTGTTGTGAGACAACCTCCCTCACGTGATCCTAACTCTCACCTTTATGATTTCGATTTAACCACACACATTATGTTGATCAGTGATTGGTTGCATGAAGATGCTGCCGAACGTTATCCCGGTCGTTTGGCTGTTAACACTGGTCAAGATCCCGAATCTATGTTAATCAACGGTAAAGGTCAATTCCGTGATCCTAACACTGGTTTTATGACAAATACTCCTTTGGAAATATTCACTATTACACCTGGTCGTCGTTATCGTTTCCGTATGATCAATGCTTTCGCCTCCGTATGTCCAGCACAAGTTACAATTGAAGGTCATGGTTTGACAGTGATTGCTACAGATGGTGAACCAGTACATCCGGTTGACGTGAACACGATTATATCGTTCTCTGGTAAGTGGAATTATTGATTTTTTTTTTAAATTTTTTTGTCTCCATAATTCAATTTACATAATATATTTTTTTGTAATAATGTTCTATTATTACAATTATTTATTTATGTGTGCTAAAGTTATGACTACAACAACAACAAAATGTAATAACAATTAAATTTATAAAGGAAAAAGAAAATAAATCCGTATTTGTCATTTATTGTTGAAAAGACAATGGACAATGGTGGCAAGAAACTGAAAATAAATAAACTGATTTCCATAAATAAATAAACAAAATCAAAGCACAGTGGGAAAGGAGGAGAAAAATATTTGGAAAATATTAAACTTAATGAAATTATTTCATAAAAAATTTAAAAAAATATATAAAAATAGCAAATACAAAATTTCCATAGAATTAGTAGTTCGGTAAGAGTCCTTATATGGGATCTAGGTCAAGTAGTGACCTAAGCAGTCCACAATATCCTTTCAGAAAATTACATAAAGCACTCATATATATGAGAACAAAAAAATATTTCTGATAAATGTGTTTTTTATACAATCAGAAATAAAAAATAAAATTTTACGAGCGGCAACCATTATAAATCATTCTTGCCCATGGTGCAGGATATTATATATACTATTTATCAACAGCTACTATTAGTGTGGACTCTATACACTATAATCCCTAAAAATCCCTGTGTTGTTGATTTTTCTTTTGAGTTCAGGACAACAAATAAAAATCCGGTCATATTTCATAGTTTTCTCTAGAGCTACAATAAATAGGGATTCTACAGAATTTTTATGTTATATCAGAAATCGGACTATAGCTTTTAATCTACTGATCTAATTCTTCCGATTGTGAATATAAACTTCTCAGGATAACAAAAAAATAGTCAGACCAAATTTCAATTAGTTCGAAAATTATTTTGAATATAATTGTGCCGTCGACAGACCGATGAACAGATAGATGAACAGGCAGACAGACTGACACATAATGTCAAATTTTTATTTACGAAATATCTCAGTTAATCAATCCCAATATCACAAGTTTTATATCTGCTAAATATACATCAGAAATGGTATCTCCTTTAAAAAACCCTGATCAAAAGTTTACAGTGAAATATTAGACTCAGGTAATAAGAGTCTTCTGATTTCTTAACAAAATTAATGTCTAAAAATTAAATAAAAAAATCAATACTCGAAAATTGCCCTGTTCCAAATTATTCAAGTTGATATGTGTTAAGATATTTTTGACCTCATTTCATACTTAAATCACAGTGATTGGAACAACATTTTTTTCAATTAACAAAATATTAAAATTTACATTTTAAATTTATTTTAATACTTTCCTTTTTGCACCCACTGTACTTCATTATTGAGAGCATTTTTTCAATTTGAATATGAACGTAAATTTATTTTACACCCTCTTTACTTAAAAGCTTAAATAAACAAACATTTACTTATGCATATAAATATTATATTTATTTTTCAATAATTTATATTTATTAAAATACATTAAATTATTATATTTTTTGTCTGAAAACAAATTTTTAACAGACTTTTCTAATGGAAACCACTAAAAACGTTTACTTAATTGTTTAAGAATTTAGTTAAAAAAATACATTAAACAAAAAATAGCGAAACTTTTTTTACAGTATTTTAAATTAAAAACAAATAATCTAACAATTTTCAAAAAACTACCCTACACAACGGAATCACGAAACCATGTAATTAACATATGTTTGTTTGAAATGCTTACATTAGTTCGATTAAACTTTTTGTTAAACAATTGAAATTTAACTTTCATTTGTGAAGTTTATATGATGTTTTTATTAATTAAATTATGAACAATTTGTAGAGTATTTTTAAAGTCTTTATCTACCAGATTTTTCTTAACACTTTTACTTATTTTTTATGTTATTTTGTTTTTATTACTTTTTTTTGTAAATAGTTTTTTAGTTTCGTTTTTTTATAGTTTTTTTATACCCTCCACCACCATAAGTGGTAATGGGGGCCATATTAACTTGGTTATTCCGTGTGTAGCACTAAGAAGGAATCATCTGAGACCTCAATATGTATATATTTTTATATTTAAAATAAAATCTGAGTCAATTTAGCTATATTCGTCTGTCTGTTATTGTCACGCTCACATCTGCAATAATTGAGAGAGTTGAATGAAATTCTGCCTGACTTGTGATTATAATCCCGAAAAGTTTTCTATTTAAAAGCAGCAAAATCTGGCCAGTATATCAAAAGATGTGGACCGATTTCTGAAGCAACCTCTAAGTCATTTATAAATCTATAATTACTATTTCAAAAATCGGTTCAATATAAAAAATATAGCCAAAAATATAACTAATTCTATGACTCGTGATATATTTAAGAAAAAACTTTTATATATTGTATACGTCTGTAAGTGTGTATGTACAAAGCGTAACATATTCACTTCATACATATTTTGTGTTGGAGGGTATTGGAGATTCGGTATAGCGGAATATAGTACTTTTACTTGTTTTATCTTAACATTAACTTGTATTTCTTTTCAACTATTGATTTGTACTAGATATTATGCACCAATTGTTTTTTCTAAAAATATTTCTTTTTGTTTTTTTATTTAATAAAATGCATGATTTCTTTAAACAATAATTTTTTTTGCAGCAACACGTTTACAATAGAAAAAAGTGAAAAAAAATATTATTAAAAAAATCGAAAACTTATAAAGGCATAAATAAAATGCATTAAATAAATAATAATAAAATGAAATCAATTAGAAAAATATATAAAAAAGACTAAATGAAAATTGCACGCCCCAGACAAAGTTTTAGAGCTATACTATTTAGTGTAAATAGCTGATGACAGCCTCCAGATATAATAAATTTGTATAATTAAGAAAAAATTAAAAGACAAAGTCGGTAGTCGATTTAATTAACAACTTTTCAATAAAGACATTTTCTAAATAGACAAATTAGAATATTTAATTGATAAGAAAATCATTAAATCAATTAAAATTTCAGAAATTATAAATCATAATATTTAAGGTTATAATTGATTTATTGATATTAAATGGAGGCTTTATATGGAAGCTATAAGCAAATATGGACTAATATTTTTATTAATTTTGTATTATCTAAGATCACATAAATAATATATGTATACACTTTTACCAAATCAAAATCTGAGGCGATTTAGCAATATCCGGTTGACTATCTGTTTTAGGCCCACTCACATGCACAATAATTGTTAACAGAGTTCAATTTGTCCAAAGAAGTTATCTATTTAAAACGGGTAAAATCGGTTCAGTAAAAATGTTATAAACCGATATGTGAGAAAACTTTTAACAACGATACTTTCCAAAAGACTTATTAAAATTTTCATGAAAACCTGCACACTGATATTGCATTCAATGCGAAACGTTATGAAATACATATATTTTTGGATTAGGACATGGGGAAGAGATATCCCTCACATAAAAGAAACATTTAACGTTATTATATCAAAAAGTTATATAGAAAGTAATATGATATTTGGCACATAAATAGTTATTTAATAATAAAACATTATAGACCACAGAAAGTTAGGATAGAGCAGGAAGGAGTACTTTCCCCTAATAAACGACACTTCGAAATATCTCTGGAATATATTGGGATAAGTTACAGGAAATGAAATTAAATTTGGTACATGGATAGAGTATTAATATGAGAAAAGTTACGTAATTTTGTAATTGGACACAGGGGAGTGATTTACCCTGAATTTTTAATATGTTCATAATTACTACTAAATTGATCATGGTGATGGAAATTAAAGATTGGACATAACCGAATTGTTTAAATTAATTACATTAAAGGTAACAGGACAAAATAAATGTATTTAAATTTTATATGTTCAAAGTCGGGGAGAGTCAATAATCAAATCTGGACCATTACACGATGTATATAAATCGATTATTTCATTTGAACCTTTAATGTTATTTCAAATAACTGTTTATATATTCAGAGACATTAAAATCGAAATATATTTTAAACCCACGTATACCCAAGTTGTCTAATTTTTTCATGTTACCGGACTTAATATACATCATAACCAATTTCTTTAAAATAAGTTCCAGATACCTTTTCAATATTGATTCCCGGATGAAACCATTTTTTTCTTTTCGAGCTTTATAATTTGTTTATTGTTTTTTAAAGAAATCTTAACCAGATCAATGGATCAATCAAAAAAACATAATAAAAAATATTTTCTTGTTTAGTTCTCATATTACAGATAAGGAATCAAATTTTCATTATCCTTAATATGAAGCTACATATGTAGGAAAAACACCCAAAAAGTATTTTCTATTGGACGGTAGTCATAATGACAGAGTGATTAATAAAGTGAAAAAGTAAACTTTTTGATTGAGATTTCGAGTATTTTCACAAGGAAAATTGTAAATCTCTTCAATTCCCTGACTAATGGATAAGTTTATGTATATATATTACAATTTCAGATAATTGTCGTTAATTGTTACAGTTTTATTATATTTATGTTTATTTTTATGTTTATTTTTCACAAAAACGGCTAAAATTCAAAATGTGAAGTTCTTCATAGATTTTGGACATTTAATGATATTTTGATAAACTTTTCTACAAAACTTTTGTAGCTTCAACTTCGAACACTTTCCTTGATCCCTTATACTTTGCCTAAAAATCCCACACACAGTAGGCTTCCTCTAATCATACCCAAAGAGCTTCAAGATATAAATTTATAAAATCCAATTCCTTTTAGCTCAAAAAAGACAAGAATGGGTGAAAGCACCACTTATGTCGAATGCATTGGAGCAGCCGATGACAGTAAATGGTGTGCATAACATGACATTTTATTTATCAATGATCTGCCTTTTCGAATCTGAGATCCCATAATTTATAGATGACACCTTAGCAGATATAACTTAACATAGGGAAAATGTTCATGACATTGGTAGCGCACAAGAAGACAAAATAGCGGCTTCGATATATGATAATAAGAATGAGATCTTCATTATAGGATTCAGCAACTTTTTTCAATCAAACCTAATTTTTTTAAATTTTTTTAATTTAATTAAAATGTTTAAAATTGATGTTAATGTGTTAATAACAAATCAAAGTCGCCAATTGAACAAGATGTTTAAATCATAAATTAAACACGTGTTAAAAAACTACTGTTATTTCTGATTTCTAAAAAATGACAAATTGTTTTATTAAAATAATTCGAAATTAATTAAAATTTTCTTTAATTTAATTAAAATATATAAAATCTAAAAAAACCCACCTGCTGTAAACGCCTTAAACTAAAAACACCCCAAAGCCCTTCCTAAAATTTAATATGACACTTAAAAAAAATCCTTGACATTTCTTAAACTTAATTACACTCACTCACACAGTTAAAACATTTGTTATGTCATTACAAAAAAAAAATGACTTTGAAATTTAAAGCAAAAATTAAAGAAAAAAATATCGTTATATAAATATTAATGAAAAAGTACTTGACCATGACTTTAAAAATATTTTTGTTTTAGTCATAGAAATAATTAATACCCATAAAACAGAATTGCCACCTTTTAAATTTGAAAATATACAAAAAAACGAAATGCTACACCCCGACTTTAAAATCTGTAATCTTAAGAAACAACAACAACAACGACGGTTAATTCAAAACTCAAACTATAAAACGCGCTAAAATAATGAATTATTGTAACAAATTTAGTGAAAACCTTTATTTGTCATAATGACACAGTGGTAAAAATCACAATAACTATAACAGCAAAAAAACAGCAGAAATGTAATCTATTAATTTAAACGCCCTTACCATAAAAGCAACAACAACAACAACCCGACAATAAAAATAATAACAATAACAAATAGTAAATGCGAAGTACACAATAATTATTGTTATAACAACTAAATCATTTTTATTTTTTTTCATAGATTTTTATTTCTTATTTTGTTTAATAAATTATTAACAATTTGTTGAATTTATTTAAGACAGATCCAAATCAAAAGCTTTAAAAAGTGAGTTAAAAACAAGTAAGAATGATATATTCTGCTGCGACGAATATTAAATACCCTCCACCACAATTGGCTGTGAAGTAAATACGTTATGTTTCTTCACTCTCAATATAACACTGAATACTTAATGACTCATAAAATAAATTATATTTTTTGCTATAACTTTTTTCTTCTTAACCGATTTTGAAGATTTTTTTGCTTAATATTATGACTAAATTATATTCTAATTTGTCGATTTACGATTGACAATTTTACGAAAGTTTGCTGCTTGCATTAAAAGGTTGATTCAGATATCGGTCTATATGTTTTAATATACTGATTCGATTTTGTTGATTTTAAATGAAAAACTTGACCTATGCCAATTTTTGTGAACAGACAGATGGACAGACGGACATAGCTAAATCGACTCAGATTTTAATTTGATGGTAGAATATATATACATGATGGGGCCTAATATGATTCCTTCTTGGCTTTACACATGGAATGACAAAGTTAATATACCCTCTTCAGCACTTGTAATGGTGGAGGGTATAGCAAAGAATGCTATATTCGGCTCTGCCGAATCTTAAATACCCTCCATCATTTTTTTTAAAAACAATTATCTAGTTGTCTGAATTTTGATGGAATTGGTTTATATTTGACTCCGGGAAATGGGATTATAAGGGAGTAATAACCAAAAATAACCCGATGATTTTAAAAGGGATCGAATTTAAAAGATTTTGTGCGAAAGCGCCTTTAATGGAAACTAGAACAATATATGAGCCGATATTCGTCAAATTAGTAACTTTTATTTAAACATAATTAAAGTAATAACGAATTTCAATAGAATTGAGTCAAGTTTTTAAGTTTTTTTCAGAGAATGAGAATTAAACGGCAGCTGTATTAAGCTATGTAGTGATATTCGCCAATAAAGTGCTATATATTCAGGGCAACTCATATTCATATAAAAGTTTTAAAAATTCAAACCCGTTTTCCGGAAAGGGGCGTTCTATGGAAGATAAGATTTTAGCATAATTGTTCATAACCAACTAGATTTATAAGATCAAAAATGTTTTTTGAAAAGGATATTTATATGGAAGCTATGACAATATGTGCACCGAAACTGGCCTAATTAACAATGTATAAAATATATATTTAACAGACAATTAATTTTGCCAAATTTCAATAGAATTGGTTCAGGCAATAAACTATATTCCTGGAAAGGACGTAAAATAGGAACTACGTCAAATAATGACTCCAGCATAATCATGATCTTCGGGTTTATTATATCAAAACAAATAATTATAGCAAAATTCAATAAATTATCTTACAAATTGCGACTCATATGACACACAGATTTTGGGGTAACAAAATTTTGCATATTTTAGCCTAAATTTTTTATTGATTCGATTTTGATGATATTTGGCGCGATACTGAAAAACATTTTTCTCTATTTGGAATTAAATTTTTGTTTAAATGCAGTTACTTTTTGTTGAATAAATTAGAAAATTTCTTTTTCGGAATCTTGAGGTTTTCTCAGAATTCGATCTATTAATTTTTTGCTGATGAATGGATAAAGCTTATTTTATATCGGATACCTTTTAAAGCAATAACAAATAATGTGGCTGAATTTCATTGAATTCGGCTAATTATTCTAAGCGTGAAAATATTTCTAAGCGTTACACACGGAATGACAATGTTAATATACCCTTATTACCACTTATAGTGGTGCAGAGTATAATTACAAAAACAGAAACAAAAATATTTATTTATTTGTTGTTATTAATAATAATTTGTAATTTTATTATTGTTATTATTTAAGTTTTTGTTATTAATATTAATTCCTTTTTTCTTGTTTTTTTCTTGAGCTTAAAATATTTTAAATTATTATTTTCCTGTCTTTAGAAAAAAAGTTCTTTTGTTTATAAAGTCATTAAAATTATTAAATTTATTTTTTTAGTATCGATTTATTTATAATTTAATTAAATCGAAACAATTTTAAACTTGACCTTTTAACAAGCTTAAGACAAAAAACCCACCTGAAAGCTTTAATTAAAGCTTAAGAATTTTTAAATATTTATCATGGTTTACATACCATAAAGTGATAGACAAATGGATAGATGTCTTGGCATCTGATGGATTAACAAAGTTGTTAGGAATTTTTATGAAATTGTACTGAGATCAAAATACTCCCAAGTTTCTAAACACCAAAAAAATGCAGTTTTTGTAGAACTTTCAATGATGTCTCTTTATTTATTTACCACCACAAGTGGTGAAGAGGGTATATTAACTTTGTCATTCTGTGTGTAACACTAAGGAGGTATTACCTATATCTGATATCTTGCATCACATCAAAATCTGAGTCGATTTAGCTATGTCCGTCTATCTGTTGTTGGCATGCTCACATCCGCAATAATTGACAGAGCTCAATAACATTTGGCTTAAATACTTATTATAGTCCTGAAAGGTTTTCCATTTTAAACCAGCAAAATCGGTTCAGTATGTTTAGAGATATAGACCAATATCTGAGACAACCTCTAAATTAATTCGAAGAACTTTCGTATAATTATTAATTATAAATTGACAAATATCATGCGGGGGATCACCACCCACTGTATAAGTGATCCTATCCGTTCTATATTTTGGCCAGTAAAAAAGATCTTTGGGAATGTAATTGGAACCAACTTGTATACTCCCGCTTATACAGTTCTCTAGATATTCGATAATTTATATTTGCTTTGTGTGGGAGAACCTTTTCGCTTGATCCTTGTCACTAAAATAATTAGCTCATTAAACATTAGGGCCGTTCGAGTGAAAATACTTTTGAATGTTTATCTAATATATGAAGCTATATATTAACTATATATTAAGGATAATACAAAGATGATTTGAGAACTTAGCAAAAATATTTTAAAAAAAATTTCTAATATTTGGACAAATTAGGATAATTCTTATGGGCAGGTCTTTCGTCCTTATTTAATTACATATATCCTTGTTAAGGTTTTTTATAAAACAATAAAAAATTATAAAGTTCAGAACAAATAAGTGTTTATATCAGGGAATAAATGTTGCCACCTTTATCGAAAAAATCTCAAAAAATAGATTCAAAAGTTCAAATTTAGATTAATATAAATTTTGAACGGAGTCATATATTTATATTGTTATTCTCACAATGTTTTTTTAGAATTTTGTAGGGAATTTTCAAAAGTGTTAGAGTTGTTTTCAAAAAATCGTTTTGGACTCAATGTCGACAAATTTGAGGTCAAATGATTTTTTAAACGCCCTCCGATATTCTCGAACTCAACTCGAAATTATTAATTTAAAATTATTCTAATGATTTTTGTTGTTTTACTTAAAGTTTTGCAGCAAATAGAACAAAGTAAAAGTTGCTTATGATTCGAACAATGATTTTCAGAGCTAATTTTTTATAATCATTTTTTTTGTTTATTGTTATTATTAGAATGCAGACAATATGTTTATAAATAAAAAATAAGACATATTTTTCACTATTAAAGTCTATTAGTACTAACTGAGGAAACGTTACTTGAGTTTCGAACAACACAGTATTTTAAAGCAAGATTCCAAAAGCTTAAAAATCTAAAATAACTAATTCTGGAACTATAGAAAACAAATAAAGTTGAGATAAGAAATAAAGCGGTTAAAAACTTGTCACCTATTTTGAAGCCCCATAACTTCGAAGCTCTACCTCCTACGATGACCTTCTTTCAAACTATTGGCGCAATACTTTTCCGATACTGATATTCTACATTTTAAGCACATTCTACTACTCAATCAAAACTAACAGACTTTTTTCCAAAGGAAACAATTGCGTCCCAGTGGGCCTTCAATAAAAATCGAATCCAGTCCTATTTAAAAGTGTTTGAATAAACTTAAAATAAATATTTCTTAATTATCTTATCAATCCATACTAATTAAAATTTTTATTGCTTTGTTATGTACTATATGAAATTAAAAACAGATATATAAAATCACTATAAGGAAATAATTTCCAATAAACATCTTAAAATTTAATCCAAATCCACATCAATCAGAAATCCAGACATCAATTAAAGTGACAAATCGACAGTGAAACCATAAACTTAAGTTGAACGCAAATCCAAATAATAATTAACTACAAACATACTTATTGAAAGTTATTTATAAAATAATACCGTTTAACCGGTGAGCTTCGCCGCCTGAATTTTAATGAATTAAAAAATTTGTGATTTTAGTTAAAAATAATTGTTTCGATAAATTCGCCTCCTTCCAGAATTATTCCCGAAAGTATGATTCTCTTAGTTGTTAGGTTTTGCAAAAGTAATCAATGGTTTTATATGGAATTTAATGATAAACCTCAATTCCCAATCTGAAATAAATTAACTCATACTTATATATAATAATTTTATTACTGAAATCAAGATTCTTTTCAGGGTTTTTTTTCAAAAATCCACATCCATAAATAATAACAATTAATTATTATTTTCGGAATAATCTTAAATTCTATAAAATCCCAATAATTTGTAACAATTTAATTTATCTTTGAAAAAAAAAACTACGGCCTACATATTTGCTACTAAAGTTTCATTTGTCATAATAAAATACTTTTTGTTTGTTGCAGCCACATTAAAAGTGCGGCATCAAAAAAAAATATTTTGTTTGAAAAAAAATGTAATCGAAACTTTCGATTATTTAATTTATGTCTTTATTTGTTGCGATTTGCGGTCTGATTTCAAATGATTTATACCCTACACCACCATTGGTTTAAACTTTTAAATATACCATTCGACTCAGAATCTCTTCCTGAGTAGATTTCAGTTTGTCGGTTCGTCCATCCGTTCGCCTGGCGATCCATGTATAGCATGTTCGTAAAGTACAGGTTGCATTTTAGAAGGTATCTTAATGAAATTTTTCCATGTCCTATTATTTTTGCACAGGAACGAGGCCTATTGAAATTGTTTATGATCGGTTCATTATTTCATATTGGTCCCATACAAATGTCCCCCCCCGGAATGGGGTTTTACTCCTAACAATTCCCAAATATAAAAGGATTATATCCAAATCTTTTACCAAATTATCGATTCATTATTTCTCATAGGTCCCACACAACCATCCTTCCAAATATCGCTTTGAAACTAAGAAATCACATATATACGTAGGTATTGTAAAATATATAGTCAAATTAAGATAAATATAAACCCAAACCGCCATTCGAAATTATACCAGAGTCGATCCAAATTTTTTTCTAACTCCCATGTAACCCTCCTTTCAAATCGCATAAATTTCACATAAGTGTTAGTATCATAACCATAAATAGGACAATCAAACTTTGAAAAGGCTGTTCATAAATTTTTCGTAGCAGTCATTTACAATCAACAATGTGGTGTAGAGTATTACATAGTCGAGCTTGACCAACTATAAAATTTTTCCTTGTTTTTTTTTCAATTGTGAACGTGTTAATGCGGTTTTGAGTTCAAATGAATTTGTTTGAATTTTTCTAAATATGTTATTATAAGTATTACCTTTTTCGATACAATTTAAACTTAAGAAGACAAGTAATTAAAAAGTAATGTAAACAAAAATATTTCCTGGAATATATGAAAAAAATGAGTTTATTAGCATATGGGAAATTTACCTAATATGAGTAATCATGATATTTTGAGATCAATTAGAAAGGTAAATATTTACCAGTCAAATTTAAAACTCATAATTAAAAACATAACCTCCAAAATAAATTAAAATAAATAAAAATGTTAAAGTCCACACAAATCCACCACAATATTGGTTATAAATAGCAGTTACGAAAAATTAAAAAACTACCCTCGCATAATTTTACTTTTAGCTTTATTCTTAAGTGTGCAATATATTATGGTGAAACTAACATTTATGTGAAATTTAGAAGTTTAAAATGAATTTTTCTTGGGGGTTACATGGGACCTAGATGAAATGATAAAATGACCCTCATATAGTTTTCACAATGAATTTTTGCTTTTATTTGCTTTAATTCGACCAGTTATTTATACAATACCAATAATATATCCTTCAAAGTGATATTTGGAAGGGCACAACGTTTTAGAATATCATAACACTTATTTTTGCCAAATTTCGTTAAAATCGCTTTATTTCCTTATGAGCTTAAAATCTCATTCCGGAAAGAGGTATGTGAGGTACACGAAATATTTGAACGAACATGACCATTTTCAATAGGCTTCGTCCTTAAATAAAATTAAAATTTTTTAGAACCAAGTAAGAATGCTATATTCGACTATGCCGAATCTTCAATACCCTTCACCAAAAATGAATTTGTAGTAAATTCACACATACATACACATTTACATAAACACTCGAAACATCATACGTTCTAATATTTTGATTTATAATTTTAAAATGTGTGAAAGTTCTTCGGTTAAATTTATAGGTTGTCACAGATATCGGGTCTATATCTATAAATATACTAAAACGATTATATAATTTTTCTCAGCTAAGAAAAAAGCCTATTAGTAATCATTCCACTATTTCAAGTCAAATGTCTTACCAGAATTTTGCTTAAAAAAACATAAAACTTCTATATTCTTATAGAGTCGTTTTAACGATGTCTGTCCGTACGTCAGGCCGCTTTGCTAAATGTCTGTATTTGTAACGTTGTCAACACTCTTTAGATATCAATTTGAAAGATCGTTTAAATATCATATTTAATTATTGTATAACCACAATAGCGTCTTTCATTTTCCATATTTATATTAAAACATTTCTTGCACCTGGCATGTCCTTCAATGATCCTTTTAAGACTTCTTTCAGAAGGATATACTACTCTATAGAAAAAAATTTTGATCATCCAAATATCTCTGAATTTTTTTTAATCCAACTGTTGCAGTTAATTTTATTTACATTGTAGCAAGGTTAAATAGTTAAGTTAAATCAAGATTTAATATCTTGATTTTAACTATTTTATTCATTCATTTGAAACAAACTTTTTTTGATTCTTTAATTAAAATAAATTAAACAAAATGTTCATGACAAACACCTATAAATCTAATTAGTTGCATATATTAAATATAAATTTACAAGAAGTATAAATGCTATGTTCAGCTGTGCCGAATCTTTAATACCCTCCATCACGAATGCATATAAAGTAAATACATTATCTTTCATACATATTCATTCACACATACACACTTGGAATAGTAACAAAGTACATATAACTTAATCATATAGAAAAATTTTATTATAATTTATCGATTTATAATTGACAATTTTGTGAAAGTCTTTCGCTTGAACTGAGAGGTTGCCTCAGATATCTGTCTATAACTCTTAATACACTGAACCTAATTTACTGGTTATAAATAGCAAACTTTTCACGACTACAACAAATACACAGGCTAAATTTCATTAAGCGCTGTCAGTTATTGTGGATGTGAGCATATCAACAACAGACAAGCAGACAAACATAGCTAAGTCGACTCAGATTTTAATTTGATGCAAAAATATATATATACATCATGGGTTATTATATGATTTCTTCTTACTGTTACAAACGAATTGAAAAAGATTATAAAACCTCTTCACCAATTGCAGTGGTGGAGGGAGGTTATAAAAATCAGCATAAATTAGAAAAAAAATCTTTAGATGTCATTAATGTCGCATGTTATAAAAATTTTTATATAAATTTTCTCACCATTCAAATTTAATTTACCAAAGAATAATTAACATTAATTCTTATTATTTGTTTGCATTTTTTTCTATTTTTTGATGTCAATTACAGGTGAACGTTATGATTTTATTATAACAGCTGATCAACCAGTTGGTGCTTATTGGATACAATTAAGAGGTTTAGGTGAATGTGGTATTAGACGTGCACAACAATTGGGCATATTGCGTTATGCTCGCGGACCTTATCAACCAGCATCACCGCCACCAACTTATGATGTTGGTATACCACAGGGTGTGGTAAGTACAAAACAACAAAAATTACAATAAGAAAAGAAAAAAAACGTTAATAATTAAATAAATTAACAATAGTTAAATCTGCTACAGATATATAAAGTTATTTATACAGATTTAAGATTTTTTTAAAATATTTTTTTCAAACAAAAGTTTAATCAAGTTGAGAATAAAAATTAAGGATTTCATTGAACTTAAAAAAAGCTGTTAGTTAAATTCATAATAATAACTTAATTATTGTTTAAAGTTTATTTTCCAGTTTTAAATTTTTAATAAATTAGGTTTTTATATGTTGTTATTATACGAGGGGTAACGTTGAAATTATACGAGGGCCATTCATAAATTTTTCGTAGCAGTCGGTTACAACCAACAATACGGTGTAGAGAATCACATAGTCGAGCTTAACTGTTTTTAACATTTTTACTTGTTTTTATTCAAATAAATTACTCTGAAGTTATAGTTTTTGGAGTTTAACTAAGAATTTGTTTATCACTAAAATGTGGGTTTGAAAATAGATAATAATTTTTTTTTATTTTCCTAAATTTTATATAATTTTCAAATTGTTTTTAACGGTTTTTCGTTAAAAGTTTAAAGGCATTTATTGTTATTAAAATTCGATTAGATCAGTTTGTAGTCGTTGATTATTGTAATGGAACCTATAAACCTATAAAATTAGACACCTACATTTGCTTTAAATTCTTCTTAGTTTAGTTATTAGTTTTATTTATTATTCTTTTTTATTTATTTTAAAACTTATTATTATAAAAAAAATTAAACTATTGTTTAAAAGGTAAGTACTTTGTTTTCTTGTATTATCGTTATTTTAACATTATTAATGTTATTTAATGAAAATGAAAAGATAATGTAAATATTTTTTTGTTAAAAAATTATGAAAGGAAATCAATCGAAAATTAATCAAATTGAATAAAAACTATCGATAATTAATAAAGTTTTAAGTTTTCATTAATAAAAATTGAGGAATTTAAATAAAAATTTAAAAAATTCCAATTTTTAAAAATCTTAAAAATAACTTAAATTCGCCCAAAGAAAACCTTATGCAAACATAAGAATTTTAAAGAGAGAAAATTTATCGAAAGAGAGAAAATTTATCGAAAAAAAAATTATCTGAATTTTTCTAAAGAGAGAAAATTTATCGAAATTTTTCTAAAGAGAGAAAATTTATCGAAAATTTTCTAAAGAGAGAAAAAATTTACCGAAAATTTTCTAAAGAGAGAAAATTTATCGAAAATTTTCTAAAGAGAGAAAATTTATCAAAAATTTTCTAAAGAGAGAAAATTTATCGAAAATTTTCTAAAGAGAGAAAATTTATCGAAAATTTTCTAAAGAGAGAAAATTTATCGAAAATTTTCTAAAGAGAGAAAATTTATCGAAAATTTTCTAAAGAGAGAAAATTTATCGAAAATTTTCTAAAGAGAGAAAATTTATCGAAAATTTTCTAAAGAGAGAAAATTTATCGAAAATTTTCTAAAGAGAGAAAATTTATCGAAAATTTTCTAAAGAGAGAAAATTTATCGAAAATTTTCTAAAGAGAGAAAATTTATCGAAAATTTTCTAAAGAGAGAAAATTTATCGAAAATTTTCTAAAGAGAGAAAATTTATCGAAAATTTTCTAAAGAGAGAAAATTTATCGAAAATTTTTTAAAGAGAGAAAATTTATCGAAAATTTTTTAAAGAGAGAAAATTTATCGAAAATTTTCTATAGAGAAACAATTTATAGAAAAATTTCTTAGAGGAACAATTTATCGAACATTTTCTAGAGAAACAATTTATGGAAAATTTTCTACATACAGACAAGTTATCGAAATTTTTCTATACAGAGAGAATACACAACAATTTATCGAAAATTATTCAAAAAGAACTTTTGTGAAAATTTAATCCTCAAAATAAATTATTTTTTTTTACCTGAAATCTCACTTTCCACTTAAAACTCTTTTTGGTTGGATTCAAAATTCGATTAAGCATTCATTGAGAGAAAGATATACATTAAGTATAAAGATTCGGTTACGACCTCTACTTATAGAAAATTAAGAGGAAACCAAAGAATTTGGAAGGAGAATTTTTTAAGAAAAAATTGAAAGATTAAGAGAAAAATTTTCTGTGCAAAAATTTTTGCAGAAAAGAGTTAATCCTTAACCGATTTCTGTAGTGGTATTAAGATCAGTGTGATCAGTTATCTAGAGATCTCACTAAAAAGGTTTTTGGAAAATCTGGAATCATTCAAAGCTAAATAATATTGCTTGCAGGCAGTTTAAATCGAAGCTATAAAATAAAAAATGTTGGAGAATATTGAATATTTTGATAAAAATTTCAGAAATAAAAAATTTAGTTGCAGAATTTTTGAATAACGTAATAGAGTTATATAAATGTATGTCATCATTTTAAATATAATAATTTATAAATATAATAATTTTAATAAATTTTAACAAATTAATATTTACATTATCCAAAGATTATTTTAACTTTATTATTGTAAATATTTTAAATCAATTATTATGTAAAAACAAGATTAATTTAAACAAAACCAAAATCCTTTTTTAAATAATTTTATATTTTAAAAATATTTTTATTTCTTTTTTAATTCCATGTAAAATAAAAAAACCAACACAACCAAACCACCTTAAATCCCCCTTTTGAATGTAAAATAAAATAAATCCAAAATTACCAACTCCCAACAAAAATAATCAAATTTAAAATATATAATAATCCACAACACCTTCAAAACGGTGATTGATTGATAAAAAATAATTCCAAAATTCTGTAAATATGCACAAAATGCTTTTTTATGTTCCCCAAAAAAAAAATAAAAATAATAAAAAAATGTGTATTAAATTTAAAACAAATCAAAACTGGTTGGAAATTTGCACTTAATTTCAAATGACAACGACATCGACGATGACTTTTGAAACCGTGAAAAAATTTAACTTAAAAAGGTTTTGAATCCTTTGGATGCCCAGTGTAATCGTCAACGTAATGATGCCATATGTGTCAGTCAATTAAAGAGTGCTTTGGAAATTGATCGTGGCATTTTGGCGGAGAAACCCGATGTTAAGATTTTCTTACCTTTCCGTTTCTATTTGTATAGACCCGAAGAATTGTTCCAGCCCAATACCTATAATAGATTTTTGGGTGAGTTTAAAATGGCATTGATTTTAAAGTAAAATTATTTAATAACAAATATATTTATCTGAAATTATTTTAGTGGCTCCTACTGGTGATCATGTTATTTCATTGATTGATGAAATTTCTTATCTTTCGGCACCTGCTCCCTTGACTTCTCAATTTAATGATATTAATCCCGAACAATTTTGTAATGGTGATAATAGACCTGCCGATTGTGGCCCTAATTGTATGTGTACTCACAAAATTGATATTCCCTTGAATGCTGTAGTCGAAGTTGTTCTGGTAGATGAAGGTAAGTGAAAAATTAAAGATCAATTTGATCCACGAAATCATGTTATTAATTAATTTGTTACCATAAGATCACAATTTTAGAACGTCTCTTTTTTCGCTCTTCATACCAACGCAATAAGATTAAATTTCATTCCAAAATTTAGTGCAATATTTCAACACCCTATCAAACTATGTTTAATATGTTTCTTCCTTTTTTACACAAATCACAAATTATAATCAATCTTCAATTGTTTTTATTTTTCTTGAAAAACTGCAAAACAATTGTATTTAATTATAAAACACCCACATGGAAATTATAAATCGCATCATTGTAAAAATTTACAATTTTTAAACGTTTCCGTTGCAAGAGACAACGCGAAAAGTGCAACAACTAAATACAAATATTAACAGACACCAACGCATTCTATTGTTATTAATTTCTTAATAATAAATTTTAAACAATAAGAAACATTTTTGCGAGAAAATTACAAGAGTCAATAGATTTTAATATTTAACCCTTTTTGGACGACCCAACAGAGATATCAGACCTTCAGAAGAACATTAGAAATATGTTTATCTTTTCAAAAAATAGCAGTAAAACTTTTATATTTTGACATTGGCTTTTTATACCCTACATGACCATTGGTGCTTAAGGCATTATGTCTTTTTACTGATGATGAAATTTTGTACATGGACGAAGCATATTGAAATCAGCCTTGTTCGATCCAATATTTTAGATAAATCCCATACAAATGTCCTTTCGGAATATATTTCTAAGCTCATAGAATTAACATATATGAAAATGTTAAATAAAGTAAATTTGGCAAAAATAGATTTGGAATCTGAAAAAGATCGGTTTACAAAAGATCATAACTGCCATACAGACACACTTCCGAAAATCTTCGAAAGCGTGTATTGATATTATTATAGCGATAATGTTTCATGTGTTTAAGTTTGAAATAACCAGAAGCCCTCTTAACAATCTCAGCGAGGATCGGTTAATAATTTCCAATTGTTCTGTTTTTAACTCCATTTCAAAAATCGCCTCAATTCAAAATTTTTTCACTAATCTTCCCCAATCAACACTCCTTGAGGTCCCCCTTTTTAAACCGATGAAGTCTGCAGACCTGTATTTCGCTGAAGTTTTTGTTATATCGTATAGCAATATAGTGAAATAACAATGTCAATCCGTTCGCTTAGTTGTCCATAATTTCATGCAAATTAATCCAATTCAGTGTGCCTAATAAAAAAGATCGGCCCACAAACAACAATAACTCCCATACAAGACACTCTTCTAAAAATCACTTTGAAGAGCACAAGACCTCAAGAAATATTTGTATTGTGAAATTATCAATCCAATTTTGAATTTATATAGGCATAAAATACAGTTCCAATTTATACGAGTACCGGTCCAGAATTTGTCTTATATACATCACTTACAAAAATCACCTTATATGGTATAAATATCATATAAATGAATCAGGATTTATTTATTATTATTAATATTTTTTTTGTCTTACCAAAGCAGAAACCCTAAAATAGGATTCTAGGAGGGTTTGTTTACACTCCATAGTCAGTCTTGACCGGTTTTTACTCCCCTGCTTATTAATTTCGTACAGAACGATAATGAGGCATGATTGATCTTTGATCTTATTTTCGCATCAAAATATTAATAACTGCGATTCAATTTTGCAAGCGATTATCGATTTTATCAACCGATCTTATTATATTTTGTTTGCAACTTTAACTAAAAAACCCAATCTGCCACGTTTGATCTCGAAAAAATTAAATTTTAAAGCTGCATATTCCTTTTTCGGAAACTGTTCCATGAAGGTTTTCTTCACTGCTTTCTGTCACTTTTTTCGAACAGGTAGAAACTCTCTTTTGCTCTTCAATTTTCTTATAACACAAGCGCAATCCATTGGCCTCAGCTGCGAGCTGTTTGGTAGATTTGCCTCTCTTGGTATAAATACCACATTATTGTTCTTGTACTACTCAAGACTTGTTTATCATAGTGACAGGATGAAATCTTATGACTGTTAGCTGCATTATTCTAAACATTCCTTGAAGTAAATTTCGATAATTATAGTGTCCGTTATAACAAATATTAGCTTCTATTGCCGCAACTGCATATTGCTTACCATAGCAAGAGCTTTTTTCTACATTCCCCCGGACATCAGCAACATAAGTATTTGACCAGGAAGTTTCGAAGAATCTGCTATTTATCTGCCATTCCATTTTTTGAAAACTAAACTTTAATGTTCGTGTTGCTTTTCTACCGAATGTGTTGGGAGTTTTTTTTTTAAATGATTTCTATTTTTTTGACATTAGAAATATCGTGTAGACCAATACTTCTACCTGAAAAAGGTTTTCTATATTACAGATTGACGGCAAACCTTTAAATGTTTGGCCAATTTTGTAGGACGAAATTGGGTTTTGTGGAAAATATTAAATAATTTTATTACATACTGTAACAATATATCAATTTATTTGACATTAAACATATTAACTGACATGTTTTACAAAGGTTACTTGATCAAAAAAATCAAAAAAATTAAAAGTTTTGATTTAGATTGAGGGATATTCATTTCTACAAATATGGCTCAAACTACATCCTCATTAAGTTCGTCGAAAACTTTCGCGAAAAAAATTGCATTAAATAAAAATACAGAAAACATTATGTTCACAAAATGAGTGCAGCAAAAGTGAATCATGTTTCCTATGTCATTTCTACACCTACACCTACACCTACACCTACACCTACACCTACAAGTTCACAATATATTTAACGTGATTTATGAAATTTCTTTCAGAATCTCGGACTGAGGGAAATTATTGTGCAGCAAAGTGTACCCGGTAAAATCTGGTATATTATATGTAAAAATTAAAAGCAAGAAAAATATTTTCAATTGTTCCCTCATTTTATATGAATGTCCAAGTTACAGTTGCATTTTCACATCAATCAATTTATCAAATTACACATTGCAATAACGCAACAAGCTTTATAAAATAATACCGACATATCGCAACAGTTATTGTTGTGAAAACATTACAGTACAGATTCTATAGATAATTTTATAAAAATCATTCAAATGTGATCATTATTAATAAGAGCAAAAACGCAAAAATAAGTGCAAAAACGCTACAATATCAATTTAAAATATTTAAAGTTAATGACACTTCAACTTTCTACCCTCAATTTGTCTTTTTAATTAAATTAATAATGGATTAAATTCAGTTTATTAACCTCAATTTATAAATCCTTAAAAAAGAACACATTTTCCTTTAATATCTATAATTTCTGAATATCTAACTACATCTTGGTGTCTAGTGATTATTTCGACTGTAATTTAATCTTATAAATATTTATTTCTTCTCTCTGATTAGGAAAAAATATTGGAAAAACTCTATAATTTTAATAAATAAAATTCATTTATTATTTCAATTGAATTGAATAAATATTTAGTTATTTTGGCCAATTTAATGCTCTAGTTTAACTAAGAAAATAACTCTATATAATTTAGTTAAAATACACTTAAACTCTAAAACTATTGTTTGTTGTAAGAGAAAAAACCAAACCCAGTTTTATTTACAAAAAAATGGAAACAAAAACAAAAAATAGCATCATTTATTATTGGGGTAGGGTGAGAATTTAAGTTCAATGTAATTTTCCCATAAAATATAACACTTAAAGAAATATTTGGGGAAAATGAGAGCAAATTATCTACAAATGAGATGACATTGCAATGCACACAGTGAACCCAGATATACTTTTTTACCATTTTGAACTTAGTCGATTAAAAACTATATAACTCTTTCAGTAGAGTAAGATTTAGGCTTTAATGGGTTAATTATTTGTATATTTTTCACTTTACAATGAAACCTCAAGTATTTTCTTTTTCATAAGGATGATTTTTTTCTGTGTACTAATGAAAAAATAATAAATATTATTCACTCTCATATTCGATTATATGCCAACTTTAAACGGAAACAAATAAATGGTTCTATATATATGGAACATTCATTCGAAGGTAACTGCTGTAGTTAAGCCAAATATACATCGATAAGGTATTATTACATCGGCTTAGAACCGATCTAAATAAATAAAACTTTAAACTGGTAATTTTAAAACAAGTCAAATTAACACATTTCATAAATCTTAACCGGACGAATAGGTGACCTTGATGGCAGAGATTATGAACATTTATTCCGAATTTTATCTTAAGACTGTAATAAAAACAATAATATGGAAACGTCCTGATAAATTGCATCGATCATCAATAGTTTTAATAGGTTACGGTGAAAATTTAAATAAATTTACTGAAGTTAATATGAAGAGACACGAATCCAGCCAAATGATTGGATAACGGCTCAGGCATAACCTTAAAGAGGACTCATAATGATACGTCCTTGGCTTGTAGAATTTGGCCGATCATTGTAACATATAGAACAAAGATTTGAAATATCTCTTATAGTTTTCTTATATGTGATTTCCGAATATAAAATTCTAATAATTCCAAAAGAAAATTTATTGTGAAAACATGCCAATTTTTATTAAGATACATTCAAAATTGGAACCTTTGTTATGTTCGCAATATTACATGGATAATTGACCGACCAGACGAACTTGGTTAAGTCGTCTTAAAATAGACTCTGAGTCAGTTAGTATAATTCATATATAACATTTTTCGTGTAGGATTTAATAAAAATCGGAAAGCAAATTGTGAATGAATAGTGAATGAATTAAGTCTATAACTCAAAATCCCATTAAATCTGTCGAATGTTTAGATTTTAACAGTTTAACAGTAAAATTAAATAGAGAAATAAGTTCACTTTGAAGATCTCTTGTTGAACGAAGCTGACATGGCCCCAAACTATTTGTGTAAAAATATTTCACTTTAACTTTAGAACTAACGAATTTTTGGTCTCCTCGCTTAAGAAATATTTAAAAATATCGCCCAAAATGTATAAAAATTATATATATAAAGTATTTTTTCCCTTCACAGAAATACAAGTGGGGAAATCTAAATGTTGGGCACCTCTTAATTAGACAAAAGTAAAACTTGAACCACTTTTGGACGTTATTTTTATGCTATCCACAAGTGTACAAAAAGTGAATATTTATGTTGCCAACGCTAACAACAAATCATCTAAGACCCCATAAAGTATATATATTCCTGCATCAAATAAAAATCGATTTAGCTATGTATGTCCGTCCGTCTGTGTGAAGTTGGCGTGCTCACATCCACAACAATTGTCAGAGCTCTGTAAAATTTGGCCTGATTATTTTTTACTGTCCTAAAAAGTTTCCCGCTTAAAATCATGAACGATTTAGTATATTAAAAGATATTGACCATTATCTAAGGTCACCTCTAAGTTCGAGAGAGGAACTATCGGAAATTAAATATACCCTCTTTCACCACAAATGATGACGAGTTTATATTTACTTTATCATTCCGTGTGTAACACCAAGAAGGAATCATTCCAAATCGCTAAAAAGTATATATATTTTTACATCACATCATAATCTGAATCTATTTATCTATGAGGTTCTGTCCATCCGTCTGTCTGTTGTTGTCAATTAAATTTGGCAAAAATATTGTTTATTATCCTACGCAGGTCGCTATTTAAAACCAGCAAAATCAGTTAATTTAAAAAAAGTTATAGACCGATATCTGAGTCAACCTCAAACTTCAAATCGACAAATCAATAGAAAATATTTAGCTATATATTTTTGACTTGATATTATATATCCAAAAATGTTTGCCATTCATAGAAAAAACTGTAGTGAATCAAATGACATATTGACAGATTTTCGAAAAAAATTCAGAGAATTCCGATCTGTATTAAGACCAGTTTTAACCATTTGATACTTAAATTTCATAATAAAATCATTATTTAGTAGATTTCATTTAAGATATTTTTTAATAAATCAAAAATCTTTTATTTGTTTTATTTTTATTTTTTTTTTCAGTCCAACAACCCAACTTGTCACATCCCTTCCATTTGCATGGTTATGGTTTCAGTGTAGTGGGTATTGGTCGTTCACCCGATACAAATGTGAAAAAGATTAATTTGAAACACGCATTGGATTTGGATAGACGTGGTCTCTTGCACAGACAATACAATTTGCCACCCACCAAAGATACTATTGCGGTGCCAAATAACGGTTATGTAGTAATGAGATTTAGAGCTGATAATCCTGGTAAAATTAAACTTAAATCCTCTAAATTAATGGACTTAAAATATTGGTTTTTTTATTTTTCAGGTTTCTGGCTTTTCCATTGTCATTTCTTGTTCCATATTGTTATTGGTATGAATTTGATATTGCAAGTGGGTACAAATGCCGATTTGCCACCAGTGCCACCAGGTTTCCCCACATGTGGTGATCATACGCCCCCCATACCAATTAATTAATAACACTAAATATTATTTAAAACTAAATTAAAATAACTATGAAATTAAAAAAAAACAACAAAAACAACAAAACAAAACTCCAAACACAATTAAAATAAAAAAAGACCTAAAACTAAATAAAAAAAGACCCTAAAAGAACTACATCCACAAAATGGTGTTAGAAGAAAATGATTACTAAACAAATTAGATGAAAATCCTTAAAAAAAGAGAAATAATTTGTTGAAAAAAAAAATATTTTAAAAATATTTAA
Organism: Cochliomyia hominivorax; assembly: GCA_004302925.2. Classification (NCBI taxonomy): domain Eukaryota; kingdom Metazoa; phylum Arthropoda; class Insecta; order Diptera; family Calliphoridae; genus Cochliomyia; species Cochliomyia hominivorax. The sequence continues at coordinate 52,727,582 of PYHX02000494.1, read as the reverse complement.
TCATTTTCTAGAAGAAACACTCGTACAAACTCATAAAAGACATAGAACAAAAAATAAAAGTGTATTATAAATCACAAATATTAACCATTTAACAGAGAAATAGAAAAAAATGTATTATAAACATAAATAAAGCTTAAAGCTTAAACAAGCTTAAAGCTTAGATTTTATCACTAAACAAAACGAACACACTATTTATGTAAAAACTATGAAACTTTCAATCAACTACGGACTTAAAAAAGACAATTTATATAAATTTCAAAATTATAAAAATTTTGCGCTCAACACACTTTGGGAAATATATTTAAGGTCCTTATGGCTAAAGCATGAAGCTTATATATGAACTACTTTTATTTTAAAAAAGCCATATAACACTAATTTATGTCTATGAAAGTTGTTTATATTTAAGCTTTAAATGATTTTTAAAAGTTTAAAAGCTTAAAAAAGTACTTAAACTTTAAAAGCTTTAAATGATACATTAAAAGATTCAATTGAACATTTAAACTTTAAAAGCTTTTAATGTAATATATAAGGTTTAAAAGCTTAAAACGATATATTTGAAAGCTATACATATGTTATATTTGAAGCTTAAATAGATTTAATTAAACCTTAAAAGCTTGCAAAACGATGTATTTGAACTTTAAAAGTTGTAAATATTTTACTTTAACTTTTTAAACTTTAAATATAATATTTAAACTTTAAGTATTATAAGAATATCATGGTTTAAAAGTTTTAAATCATAAAATAAAGTTTAAAAGCTCTAAATATACTCAAGCTTAAAGCAATTTAAATGTTATATTTAAGCTTTCAAAGTTTTTTAAATTATGTTTAAGCTTTTAAGGTTATTTAAATAATATATTGAAGCTTAAAAAGGTTTCACATCAAACTCTTAAGCTTTTCAAAGCTTTTAATGCTAAAGGATTATAAGGACATTTTAAAGCATTTTTAAACTTCCTGGCGCAATAGTCATGAAACTATGAATTATTTTTAAACATTTTTTATTCGAGTACACTTTACAAAAAAATATAGTTAATTTCCTTAAAAAAGAAAAACCCAGTAAAAATTTTTTAAAAAATTCGTTTCCTTGTTTCGTTTGTAAATTAAGAAAATTTTTTTCTTTCTATAAATAATTTTATAATTACAAAATGTATTTTATTAATTAAATGCCACACCCCCTTTTAACTAACTTTCTCCCCAATTTAAATGTTTCTTTAAAATTTGTATAAAATATTAAGTAAAATCCACCTTTTTCCTCTCTTTCCCAATTTAGTGTATAATTTAATATTTTTTTATTATATTTAAATACAGAACTGCAATAGTTTATTATTATAATTTTTTTATTAATAATTTTTTGTTTTTAAGTTTTTTACTTTTGTAAAAAATGTTTAAAAATACTCGTCCTCCTCCCTCCACACTTGCCTGTTTTTTTTTCCTTCCCAATTTTATTTGTATTAAATAATTAATTAATTATTTTTTATGTTTGCACAGTTTATTTAAATGTTAATTTTTTATTATTTTTTGTTTTTTATTATTTTTCTTAGAATTTTTTTCATAAATTAATTTTGAGAAAAAAAAACTAGAAAAAGAAGAAAGAAAGAAAGAAAGATTTAGATACTTGTATAAAGAGATGTAAAATATTAAATATTATTATATTTTTATACGAATATTACTGCCGTTAATGTTAAATGTAATTATTTTTAAAATAAAATAAAAATAAAACAAATAAATTATATTTAAATAAAACTATAAATAAATAACAATTCCCTTTATTAACGTTTAATGTTTTTGCACAATTATGTACAAAATGTTGTAAATACAAAAACAAATTAAGTTAAATCCCGATCAACACATACTATATCTAAATGATAAATGTACTAAAATTTTGTATGTATCAAAAAATTTATGAAAATCACTATTATCGTTTAGAAGATGTCCTGCAATTCAAAATATATATATTTATTTTCCCTAACCTGATCCACTTAACTTCCTATCTTACAGATTTTTATATACTTTAGAAGGTTGGTGTATTATTTGTTTGCAGATTATGATTTATCAATGAATCAGAGAATCAAAAATATTCACATTTATCCATAAGGAAATACCCAAAATCCCAATCCGTGTAAATCATATTTAAAAAATGTGATTTGACAACTAGACAGATCCAACAGAAACGTTTTTTTCATTAATCAAAAAATGGATAGAACTTGTGGGCAGACCTTTAGCCCGAGTTCATCCAAATTTAGCTTAAACAAGTTTAGATTTCTTTATAGAAAATAAAAAATTTAAAGTTCATAATCAAAAAGAGACTTCATCTGCTATCAAAATATAAATTTTAAACTGATACATAACGTATATACGTATATATTTTAAGTCCGCTAACTTAAAAAGACTAAGAAAGGCAAGGGAAACGTAGGTAAAAAATTTACTTCGATTTTAATATGTCTGAAAATACATAATACCCAGGAGTGAGATCGAAAGACTTTTAACATACAAAACCCTTCCAATTACATTTTCATGCTGCTTTCTATCACTTAATTCGAACTGGTAGTTCATTTCCGTTTGAAATCTAACACACTTTTGGACACCTTTTTATGCTCTTCAATTCTCTTTTAACAAGTGATCAATATCTCACTACTGGTCTTAACATCGGGATGCCAAATCAGTCTATAAATAAGGGGGCACATTATGAAGTCTCATAAGTGGAAGCAGCATTTTTGTAAACATTCCCTGACGTAAATTTCGTTCGCCACATAATATTATATTATTACATTTCGGGAAATTTTAAAGTATAAGATCTTAATACTTTTCTTCAACATTCCCTCAAGTATTAGCGTCATAAAATTGTTGACCAAGTAGTCAATCAGAACATACGTTTCGTCATCCATTATACAACAAGAATATTTTTTTAGAAAACTTTACTTCAATATCTGTGCTCCGATTTGGCCTTCAGATTATTAATACGTTAGTAGAATTCCTGTCAGGAACTATTTGAGCCTTTAACTTTTCGTACCAAATGGTCTGACCACTAAGCTTTCTTGGCTTTAGAAACATCAAGTGGACCATTTTTTCTACCTGAGCCAGGTTTTTTTTATCAATGGAAAATTTTGTTCGATACTGTAATAACATTGGAAACAGCTTGATGCAGACTTTTGAATGCTTTGTCAGCTATTTGTAGGACCAAGGATAAAACCTGAAGATTTGTTTACCTTGAGTCCGCTAAAGGAATTTGTAATCTCCTTCATTGTAGAAATCTTGGGAAATCATATGACTCACATCTTTGCAGTTTGTATAAAGCATACTCACTCCCAAGAGTTGATGTCGCATTCTTTGCTTTAGCAAGCAACTGAACCAAAGCAACTTTTTCATGTGAATATGTTTGTTATCCCTACTGATTCCATCCAAGCAGATGAACTTCACTACCAAGCTCACTTTAACGTTTCTGGGGAAGAAGTTGATGTAACTTCTGATGTTCATCAGAGAGTATTATTTATGCACATGTTTCTTATGATCGACAATTCAAAAGGAATTTCCGATAAACAAAGACTTAACACATCTGTATTCGTACAACTTTTCTTCTTAGAATGACACAAGCGCAATTCCAAAGGTCTCAGAAAACACTATAGCAGTTCAGTTTTCCTAAGTTTTCCTTTCTCGGGATACCTATGGAGGAATTACAAACAACCCATGAAAGTTTCTTGCTATAATTCTTCCTTTCTCTCCAAATCGAAAACAACTATAAACAGAAAGACATTCAATATATAACAAGCAAACGTAGAAATAGGACTCATAATTTGATATTCTCGATGTTGCAATTTCCCAATTCCCGATAGTTTTGAATTACTAGATTTTTAATAAAATTAAAAAAAAACGACGGGAAAGTAAACTTGAACAGAACCTGTGAAGTGACAAATAGATGGTTAATGTTATATGTATTCAGAATCAATTTCTAAATCGAACGATGGTTTTTCGGTCTTACCATATAACGTTGTAAATTGTCTTAATGGAATAGGATCTATAGGTTCATAGTTATCAAAATATTTGAATTTAATTTGGTACAAAGAAATATTAGTAGAAGTACTTCTGCAAATCTCTATATAATTTAACTCCGAAAGTAATGGAGTATTAAATGTACTATATTTACGTTTCCATAGATTTTGAAAGAGCAAATATTTTTCTAAATTATATTTTTATATGTAAATAAAATGTATGTATGTGTGTCTGATAATATTAAGACTTAAAAAAAAACAAATCTTTAATATGAAACATATAAATTTTAATAGTCCCACAACCCCAAACTATAATTAATGAAATGTGTTTTACACCCCACTGGTATTCCCAATGTAAATAAACAGCACTCGATTAAATCCAAAAGACTTAAATGAGATATCGAATTATATCGTAAGTATATATAAAATCTATCATTAAACCATAATTCCTTTAAAGATCTTCTTAACAGTTATATTTCTAAAAATTCTTTTAAATCTACTTCACTTTAGGTTCTGAATCCTTTAGATGCCATTTGTGATCGTAAGCGTAGCGATGCTGTATGTGTATCAAATTTAAAAAATGCCAAGACAGTGGACAAAAGTGTTTTAGTGGAAAGACCCGATGTAAAGATCTTTTTACCATTCCGTTTCTATGTATATGAACCGAAAAATCTATTTATTCCCAATACCTATAATAAATATTTGGGTAAGTTTTTAATTAATTATTACATTAGTTTAATTAAAATGCTTTCTTTTGTTGTTGTTGTTGTAGTTAATAAATTGTTTAAATGTATAGTAAATGTTTTCTTTCATGTTGTAAAATAATTTTATTTTTATAATTAATTAGCAGAAAAAAGTAAAGGAACTTTTATTGAAATGCCCCTTTGAAATGGGTTAAATATTTGGGACTGTTATAACGATCCTTAAGAAAAACATTTGAAGTTCCTTTACTCTCTCTCTCTCTCTCTTTTAGATCTCATTAAGTTAATGTTAAATTTTCTATTTCTCGTATTTTGTTCATTTGAAATATAAAAAAAAAATAAACAAAATAATTTTAGTGGCTCCTAGTGGTGATCATTTGACATCATTAATTGATGAAATTTCCTATATATCACCACCATCACCTATGCTCTCGCAAATACAAGACATACCGCCAGAGCTATTTTGTAATGGTGATAATCGTCCACCAGACTGTGGACCCAATTGTGAATGTGTCCACAAGGTTGATATACCATTAGGAGCGGTTGTGGAAGTGGTGTTAGTCGATGAGGTACAACAGACAAACCTCAGTCATCCATTTCATTTACATGGTACAGCTTTCTATTTGGTGGGTTTGGGTCGTTCTCCCGACAAAACTATTAAGAAAATCAATTTGAAACACACATTGGAATTGGATCGCATGGGTATGATTGAACGTGATTTTAAACATCCACCTCTAAAGGATACCATCGCTGTACCCAATAATGGTTATGCTGTTATGAGATTTCGTGCTGATAATCCTGGCTACTGGATGTTCCATTGCCATTTTCTATTTCATATTGTTATAGGCATGAATTTAGTCTTTCATATTGGCACTCATGCGGATCTGCCACCAGTACCCGAAAAATTTCCTACATGTGGCGATCATAGACCTCCGGTGTCTTTATTTTAAACAAATTTTTCCTAAGTTCTTTAATTAAAATCAAACTCCTAACATTAACTACTTCATAAATTAAGAGAAGGAAGGTTGGTGTTTTAAATTATTAAAAAAAAGAGAAACAGAGATATATTTATGAAAGAAGAAGTGATCCTGCCAAGTCAAGTTGTGTACATATAGTAAAGAAAAATCGTTAACAATTAATGTCTGTTAATTAATTTTAAATTTCTTTTTTATTTAAAATAATGCAGGTCCATACCAAATTTTGTATACTAATCATTGTCATATTTATATTAAATAAATCATTTAATCATTCCTAACAAAATTAACTAATCAAATATTTAATTGATAATACAACTTTGTTCCACGTAAATTATTGTAACTAACAACTTTTTTTGGTTATATAGAATGAGATCAAAAACAATTTAACATTCTATTAAATCGATTTATTCGAGAATTGATGAACTGGTAATATCGATTTATTCAGGTGAAGAAAATAAATGTATATCAGAGAAAAACTAATTCTATCCCTACCTTAAAATACACACGTGAATTCAAAATGACTTCCTGAGTCGATTTGATAATATCCATCTGGATGGCTGGCTGTTTGTCTGTCCATCTACAGATCCAAGTTCTTTAAATATATTCGCAAAGGACGAAAGTTATTGAATTGAATTACGATCGGTTTATAATTTCGTATAACACCCAGAAGTATTGAACGAATGGAAAATCCCAGTTAAGATTTAAAATCTAATAAGACCCATTTACAAGTAGCATTGATATTTATTCATAAATATAATAAAATGTTTGATTGTTCCCATACAAATATTCTCCCGGAATGGCAATTTATGCTCATTGGATTCTTAAAAATAAACCAATTTTATTGAAATTCGGAAATTGAATTTGGTCATTAATTTGTCCTATATCGGTACATATTTTACTATAGCTCCTATAAAAGACACCTCCGGAAAATAGTTATGAGCTTATTAAACTAAAAAAGCTTATTAAAAACAATAAATATGGACCAATTATGTTGAAATTCAACAGAATTATTGTTCTAACTGTCTTTAGTATGTTTTATTAGTTTGACCAAGATCAGGCCCATATTTTCGGAACATGTTTTAAGTTTATAAAACTCTTAATATAGATCAATTCGACACATTTATTGAAATTCGGCGCATTTAATGTTCTGTCTTTAATTTATGTAACTAATTTAAGGTATATGGTACCATATTTGGCTATAGGTCCCACATAAGGCTCCTTTCCAGAAAAAGTTTCAAGTTTATAATTTTTTACAATTGTTTTTTCAGTTATTTCAATGATTTGGCCACATTTGGTTAATAACTTTTAATCAGAATTCCCGGAGTAGGATTGTAATGTTAAATCGCACACAGATTGTGTAATTGTCAGAATTAATTCCTGAGTCGATTTAATCATGTCCGTCAGTCTGGTTGATTATATTAAACTTCTTATTAAAATACAGGTGGCAGTGTTGAAAATATCTTAATAAAAATTGGCATGTGGTATTATTTTGGACAAAAGTCGAAGCCTTGCACAAATTTGATTGACAGAATGTGTTTTTTTTCCTCATGGGATATGGTATTATATAATCCTGAATGTGGAAAATCATCATTGGAACTTTAAAAATTATATTCCATTTAAAAAAGAAAACAGCCGTGAAATTCCACATTTTCAATATTTTCATAATTTTTTCAAACATTAATTCAACACTTTTCAAAATGAATAAATTTCTTATTTTGTTGTTTTTGTAATGAATATAGTACATCAATTTGGAAAATCTTGTGGTCTTATATTTTTATATTTTTTAAGATTGCAAAGATATATTTGACAAACTGTACGTCTGCTGTTTTACTCCTGTGTTAAAACTTTTTTGATCTCATTCCTTAATATAACTAAATTAAACAAAAATACACATTTTTAATATCGAATTTTGCTTTTATTATTAAATTTATCAAAATTTCTACTTCATATTTTATATATAAAAAAATATTTTTCTCATTTTAATTTGATTTCATTTATTTTGTAGTGATATTTCTATTGTCAATAACATTTAAGCCAATATTTGTTTATTATTTGTTTATTATTATTTTTAGTTGTTTTTATATTATGTTGTGTTTTTTTATTTAAATTAAATTAATAAAAATATAAAAAATATATATTTACAACTGCTTTATGTAAAAATTTTCATTGTTTCAACAAAACTTAAGTAACTAAACTGTCAAAGCCCTATATTCATCTATGGGTAAGTTTTTTCTTTACATACTATAACTACGTTTATACGCAACACTTAATTGAAATTAAGAATTTTAAAATCAAGATTATCTGAAAATGTTTAAAAGTATATAATTAAATTTAAATTATTTCTTCAATTAGTAATGTAGTTAATAACTTAAATTCAATATGAAGTATAAACGTAGTTTTATTATCATTTTTATTGTGTTTTAACCCAAACTACTAAAAAGATACATAAACAACAGTATTATAAACTGTTAGATCTCATACTAATCCAATTATTACATTCAGCTCGAATACTTCCTAATCTTTTAATATAATACAGAACCAACAAAAAACTCCTAACTGATCTCCCAGACAAACAAACACCTATAACTGTATCATTACAAAACACCGAACACCGTCTTTGTAGACTGTTATTGGAACTGATAATGATATTACTGATCTTAAAGTTAGTGCTACTTAAGGTGTTCAAAAATTTTATTTTAAATTGATCTTCAATCTTCAAAAAATCATAGATTTATTAAAATATCATTATAACAACATGTTGTAATGGATCCCAACGATCCAACGTGTGTCCATAATGATTTTTCTTACATTTTTAAGTTATCTCTAACGGTTCCAAAGATATAATTTGGCCACCTTGAGTTTTTGATAAATTAAATTTTGTTTATCAGCATGTGTTACACCAAAAGGGAATTATCCAAGGCCTCACAAGGTATATATATTCATTGCTTTGCATTTAGCTATGTCCATCTGTCTGTTATTGGCAAAATCACATTTTGGCCATATTTATGAAGATCTTGAATTAATAAAAAAATTAAAACCATGAACTTTAAAACAGAGTATAGTTTTCGAATCTACATTCTTATTAAGGGATTTTCTAAGCCTCGATTGAAAAAAAATCCGTTTAACACCCTCCTGAAGCCATATCAGACTTTTTTCATAACTCGCAGGGACCTACAAAGACGTTAACTAAACACACTTCACTAAACTGTTCACCCAGTTTCAAAGCAAAAAGAAAAATACACATTCTAATATATATTTTTTGAATTTCTCATCCCCTCCTCTAGTTGCCTCCGATGCCGATCACTTAACATCACTAATAGATGAAGTCTCTTATATATCAGCACCCTCACCAGTACTCTCACAATATGATGATATTCCCAAAAGTTACTTTTGCAATGGTGATAATCGTCCTGCTCATTGTGGTGAAAATTGTGAATGTGTTCACAAAATCGATTTGCCACTTAATGCTGTTGTCGAAGTGGTTCTTATCGATGAGGTGCAACAGATCAACATAAGTCATCCATTTCATTTACATGGTATGCCATTTTATGTTATAGGCATGGGTCGGTCACCCGATGAAGAAACACAACGTATGAGTCTTAAATTGGCACTCGATTTGGATAGACGCGGCATATTAAATAGGAAATTTCTTATGCCCTCACTAAGAGATACTGTAGCAGTTCCAAATAATGGTTATACAGTTATAAGATTTCGTGCTGATAATCCGGGTGTTTGGATGTTTCATTGTCATTTTCAATATCATATTGTGATTGGTATGAATTTGCTATTTCAAGTGGGCACAAAAGAGGATTGGCCACCAGTACCAGCTAATTTTCCTAAATGTGGAAATTTTGTACCACCCATAACGGTACAGATTTAATCGAGGCGGAATAAAATAGAAAATAATTGTGAAGGTATTAAATATGCGATATTTATTTAATGTTGAATTTCATTAAAAAAATTATTATGATTTTTTTATTGTTTATTTAATTATGAAAAAAATTATTTTTTTAATTTAAGTAATTAAATAAATAACTATATTGTTGTTGTGTTTTTGTTTTAATTTTTAAAAATATTTAATTTTTTATTACCAAATTGTAAAATAAAGTATAGCAAAATTTAAAAAAAGGTTAATAAATCGTTAACTTTATTATTTAAACTAATATATTCTCTCAGTGTATTTTATAATTTAAGTTTATTAAAAAAAATAAATAAATTTTTTGATACTTTGTAAAATTAAAATTTAAATAAGAAATTTTGAAAGTTGTTTTTATTCCATTGAAGTAAGAGGGTAAGTAAAAGTTTATAAGGAGTGAAATCGAATAATTCCTTACACACGTTTTTGTAATATTTTATTAAAAAACATTAAATAATTCCGAGGCAACAGAATTATTACCAAATTAATTGTTTTGAAACCACCGTATGCTAATAAACAACAAAAAAAAACATTCCTGCTAAATTGTTACCATGGTAACAATAATGTAACCATAACGAAACCATAAACTAAAATTAAACTCATTAAACAAAATAATATTTTTATATTTTCTTCAAATATTAGAAAGTCTTTAATATTTCTATAAAATAATGTCCGAGGAATTACAAAAAGCCGGTTTATTTATTGATGATATTTATAGATTACGTGTACAAGATCCACGTATAGCTAGTGAAACTAATGAGCTTCGAGAGGAATGCTTAGAATATGCCAATAAATTGGAAGAATTTAAAAAATTGGCTATAGAATTTCATAAAATTGTTAATAATTATGGCAAGGATGTGGAAAAGGAAAAGCTTAGAGCTATTGGAACACAAAATATGTTAAAAACTATGGCAAAGCAAAGACAAGCGGAACAGCAATTATATCAGGTAAAAGATATATACATTAAGGAAATTATTATTAACAATTCCCATACTTATAGAGTAAAATTCATGAAAAGAATTTAGAACTGGAACGTTTAAAAACTCAATATCAGTATTTACAGCGCATAGAATCGGAGCAACAAGAACTTATCAATAATTTTTTGATGAATCAATAAAATAAGGGAAACTTTGTGTTGATTTTTAATATTAATTCATACGTTTTTTTAATTAAATTAATAAATTCTAAAAAAATACCTTAAAATGTAGATTAACATATAATTTCTTTCAGTGATTGTACATTCTTCCGGTAGCAAGCAAAACTGCATAAAGGTAAATTAGTTTTGGAACAATTATATACTTTGGGATTATCACATCCCTGTATACCACATAATTGCGGTTTTGGTGGTTCTTTAGGTGTTTGCGCTGCCAAGGGAAATTCTATACCTTGAGGTAGTTGTATAACAGCACCCTCTAAAGTATTTTTATAACTAATCATTGGTACTTGCCCCTTAACAGCTTTAGGTTTATTTCCTGCTCTATGTTTACTCTCCTGTTTCTTAAGTAAACGTTCCATCGTTTTCTTTTTATCCTTTTCACGTTTTTCATCAGCCTGCTGTTTACGTTTAAGAATTTTCAATGCTGCTTTTTGTAATTCTTCAGCAGTTTGGGGTTTCTCTTTCTCCTTGTAACCAGTAGGTAAGGCCATTAAGGTTTCTGAAAATCCTGGTGCTGATTCAGTGTCATTATTACGATCATACATGGCTCGTTGTCGGGCAGTCATTAGTTTGGGATCCTTCATTTTGCGCAACTCAACATCTTCTATTTCTTCCAACTTGCCAGATTCCACAGCTGTCAACCAACGTTCTTCTTCACTGGAGGTGCCACTATCACGACGTTTTTTGTTCTTCTTGGGATTAGAAGTGTTTGGTGTTATGGGAGTTTTAGTTTCAGTATTTTCTAATTTTTTTGTAGATTTCTTAGCACTTATAGGTTTTTCAACCACTATTATGGTTTTATCTACATTATCTTCTTTTACATTAGTTTCCATGTCCACACTATCTTCTGCTATTTCTTCCTCGCCTTCAATATCAATATTTTCCTCTTCATTATTAAACGATTCCTGATTAATATTACTGGGTGTATCATTTCTATCATCTTCTACATCAATTTCATCACTATCTAAATGTTGATTAACAGAATCATCTTGGAATGACTGTTCCGATTTGTCTGTTTTGTTTTTGGAAGTCTTATGAAATTTATGTTTTTTCTTGTGTTTTTCTGTAAAAAGTTTAATATTTTTTTTATAATTTATTTTTGTTGTTATTTAAGTTTTAAGAAATTTACCTTCCCTTTCTTTTTTACCCATATTTTTAGGAATTTTTGTTAAAAATAAATTTCTAAAAATTAATAAAATCACAATTTAAATGAAAACAAAAAACAATGACAGCTGTTTATTACTAGACAATCACTTTTAATTGATATCACGTAATGACTGAACTGCATTACCATATTTTAGTTAGATGCAACTCTGTGTTATACACTGAAAGTATTTCTGAAAATTTAAGAAATTCATATTTTAGAAACAATTGCTTTCAGTTACATCTAATTAATATTATAATTTTAAATATTGAATTATTATTAATTCATTTTAATTTTGAAAATTAAACTTTTCAACACCTTTTGTGTGCTCTTCAATACTCGTTTAACAAGAGCGCAATATTACTTAAGGCATTTTGGAGGATTTGCCTCTTTTGGATCAAATACGACATTATTGTTCTTGTACCGCTCTAAGTCAGGCCATAAATAAGTAGTCACATTATATAGCCTCATAAATGGAATAAGCTCGTTTTTCTAACATTCCTTGATGTAAATTTTCGTATTTATGGAGCCTATCAGCGACTTTTTGTTATTTAATCTGCATAAGCTTTATCTCTTTGTTTCTGTTGGTCTGCGCAATGAGTTAACAGGCTTGGCCAAATTTTGATAGACCAACTTGGGTTTGGTTGAAAATACTTCATAATTTTAGTACGTACTTTTTTCACACATTTTAATCAGATTAACAATACATTTATCACAGCGAAATCCACAATTTCTTCGCTGTACTAATATTGAAGTTTCTAACATCGAAATCAACTTTTACACCGTTCATCACCTGGACAAAAGAATTAAATGCAAATTTAAGCATCACAGTCAATGGAGTACAAATTTTAATCACGCAGACTTTGTTACATTTGACAGCCTATTCACTTCTATAGCGCATGCCACTACAATAACGCTAAAGATGCGAGGTAGAAATATGGTCCTCGAGGTGTTAGAAGGCATTTCTTGGGTTATGGAGAAATAAACTTATGCAAGATCCTTTCGATCAAAATTCGTATATGACAGCTTTGAACGACATTCACAGAGACGCCTCAAGTTCGGCGGCTACCCACCGTCCTTTTTAGATCATAAACAGAATTGAGAAGTGTCAGAATTTCTGGGATTAAACCAGAACCTGAATAATAACAACTAAATAACTTGTTTTACAACAAAGTCAAAACTATGGCCATCTTTTTGTAGGGCCAAGTTGGGTCTCACTCCTTAGTTTCCCAAATTCAGTAAACAACTTTTGTTGATTTAAATATCCCCAAAATTAAATTTTTAACAAATTTCAATATTCATATTTTAGTTATTGAATTTTTATTAATATAAATTACGTAAACTCTTTAACGGTTATTGAATATTATTTTAATCAATTTTATAATTTTATGTTCTATTTTTTAACAGATTATTTTTTAGAAAAAAAAAACTTGAACATTAAACATTTTTAAAGTGTATTGTGTGTATGTGTGTACGTACATATTATACATGTAATCATTTATTATTAATTGAAAAACATAAATCTGTTTTAACGTTTTTTTCCAAAAAATACATTATTTTATATAAAAATTAAAAAAAGTCGTTAATACAATATTCATTAAATTTTTGTATGCGGGTTTTTTGGAAGTGAAAAATTAAATATAAAAAATGTAAATAATAAAAAAATAATTATTATAAGCTCCTTTTTTAAATATAAGGCTGAACCTTTAAATTCGTGGCTTATGGATGAGGATAATGTTATCAAGTTCCTTGTTCCCTTTTTGTTTTTCTGTTGAATTGTTAAGAAAATAAAGAGGTTTCATCTTCAATTATTGGCACATCTTATTATAAATAATAAAAATGTTTAATAACAATTTATGGATTTGTGTTGAGTTAATATTTAGAATATGTTTTTTTAACGATATTTTAGGAGTGTGTGGGTGTATGTAACTGTTCAAACTGAAACCCCTTGTTTTGTTATAGATCTTTGCTGTTGGAGTAGCTTTTAATTAAGCACTATCACTACCACTGGTACGCCATAGTTAGGGAAGTATGGGTCGTGGTCGTACCACATAATGGGTTACAAATCATGTAGGATTATTACGTTTATTCGAACGCAAACGTGCCAAACCAGTACGTTCTTCCTCTTCATCACTTGTATACTGATGCATGCCACTCGATCCAGCGCCAGAAGCACCTGATGACGAACCACCTCCTGAAGGATTACGTACGGAAGAGGTGGCTTGCAGCAGTTCTTGATCAGGTGCATTACGATTTTCATACAACAAAACTTGCAGAGTCTCCTCATATATACGAGCTTCAGGAAATTCAACTTTTGTATGCTTACGATCTGTGGCATACACTATGGAAGTACAACATACTTCGGCTACTTTTTTACCATGACCGTAAAAGGACCAACAACATATTTCACTTGGTCCTATGACATCTTTTATGAATAGGATACGTTCATTGAAACGCAAAGATAATTTATCGAAAAGCTCTATGTTTTTCAAGAGATTGTCATCGGAATTACTTGTGTACGAATATTTGTTGTTTTGCCGTTGAACCACCAGAATTACGGCGGGTTTTGATGATGAACTTATTAACATTTGTTCTTCTTTTTGCGATGTTATTAAGGGAATGCGACAAATGGGTTTGGGTTCTTGATGTGCCAACAGTGCACGTTCACATGACATGGCTAGTTCAGTGATGCAATAGTACTTTGCTTCCGCTAATAATTCAGCAATTTCACGATGAGATTCGGGCAGGGGTACTGTACCATCTCGTAAATAATTGAGTATCGTGCCAAAATGTTGGCCACAACGATCAATAAGAATCCACCCTAGAAATTCACGAAAATTAAAGAAATTTTAATAAAAAGTTGTTAGAAATATTTATAATAATTTCCAAAAATGATATATTAAATAAAATAATAATTTGTTTAAAAATAATCTTTTATAATTCAATGGACTTAAAATAAAATTGAGTTCGATATTTTAATAGTCATATTCTATTTAACATATTAAAATATATATCTAATTTTTAAATTTTTCCTTACCTTCCGAATCGGTTAAAACCTCCATGCGCCCACTGAACATAGCACTCAACATGGTGTCATTGTGTTTTGTCAACGTACCAATTGTAGTATAATACAAACGGCCACCTACATTTAATTTCACATATTGTGAACTATGACCCTTAATTAAAGTCTTTTGATCTCCGGACATTTTAGAAGTGGTCACCAAGACCAGATCGTCACAAGGACTGGCAGTCAATTGTAATTTATTCTCCAATGCACGGGTAACGGCCACTAAGCAAGTACTATTGTTACCTGTTAGTGAACCCGATGTTGTTGATTGTTCTTGCTTCACTTGATTAGTGATATTGCTATTGCTGCTACTGCTGCTGCTACTACCGCTACTAACGCCCTCTACTTTCGGCTTAATTATATTGGAGCCTTTGCAAACGCTGTCTGGGGCGTTGCGTGTGCTCGCTAGTGGTGTTAAAGTAGCAATTTTGACGATTTATTATGGACACTCTTTGGTAAATGTGTCAAAAAGATAGTTTTTTATTCCTTTTCGATTACAGCAATAGAAAATTGTTTTGTTGCACTTGATTGAAAAGAAAACAAAGAAGTATTTAGATTAGTTTTCCTTTTATTTTGTTATATAATATTAAATGGACGAAGAAGACGCCCTTTTAATATTTTCATTTTATTTTTTAAAAATCTATTGTTTAGCTTGTTGTTAATGAATGTTATCGGATTTTTTTCTTTTAATTTTTGCAATGAATCATCATCATGTTTGCTTATGTTGATTATAACTTTAATTTTACTTCTTGTGCCAGATGTTCAATTATTATTTTAAATGAAATGCTCCAGAACTAAGAATTTTTGTTCTTTTCAATTAAAAAAAATTCGTTTTAAAATATTTCCTGACTCTCCTGAAGCAACGATCAATATTATATAGAAATCAATTGCATCAGTTTTTAAAATATGGAAAAAACTGATATTTAATATTCAAAAAACTCGCTTTTAAAGTCTTCGGCAATTTAGTATTTCTCGTTTTTATGTCACAAGTTTGCGTACAATTTTGAAATCAACTTTTTTCACGAAAAAAGGTATTGAACAATTCCGGGATTATGCAAATTCGGCCTATTGAACTATAAATGTATAACTTTAACATTTGAAAATAATAGTTGAATAATTCAAGAACAAAAATCTTAGTTAAATTTTTCTTTCCGGAGTGATGATCCAATTGTCGTTGGAACGAGTTTTAGGATTGTTTTCTATTGGTTAAAATATAAAGTTACTTTCTAACTTAAAATACCGATCAACTGAGTATAAACTTCAATATCTTTTGATGAGTTTATCAAGAAAAGTTATATGTAAACTTTAGGACATTATGGTCATTTCCTCATAAAAAGCTGTACCAACAGAAAGTTTTTTCCCTATATAAGAACTACCCGATTCAACCGAACAACAATATCAATATGTATGTAATTATTAATATTTTTTGTCTCCTTTAGAATAAGAAACGGCATTCCTTCCTCTACTTCACAAGTATTTTACTTAAAAGTAACACAAGGGACTACAATGGTCTCTGAGTGACGGCGTTAAGATACAATTGTTTATTATAAATAAGAATATTGATGTCTACCTTTCAAACATCACACAGGGGGAAATCTCCAGCGGCCAACTGTTTAAAGAAGTATCAGATATCCTGGGATATCAACATTTTTACCGACAGTAAGCAGTTAGGAGCATAGCAAATGTTTAAAATACATTAATGCTAACGATCGAATGCCGGGTGGATATCTCTGGATGAGTTTGCGAGACATTCGAGGGTATAGTCACAGTATTACAAAGATATTGCTGAGAAACTGGCTAGAAGGCGATGAGCTTGTTGACCCTACAGTAGGACTATTTTTGACTTATATAAAGGGTAATATTTGTACGGAGTTGTAGCACTGACGAGATGTATCAATGAAAACGATCACGGGAACAACCAGCTAAAATGACAGGTTTTCTCTTTATGAATTACTGTTCGGCACTGAGAGAGAAACTACCTACTTCCCACATGGTTATTATTATAAATTGAACTTATAATCACTTTTTTCTTTTCTTTTAGGAATAGGCTGATTTATTAGAGCTTCTACGAAGTCGGTGGAATAAATGACTCTCACTGGTAATGTAATGCGGCCATTTATTTATAGGACACAAGTGAGATGTCTATAAGATACTTCCAACGGTAGTGTGCTACTTACTAAAGATGGTCTTAAATCTTTTATCTTAAATATAGCAATATTTAAATGTAATTTATATCCGGTACATAAGGCCTGTGAGACTCCACACAACGCCCACCACATAAATAAGTACAACCATACAGGAATCTGCTACAATTGAAGCTATATCTTATTCCCAATATCAAAAGGTTAATAAAGAGTGTGATAAAATAAATTTCAGATATAAGAAATATTTTGAAACAATATTGTTAGTATAATTGTGAACAAAACCCTGTACCTTCTGGCTAAATCTTTATTGCTAGAAATATATTTCATTTAGAACATTTTGTCTGAACTACTAAGTGCCACACTTATATACAGTTCCACCTATAACGTCGGTAACATCACCAAGAAATCCAAGTTTCCTTTTACATGACCATAAAATTAACATCAAACATTTTTTCCCATAAAAACAAGCTTAAAAACATTTTGTTTGCAACTTAAAAAACATATGAACATGTGTGTGTACACAAATATTCGATAACATTCATCACAAGTTCATTTAACATAAATTTCTTTAATAATTTTTTTAAATTTTAAAAAAGTTGCAATAAATATAAATTATTTTACAATAAAAACTATTATAATTTCACATACTCACTCAGAATATTCACAATTATTTTTTTCTCTTCCTTCTCCTTTTTCTTTGAGATGATGAAAACAAATGAAAATTAACAAAATATCGGGTTGCCAGACTGTTTGTTTAACAAATGTCATTTATGTTCGTAATGATTTGGCAGCTTGATAAGAGAAACATTATTTTCTGTAATTTATTATACAAATCTCATAATATGGTTCTAAAAAATCTATAAGTAGAATTATAAGATTAACAAAATTCGAGATATTCTTTAAGAAAATAGTTTTTTGTTTTGACATCTTTACAAATAATATGGTTTAAGTCAAAAAAAGACATTATTAATCTCAAAAAGATAGACAGTGGTTGCATAACGATTTTTTGTAATTTTTGAGCTCTAGAATGTATTCGAGTGAATTTTATATAAACATTTCTGAATTGTATTCCAATTAATTTGAACAAACTTATATATTTTACAAAACATTTGGAGAAGTTTAATTATTATGTTTATAATTTGTTAGAGGAAACCAAAAATTCGAGATATTCTTTAAGAAATTAGTTCTTTGTTTTGACATCTTTACAAATAATATGGTTTAAGTCAAAAAAAGACATTATTAATCTCAAAAAGATAGACAGTGGTTGCATAACGATTTTTTGTAATTTTTGAGCTCTAGAATGTATTCGAGTGAATTTTATATAAACATTTCTGAATTGTATTCCAATTAATTTGAACAAACTTATATATTTTACAAATCATTTGGAGAAGTTTAATTATTATGTTTATAATTTGTTAGAGGAATTTTATTAGTTTATAAGAGAATTCGATATCATTAGAAAGGCAATAACTTGAATATTAATATGCATATAATAAATCTAAATCTCGAAAATTATGTAAACAAATTATGATATTTTTAGTTTCGGTGTAATTTTTGTAAAAAATCTGTATAATTAAATCTATTATTATGGAATTATAATATGCATAAGTCCAAAATAATTGCATTGCTAAATTACTGAGTGCTATAGCTCCTATATTAATAAAATTAATTCTATATATAGTAGCTTTAACCATATGGATCTATCAAATTGATTACATATATGAAATACAGCTAGAAAAATAATATTGAATTTCAATAAAATTGGTCCATATTTAAGACTTTTATAAGCTTAAACCCCATTCCAATTGACAGTTTATATAGGAGCTAAATATGGACCGATAATCTTCAGACCACCAAATTAGTTACATGACCGATGAGAACTGTGACAATATTGTGGACGTGAGAATGTTTTAGACAGCAGACAGAAAGGCATTCAATGCTGGATGAAGTTCGGAATTTAAAATTTGTAGTAATATCACACTTTATGATTGTTAATGGTATTTCCTACAGGCCTGATATGCTGAAACACTTAATGACTGATAAAATAAGTTATGTTTTTGGCTATAACTTTTTTCTACTGAACTGATTTTGATAAATTATGCGAAAATCTTATTCTAATTTGTCGATTTCTTATTGACCGTTATACTCATTAAGTGTTCCTATGTTGTGTTTAAGAAAAACGGTTTTATATTGTACGAAACATGGCGTATTTACTTACATAGTAGAGGGTATTGAAAATTCGGCACAGCCGAATATAGCATTCCTAGTTATTTTAAAAATATACTTTTTCAGTAAATAAAAATTAGGCTGTATCTAATCTTAATTACCAACCATTATTTACATTTAAAAAAAGCTTTACACCAAATCCAAAATTATTGCTGAATGTATACAGCAATATTTAAATGTTTTATCGGTTTTAAATCTCTTTCCGGAAAATAGAGCTATAACCTAAGGGGAACGATGTTACAGCATAATTCAAATGTAATGGGTTTAGTTTTATGCCAAAATACAAGAATGTGACAATTTTCAGATTTTTTGTCTGAATCTAATTATACAATTTTTAAAAGTTTTTCGTCAGAATTTTAAGGTTATCTCAAATATCGGACTATAACCTTTTTGTTATTAGACTGATATAACTGGTTCTACAAAGGGAACTGTTTAGGATAACAACAAATAATCTGAAATATTTTGAATTCTGACAATTATTATAAGTGCATCGCCATAGTCAAAACAGAAATACAATGGTATATATTATTAAGGAAAATTCTAATGGTTCATGTTCAGTCCGATATTTCAAGTAACTCCATGCATACGTTCTCTCGAAATAAAATTTTAAGGTCATATAAGCCAATAATATAAAGCGATTTATAAAAAATAACAGAAATAAGTCCTATTATATTCCAAAACATTCTGTGAAATTATGCAAGTATCGGTCCCTTGCTTATCATAAGTCCCGTACAAGACCACATATCACTTTGAAGGATATAAATGTCAAAAAACGTTTGTATTGTAATAATTGGGCAAATTAGGATTAATAAGAACAATATCGATGTAAAAAATTATATGAGGGCCGGTCCATAATTTATTGTAGCTCCCATTTAACTCTTTACAAATTTTCATTTTGATTTCAGTACACAATTTCCTGTAGCTCCTCGGGAAAAAATAATTTTAAAAGTCATAAATCTCACATAAATGTAAGTATCAAAACTTGTACTGCACTCATAACTATAGATCTCTAAACCAAATTATAGAAAGGACGTTCAATATTTTTTCATAGCTTCCATTTATAACTACATAGACTATATGATCGACTAAATTTGTACACCCTTCACCACTACAAACGGTGAATTTGTCATCATCTTAGACCCCATAATGTACATGTAAATCCTTACATCACATCAAAATCTCAGTCGATTTAGCTATGTCCGTCTGTCTATGCGTCCGTGTGTGCGTCTTTCTGTTGTTGGCACACTCACATTAGCAATAATTGACAAAGCTAAAATTTGGCCTGACTATCTATTATAATCCTGAGAAGTTTCCTATTTAAAATCAGCAAAATCGGTTCAGTATGTTAGGAGATATAGACCGTTATATGAGATAACCTCTAATTTAAAGCGAAACACTTTCGTATAGTTACCAATTATAAATCGATAAATTGAAATAAAGTTAATTAAAAAATTACCATAATATCGAGAAATATATTCTTACTTATTTTTCCAAAAATCATAAAAATCAGTTCAGTAGAAAAAAAGTTATAGCCAAAAAATATAACTAGTTTTATGATTCATTAAGATTTCTTTGTAATATATAAAAAATACATTCATATATTGCATGTGTTTGTGAGTGTGTATGTGCGTTTAATACATGTACGAAACATAATTTATTTGTTTTTTAGACATTTGTGGTGGAGAGTTATGACGATTCGGCATAGCCCAATATACCATTCTTAATTGATACTTCTCAGTTTAAAATTGTGACATGGTATAGGGTATAATCTTACTATTACACTCTTGCGCACTTTTCCCATTACATCAGTTTCTTCAAAAATATATTTTGCGTGCACATTTTGATTAGAAATAAATTAGTTTTAAATAATTTAAATTTATTTATATAATGCGACATATTAAAACAAGTAAGAATGCTTTATACGGCTATGCCGAACCATTTATACCCTCCATCACAAATGCGTGTGAAGTAAATACGTTATGTTTCGTTTATATACACTCACAATTGCAAACGTAAACAATATATAAAAGATTTTGATGTTTTTTTGGGCTCTGCCAATTATTATGGATGTGAGCATGCCAACAACAGACGGATAGATAGCCAGACAGACAAAACAAGATATATCGGTTCAGTATACATATAAACTGATATCTGAGGCAACCTCTATGTTCAAGCTAAGAAAATTATAATGAAAATATTAATTTATATGTACTTCATTATAGTTCCAAAAAAATGTCAAAATCGGTTCAGTAAAAAAATGTTATAGCCAAAATATAACAAATTTTATGACCCATTAATTGTTATTATGTATGAAACATAACTTATTTTCTTCAGACGCACTTGTGGTGGAGGGTATTGAAGATTCGACATAGCGGATTATAGCATTTTTACTTGTTTTCACATAAAATAATCTTTAAACTATTTTATTTGTAGTTCAATCTATCGATATACCTTTTATACCGATGTCGAATGTGTAGGATATAATTGGCTAAATATTATTTACAAAGTAAGTGTTTTAAATCTTTAAGTTATTTAAATATATTTTAAGTTATTTAAATATATTTATAAAAATATAATTCTGAAATTTTATATTACTAAAATAGTCTGAATTATAATTCAGCCAATTAAGGAATTAAAGTTTTTAACATGATTTCTTTAAAATATTTCCTTCGACAAATTGTTGTCATAATAACAGTAAGTGATTTAATGAATCCATCTAGAGGTGAAGTTAATGGTGAGGAATACATCCTATATAGAATTTATACTATCAGATATATATTTCTATAAAAAGTAAAATATTAAAATCTAAATTCTTTCAGTCACTTCCTACGATCATATGCCTCCTTTATATGATTTTGAGGACTATAGTGAATGTCTACATAATTCGCAATCATTATATTGTATGGTTTATATCGAAATAATACCAGATACGACATCCTTATTATGGCAACAAATTGATATGTTTTCAAATTCTTATCCATTTCATTATAGACATGATCATTTATTTCGTGGTTTATGTCTTAACGAAGTTGGACATGTTAATGGAAATTTTACAAATTGGGAAGTTTACAACACCACGAAATCAGGTAAAAGATAATTTATCGAATTTCAAAATGATATATAACTTTTACTTATGTTTTTAGAATCAGATTTATAGGAAATATTTTATGATCCCCAACAAAATAATCAATTGCAAATCAAGAAATATATAATTCAATGACAGTTTAATCAAGAGTATAATTTGATCGAATCTTTATTGCGATAATCAGGAATATATAAGTAAAAACACATAAATGTATTCGCCAGGACAATGTTGTTTTAATGTTATATTTCAATCGATTTGTTTTTCATTATTAATTGAGAAGTTTATTAAATACCAGTATGCGAGATTTATGCACTCAAGGAAATTGAAGGGCTTGATGGGATATATGAAAGCAACTGACTGATTTTTTCCAAATTTTGTTAAAAACGCTTTATATTTAAGACTTTTATGAGCTTAAAACCTCATCCGGGAGAACATTTGAATTGAAGGTACCAGAAATATTGGATCGAACATGACCAATTTCAAAGGCTTCGTCCTTGGAGTACTAAATTTGATCAAGATTTTTCAATTTGTGTCATGAGAAGTGTTTAATACATTAACATGAACAGCCATATCCAGACTGAACAGACGTTCGGACATCCGTTAAATATTCTCATAAAATGATATGTTTTAAATCTTAATATTTCATATAGACATGATCATTTATTTCGTGGTTTATGTCTTAACGAAGTTGGACATGTTAATGGAAATTTTACAAATTGGAAGTTTACAACACCACGAAATCAGGTAAAAGATAATTTATCGAATTTCAAAATGATATATAACTTTTACTTATGTTTTTTAGATATATTCAGATTTTTATGGAAATATTTTATGATCCCCAACAAAATAATACGAATTTGCAATATCAAGATAAAGTATATAATATTCTGAATGAACAGTTTAATCAAGAGTATAATTTGAGCCTACAAACTTTGAATCTTTATTGCGATAATCAGGAGATTATAAAGGAAAAAGGTAAGTTAAAAAACACATAAGAATGATATAGTCGGTCCAGGACAATGTTAGTTTTAAATTGTTGTTATGAAAAAAATAATTTCTCACATCGATTTGTGTTTTCATTTATCTTAATTTGACCAAGTTTTATTACAATACCAAAGTATATGCGAGATTTATGCACTTCAAAGTGATAATTGGAAAGGGGCTTGTATGGGATATATGAGAAGCAACTGACTGATTTTTTCCAAATTTTGTTAAAAACGCTTTATATTTAAGACTTTTATGAGCTTAAAACCTCATCCGGGAGAACATTTGAATTGAAGGTACCAGAAATATTGGATCGAACATGACCAATTTCAATAGGCTTCGTCCTTGGAGTACTAAATTTGATCAAGATTTTTCAATTTGTGTCATGAGAAGTGTTTAATACATTAACATGAACAGCCACATCCAGACTGACAGACGGACGTTCGGACATCGTTAAATATTCTCATAAAATGAATTTGAATCTTTAAATTTAAAATATAACTTAATTTATATGGAAATATTTAAATAACAGTTGGCAGTAATAAATTTTGTATTAGTTTATAAATGAACCAAATTTTACAAAGATCGGTCAGAAAAATTTCCGACCGATCTTTAAAATCATTTGAAAGTGCACAATATGTATGGCATATGTGTAAGATATTGAAAAGTACTTAAAATTATAGTTGTGGGTTACAATTTCAGGCCTATTTACCAAAATACAAATTCTACGTCAATTTCAACAGAATGCTACATGTCAAATTAAGTTGCTCTTAACTATTGAAAAAAAGCTTGGAAAAGAATATTTTACCCGTATTTTATATATTTCTCAAAAATATAATTTTATGCGCAAACACGCATTTATATCCCAGCTAAAATCATAAAAACCGATTCCACAAGGTTTGGTCCATAATTTTTCTTGTTTGCACTATGATGTAGGGTATTATATAGTCTGGCTTGACCGACTATAACACTGTGGGGCTGTATATGAGCTTGGTAATTTGTGGACAGTATTCTTCGCCTGCGATTTCTGTGAGTATCTGTGAGTTTTTTTCTTTATATCTGTGAGATTTAACTGCTTTAAAATCTTTTCTGGAGGACATCCCGAAATATTTTACCTTCGTTTTTCGGCCTGATAACATTATCTGTGTCAAATTTTATTCATAATACGCCAGATAAATATGGTGATTCAATACATAAATTTGGCCAGATTTGGAAAATAATTAAATCACACTTTTATCGAGTATAGTCTGAGTCGTCTGTCTGTCTATATGTCTGTTGTTATCACGCTCACATTAATAATGAATACAGTTCAATGAAATTTGTCCTAAATATTTCATATAGTCCTGAGAAGTTTCCTTTTAAAACCCGCAAAATTTAGAGTTTAGACTAAGAACTTTCATAAAATTATCAATTTTCTATCAGCAAATTAGAATGAAATAATATTAAGTTATATCTACTTCATCATAATTCCAAAAATTACCAAAATCGGTTCAGTAGAAAAAAGATATAGCCTAAAATATAACTAATTTTATGACGCATTAAATGCTCCGATTTAATTTAAGAAAAACTTTTACATATTGCATACAGTATGTGTGAGTATATATGTACGAACCATATCGTATTTACTTCACACGCATTTGTGGTGGAGGGTATTGAAAATTCTGTATAGCATTCTTTCTTATTTTAGTTTCCATCCTTTTGACTTCAGCTTGTAAACTTTATAATATTTCAAAGTAATTTATCACTAGTAAATATTTGTTTAGCACTAAAATGTGTGATGAACTTGTAGATCACTGTCTCACATTCGGATGTAGCTCCGACATATTGCTTCATCCCAAAATAGGGTATTCAAAAACCCCGTAATTTAATTATGATTTAGCTGGTGGTGGGATTACATAATCGGTGCAGACAAATCTGGTATTCTTATTTGATAAATTTTTAAATGGTATGATTTGAAGGAGACTGTACTTGTTTCAAAACTAATTAATAATGTATCTAAAATATTTCAATTTAATTTTCTCATTGCAGATTTTGGTTTCAAAATAACAATTTTTATTTGTTTAATGATAATAACATTCAATATTTTATCATCTCTATACGATCTTTATTTAAGATCACAGATGTCAACTGCTATAAATAATAACAAATATTACAATGGCAATAAGTCTAGTCTTGGTAATTAAATTTAATAATGACATAATTGTATTTTTAACTATTTGTAGCATAAAAATTTAATGACAGACAATAACTCGCAATTAAAAGTTTAAAACACTAATTTATTAAGCAAAACAATTAATTTGCTAAATAACTCAAGAGTCTCACTAATTAATGATTTTTTAGTTTCCAGATTTTTAACTACATTCTCCATCTATCGCAATTTTTGTCGCCTTAAAGGCAAAAATAACTCCAAAAATGGAAAGGATTTAGGTTTCTTAGATGGATTTCGTACGATTCTCTCATTTCTGATTGTTTATGAACATTCGTTTTATTTACAGTTTGTTCATTTAAAAAATCCGTTATTTTTTGAAAATCTATATCATCAATATATCATGAAATTTATGTTACACGGTTTGGTATTGGTGGAATTATTTTTTGTCTTGAGTGGTTTAATGCTTCATATTAAAATGGAAAATGGTC
Source organism: Cochliomyia hominivorax (assembly GCA_004302925.2). NCBI lineage: Eukaryota > Metazoa > Arthropoda > Insecta > Diptera > Calliphoridae > Cochliomyia > Cochliomyia hominivorax. The sequence goes on along the minus strand of PYHX02000494.1, from coordinate 52,701,562 downwards.
ATTATATAACTAAAAATTCTGATATGAAATGTTGTTTGAAAGTCTTTGGTAAACTTTTGTTTTCGAGATATATGAGGTAATATTCCAGATATTTATATGATTAATTAAATTTATATTTAAAATAAACGTCTTTTTATAGATATTTACCTTCATTGGGATTTTTAATTTTACTTAATGCCAATTTACCTCAATATTTTCGAAATGGTCCATTTTGGAGATTTATGATGGAATCGAATTGTTATCTTTGCAAGAAATTTTGGTGGAAAAATGTGTTAATGTTCAATAATTTTGATATAAGTAATTCAGTAAGTACCCTTCAGCATATTCTTACAGATACTTGTTCAATTTTTTTAAAATGCGCATTAAAATACATTTCATTATGTACAACGTATGCCCCTGCTTGACAAACTTATATGGCGTATAATTTAAGCCTAACTCCCTAGGAAACATTTTATATATCAAACATTTGTATATTTATCTTACGGAACTGTTTTTCTTGACGAAATGTAGAACAGATAGGATTAGGGGGGGAATGTAGCCGCCATATAAATCAAATATTGATTATCAGATATCTAAAGAACTTTTGAAGTGAGAATATTAATATTTGATCCTCTTGGAACTGTTTTCCTGGACAAAATGTTGGACGGATAGGATCAGAGAAGTAATTTCCATACATAACAATTTTTAATTATCGAATATTTAAAGAACAATTGAAGTGAGGATATTAAAATTTCATCACATAACTTCCCCAAGAAAATTGATGGTAGCTATGGCCATATAAAGAAAAAAGGAGAGCTGAAAATGAATGTCCGATGTAACCACTTTGCACCTCAAAAACATCGTCCAGGGAGTGATTATGGGGTTAACATTTTATGACTACGCTCCTAATCATACACTATCGTTATGTTATATTTCATGCAAATCCATCCAGCTGATCTAGATAGGTAATAAGTAGGTAGGTATACACCTAAGCCGCTGTTGTCGGCTTGTTATGCGTATCCGAAAAACAAGTCCTTATTTACTTAGAAGAATTCCGTATCATGTTCAAATTTTCTTAATCTCCTACAATAAACGTTCTTGAGGTAGAAAAAATCCGGTACTGTATCTCTAATGAAATTCTGGGATCTCTGGGTTGCGAAAGCTTCGTCTTCTTTCCTATATGCATTGCATTCGATGTCTTCAATGACACCTATCCGATTAAGATGCTGTCGTAGGGTGGAGTGTCCGGTAAGAATATCCATTGTCCTCCCTTCCACCGGGTCGCCACAAAGAATTCTGGTAATCTTCATGGTCGTGGCAGTGTTGCACATAGTTCTATGTAACTCTATCGTCCACTCCTGTAGCCTGGCAAACTACCAGTCACCATTCCCAATCACTTCTCGTTGTCCTGGTACTCAGATAATGTGTTCAGTTTCACTCGTCGAAAAATCATTTATAGCCTCCTTTCATTCTTGGACAGTTCGTGAAATCATCCCAGCTGATCAAAAGCTACAGATATCTTTACAAAAAATCGATACTGCCTCAATATGTACTATGTAACGGAATGTAAGTAGAATGTCTATTCAATATTTTTAGAATAGATGATGAAACCTTTCAAAAAAGCTGCCTGTAAAGTGAAACTCAAATGGGATATCAAAAGTATTCTGAAGGAATTTGTAGCTATTTCAAAAGGTCTTCGCTGAAGAAGTTACATAATTTCTTGCCGTGTAAAGGTTCCGTTTATACATATATTGAAGTATACTACATCTTTAAACAACTTTTTCAATTCTTTATAAGTTTTGTACTAAAAGGTGATTAAAATTTTATATTTTTATTTTGCGGTATTTTAGTGTCTGGGTCATACTTGGTATATAGCAGCCGATTTTCAATTATATGCATTTTATTTGCTGATACTGATTTTTATAGCAAAGTAAGTTTTAAATACTTTTAAGAATTTTTGTCATTGAAATTTAATTGCATTTAATAGATTTATAGAAGCGATCTTTGTTTGAGATCTATAGGAAATTATGGACCGGTCCTAAATATGCTAAAAATTTAACAAATATATTTCTATATTAAAAACCTTTTTCTTATGCACATTTATTTACGAAATATATGAAAAATCGCTCCTACAACACGACGACTTTCTAATGCAATTTAAACAATACTGTTCGTAACATTGTGAACGCTTTAGCTGGTCGCAGTTTCAGAAATATGTCGATGGTAAATTTTTGAAATGTACAGGAGATTTTTTTGCCACGGACAAAGCATATTAAAATGGATGATCCAATATTTCAGATAACACACTGATGTGCTCCAGTAATAAGTATATATATAATTTAATTCCATAATTTCTGAAAGTTCTTCTCAAGACTGCTTCATGGTGTAGGGTATGCCATAATCCGCCTTTACCAACTATTACACTGATATTTTTACGTTTTACATCAAAAAAAAATTAATTTCAATTTAATTAAAATTTGAATTATTTATATTTTCAGATATCCAAAATATAAAATATGGACTTATACAATTATTGCCATATTCTCAGCTTTTGTACCAGTTTTAATAAATTATATCCATAAATTAGACTCTATAGCCTACATGAAATTAGAGTACGTATAACTTGATTAAACAAAAAAAAACAACAAAACAAAATAATTAAAATTATAAATTAAATTAAACAATTGAAATTAAATTTCATATTTCAGAAGTTTTCGTTATTTTTACTTAATGGATATAGAAACCGGATCTCATTTGTATTTGCCTTCATACACAAATTTACATGGTTTTCTAACTGGTATCATATGTGGTGATTTATATATGAAATATTTTAAACAAAATCAAAATTTTAAACAACCAATTGGAAATATACTAAAATATACTCCCTATTTCGAATGGCCTGCTATAGTGGGTATATTTCATATGGGTACTAAATTATTATGGCAAAAGTCCACCATATGGACTGCACTATATGGTTTATTACAACGCCATGTGACTGTTATTATATTAACAGTTACAACTATAATGTTAATGATGCCCCATAAAGGAAGTAAGAAGTCTTAAATTAAATTAATTAAAAATTTGAATAGATTTAGTTCTTTTTTTTTTGTAATTTCAGTTGCATATAAAATTCTAGCTTCATTACCTTTTCGTGTAATGGCTCGTATGTCATATCAAGTTTATTTATGGCATTTTATTATTGTATTAATTATAGCAAGTTGTTACCATCAGCCGATTAATATGTCCTATTTTGTTATAGTAAGTAGATTTGATTAACAATCATTTAAATCTATATATTTTTATTCAATAACCTTTTGTATTCTTTTTTACAGGGAACTGTAGTTGTTCTGACTTATATAACGGCGAATATTGTTGCTTTAATTTTGGCTATAACTATTGAATATCCAGTAGCAGAAAATTTAAATTTATTAAAAATTAAATAAGAGAAAAGTGTATTAAAAATTTATTAAGTCTCTGATATGAATCTTCATATAATAGATTATAGAGCTTTTTGTATAATAGACTTTTTGGTATATCTTACATAACATCTATAAAAATAAAGCTTTTATTCTGAAATTTTAGTATAATATGATCTAAACTTTTAAATGCAGGACTATAAACCGATTTCCTCTATTTGGTTCTAAAATAACAATAATTTTTATTCAGGAAAAACTCACTCCAAAAAATTATATTTATACCCCCAGGTGAAGAGAGTATCATTCCGTGTGTAACGCTAAGAAGGAATCATCTCAGACTCCATAGTGTATATATATATATTCCTGCATCCAATCAAAATTAAGTAGTTTTAGCTATGTTTGTCTGTCTGTCTATTTATGGCACGCTTACAACCACAATAATGGACAGAGCTCAATGAAAATTGGTGTGACTATTTGTTATAGTGCTCAAAAGTTTCATATTAAAAACTAGCAAAATCGGTTCAATACATTAAAATATATAGACCGATATTTGTGGCAACCTCAAAATTCTAGCAAAAACTTTAGTAAAATTGTAAATTATAAATCGACAAATTAGAATTAGAATTTTGCTGTAACATTAAGCTGTATATGCTTCATTACAGTTCCAAAACTGTTCAAAGTCGGTTCAGTAGAAAAAATCTAAAGCCAAAAATTTTACTAATTTTATGACTCATTTAGTGTTTCATTTTATATAAGAAAAACGTTTATATAATGTATAAGTCTGTGAGAGAATTTACTTCTCACGCATTTGTGATGGAGGATATTGAAGATTCGTTATAGCCGAATATAGCATTGTTAATTACATTTCTGTAGGAAGAGGTCTTATATGGGAGCTATATGAGAATATGGTTCGATATAAGTCAAATTAATAAAAAATAATTGTGTTTCAATAGAATTGGCCTTTATTTAGAACTTTTATAAGATTAGGAGGGAAGAAGCCTTAATGGAAGTTATAACGAAATATAGAACGATATTCCTCAAATGAGTTACCTAAATATAAAGCAGAGTTATAAATAATTTTCCTAAATAAAAATCTATATAAAATAATCAACCAAAACAGAAACCTCTTAATATAACCAATATTGAAACTATGGCAAGACCCACATGACGATAAAGGAAACTATATGCCGCGCTACAAACTGCGTATAATTCGGTATATCGTTTTAGATTAATATAAAACTATGTTGAAAAATATTATAACCTTAAAACATTTGTATGGAGGCTACATAAACTAATGGACTCATCAATACCAATTTCAATAGGCTTCGTCCTTGAATCAAAATAGTGACCTGTTCACGAAGTTTACATAGTCAGCCAGCCGGACGGACATCGTTAAATTAACTTAGGAAGAGATTCTGAGTCAAACTAAAGGAAGGTGGTAACACATACTTCAAAGTGGCGAGCAATACATTTTCTGCTCGTTACAAATGACTGCACAGCGGTTTTAGCTAATATTTATCATAATTTATTTATTACTTTGAAAGTGATATTTTGAAGAGTGATTGTATGGTACCTATGATATCGTTTTAGAATATAATAAAACTTATTTTTGCAAATTTGGTTAAAATCGTTTTATATTTGGGAATTTTGTGGTTTAATAATTGATTCCGGGAAACATTTGTGTAGGTCCTATATGCAAAAATGGACCGATCATAACCCATTTCAATAGGCATCGCCTTTGGGCTAAAATAATATCACGTGTCAAATTTCATTAAGATATCTTCAAAACTGAGAACTGTACTTTGCGAACAATTGTTACATCGACTCAGAAAGGTCCTAAGGATTTAAATAGGCATCGTCGTTGGGGCAAAATAATAGTACGTGCCAAATTTCACTCATATATCTTTAAAACTTCGACATTTACTTTGCGAACAAGCAAAATTTGAGGATTTGCCAGATTTTTTGTTTTTTCTTTTGAGGAATCTAAGACTGAGGAGATCTTTTGTGCTGACAGGTCAAATGCTTGGGTCTTATAAATACATGGAAATATTTTCAATATGTGTGTTTTATGGGAACAAAAAATATATAATAAAATTCTACGATATTCGGTGCAAAATTTGACATTTTTTTATTTTTCAACAAATCACCAAATATTTATTTTACTTTATATTCAGCATTAACAATTTAACACAATTTTCAATAACAAATTTAAAATCTTTTTTTTTTATTTTAAATTAAATTTTTGTTATTTCATGACAGGAGACATCTGTCATGTTATGTTGTATTAGAAACATTTACTTCACGTGATTCACTTTTCACGGGTCTTAAATTCTCTACAAAACAAAAACAAAAACAAACAATTAAATATTAAATTAATTTTTCGATTCATAAATTTCACAAAACTTACTTTCAATATCAAGTGTGGCGATAATTTCGGCAAAGGGATATTCAATAAATAATGTCATCACAAATGCTATAACATTGCTAGACACATTAACAAATATTCCTATAAGGATCTTTAAAAATTTATACATTTTTTTAGTAATTTTAATAATTTTAAGGAGTGAGATCGAAAAGCAGAAAATTTAAAGTTTTAAATATACCCTACACCAAAGGTGGTTGGGGTATTATGCGATTGTGCTGACGATTATAAAATATGGAGAAAGAATGGTGTTACACTCACATTTAAGTATACCGTTCGACTCAGAATCACTTTCTAAGTTGATTTAACGATGTACGTCCATCTGTCAGCCACGTAAAATGTTTGATTGTACAGCATGAACAAAACTTGACTTCAATTCTGTTTTGCCTCTATTTTTGACCTCTTTATTTTTATCTGCGTTCCTATTTGGAATTTTTTTGAGTCTTGCATGTTTTTAAACCCGCATTAGCTTTAACGTTTCGATCAAAATAGCTCAAGCACTAAGCTAAACGGGCTGCTTTCCTATCAGATGTTTGGAAGCTTTCATTTTTGTTCGCTTTAGAAACAACATGTGGACCATTCTTTTCACTAGAATCAGGTTTTCTATTAACAAACAAAATTCCCCCGATACTGTTTTATAATGTTGGAAGAAAAAGTAATTTGAATAAAAATAATATTTGGGTTCAATTAAAAACGTGTATTAAGAGTTTTTCGATCTCACACCTTATTAAATAATAATAGAAATTTATAAAATTTTATAACCTACCAAAATATATAAATTTACATTTAACGGTTTTTCAATGAAAACAGCAAATACAAAATATAAAGAAATCAACTGCCAAAGATAAAATTGATAGGAAATTCGAGATAAAAATCGAAATGGTAACATTTTGAAAATACCTGCATATAAGACAAACCAATATCATATATTTTTGAATAAAAATCTATAGAAATAAAAAACCTACCTCCTCCAAAACAGAAACCTCTTAATATAACTATTATTGAAACTATGGCAAGACCTACATGGCGATGGAGCAAACCATAAGCAGCGGACCATATTGTGGTTTCTGTTTGTTCCATTATAGTTGTACCCAAATATAATATAGCAATCATGCAAGGCCATCCCAGGTAAGGAGTATATTTTAATATTTTACCCAATTTCTGTTTATTTTCTGGATTTTTCCTAAGATATCTCATATAGATGAGACCACACAAGATACCCAATAGGAATGAATTTATATTTGTATATGAGGAAAAATATAAATGTTTCGGTGTTTCAATATGTTGAAAATAGGAATAACGGAAAGCTCTGTAATAATATATATTTTATAAATCAAATATTCATATAGAAAGTATAATAATGGATCATAATGGATTAGATTACCAAAAGATTTATATATAACTGGATTAATCCATTAATTACAAATTTTAAAGATTCTTATTTCTTATATACTTATTTACTTACTCTGGTATCATCAACATAATCGGTTCCAATTTGAGACCATAATTGACACCAAAATTAATGGCAGCAGCCAATATTGCGACTCCAGATAACATTAATGTTTTAGTATTTGGATATCTGTAAATGTTATAAATCACATATATATTCAAAATCATAGCAAAACAAAAATATATTATAGCCGTACAAGCCCGACTATGTTATCTCCTACACCATATTTTTGGTTGTAAATGACAACTACGAAAAATTTACGAACAAGCTTCGTATAATTTTCTTTTCTGGTTTATGTTTAAGGGAGAAGTTTATTTAAATGATTTATGTGAAATTTATGCGTTTGGAAGGAATTTTTCTGGGCGGGGGGTTATATCGGAGCTAGACTCACGTATAATTACGAACATCGATTTTACATTTACTTTTACAATATTAAATTATTTGTCTGATTTATGCCTTCATCAAAGTGGTATTTGGAAGGGGGTTTATATGAAACCAATGAGAAGTAATGGTCCGGACCTCGCATAATTTGGCATATCGATTAGAAATATCAAAAACTTAATTTTGTTAGAATCATATTTTGGGCCGAACATGAGCAATTTCAATAGGTCCGGTGCTTGGGCCAAAAAATAATTTGTGACATGTAGTGTGTTCACAACGTTTACATGAACAACTAGCAGGACAGACATCATTAAATTGACTCAGAGACGGATTCTGAGTCAAAGTGAGGTTATACTATTTTTTTGGTATGTTACACAGTACAGAATAAAGAAAAATATATATTAGGAATGTTGGTAAATTGTATATTGTTGGAAAGCTTACAAAATAACTAAACTAATTTGATAAAAAAAAACAATTTAAATGTTGCTTTTTGTTAATACCAGAGGGCGCTAAAGTCATACAATATTAATAGAAATTTACGTATGTAAAAATTGTGTTCTTTGTGCTTTTAGAAAAAAATTCGCTAAAATTCCATTTTTAAAGATTTTAATTTAAAGTTTGATTTTTTAACATTTTAACAAAATTTAATTAATTTGAATGAGATTTATTATTATGTCTCTTTTTAATCACAAATTTATGTATAAAAAATAATAATTTATTTTTTTACAAAAAAAAGCGGGTTTTTTAAATATCCTCCATCACCAGAATTGGTTAAGAGGGTATATTAACTTTGTCATTCCGTGTGTAACACTAATAAATCGTCTCATACTTCGTAATGTATTAATTTAATAACGTATTTGTGGTAGAGGGTATTGAAGATTCATTTTTTTATTAATTTTGCTAATGATTTTTAATTATAAACGATTAAAGACTTCAATTTAAGCGCTTAAATGTTTAAGATTTGTAATGTTAAACAATCAAAATATAAATAAATATATTTTGGAATATATATTTTGGGTGTCCTTTAGTAGATTTTAATAAAAAGTCTAACATAATTTTATCATTTCATAACATATTTATATGATAATTATCTAATTAATATTGAGTAATAACTATGATTGCAGTCAATATAACATTTTGAATATAATGGAGGTGGGCGTGTTTTTGCTCCGATTTCTATAAAGATCACAGAACATTTTGAAAACATAAAAATATGAAAAATTGACAAAATTTTTATTGCTATTCGATTACGATTGTAGTCACAATTACGTTTTAAAATTTTGCGATATATAGTAGGCGGGCGGGATACATACACGATAGCTGACAATTTTGTTTACGATTCGATTCAAAATTACATTTAAAGAATTACGATATATGGAAGGTGGGCGTTTATTCACATCGCAGCTTAATAACATAAATACATTATAACTGAAAAATTCTTGTTACAATCCGATATATGGGAGATGGGCGGTTCGTTGGCCCAATTTGGCTGCAATTTTGGATTTTTCTTAATTTAGACATAAAATATATATATATATATATATATATATATATATATATATATATATATATATATATATATATATATATATATATATATATATATATATATATATATATATATATATATATATATATATATATATATATATATATATAACAAATTTCATCTTTCCACATTTATTCCCCTGTAATACGGTGAGATTTTCTGCATTAGTTATAGTGATGTGTGATATTAAATATTTCATTTGTAGGATAAAAAATGTGAATGCATTAAGGATAATTTTGTACAAATAAAAACTATATTGTTTTATATAGATTACATCTACACCACCGTAGTTAGTTTGTGATGATGTTGTAGCATTCTGAAAAAATGTAGCTACACCCACACTCGATCCACTCAGAATCGAGTCCGTCTATTCGGCTGGCACTCACACTTATAGGTGTGTGTTTGAATTTAATAAAATATTTGTGACATTGTTTGTTGTCGTCCTAAGCACTTAGTTATTTAAAACCATCTATATCGGTCCTTTACCCAGAAAGTTATAGACCGATATCTGAGACAACCGAAGAAAAATTTTCCTAAACTTTTTAATAAAAAGTTACTGGATTTAGACAGTATTTAACTATAACATACATCTGTATGTACTTATCATCGTACATGAAAATCGGATCAGTAGAAAGTAGTAGTTATGGGCTAAAATATGTAAAATTTTTATATACCCCAAAATCAGTTTGTTATCCTAGATCGCAATTTTAAAGATAATTTTATGAAATTTGTCGCATATATTTATTGTGTTGTAATAATAAACCCAAAATTATTAGACTGTGTAAGACCCCTTTCCGGAATATGGTTTTTATACTTGTAAAACTCTTAAATATACACCATTCCATTGAAAATCGGCATAATTTTTTTTAATGTATATTATTTATTAAACCGATATCGAACCATGTTTTGATATAGCTTCGGTATAAGACCGCTCTTCGAAAAATTGTTTTGAGTTTATAAAGGTCTTAAATATAAACCAATTTTAAGGAATTTGGCTTAATTATATTTTAAAAGTCTTTAATAACTTAAAAAATATCGGCTTATATTTAGATATAGCTCCTATACAATACCCCTTCCTGGAATATGTTTATATATGAAGCAATTTTATTGAAAAACTTAACGATTAAATTTACAATAATATATATTGCTATTTGAAGAATCTGATAAATATCAGTCCATGCTTTGCTATTACTTCCATTTATGGCTTCTTTCCGGAAATGGGTTTTAAGCTTACAACACTATAAAATTGACATTTTTTTACAAGATTTTTTTAACTGTAGTATCACTGTTATCGGGCCATATTCGGTTATAACTCTCCCTTTAACTCACATAATAATGTTTGCATAATGTATGTAATGGAGGCTGTTTAAAATTCGGCTAAGCCGAATTTTTCGTTTTTAGTTTAGAACTTACTTTGCCATTACAATTATATTAGTAGAAAGAAGACATACAGAAAATTCAGCGGCAATATACCATGTTTGCGGTAGACACTATAGATTATATTAAGTAAATAGTGAATTAATAGTGTAAATAATGTTAAATCGAAAACTCACCACACTTTTCATTTTAAATTTGTAAT